>OY757904.1:85240322-85550322 GCA_963585895.1 Sepioteuthis lessoniana | reverse complement strand
TATAAGAAATTTGTTCCTCAAATAGTACTCTCTAAAAGTGCTTTAAGAAGTGAAAAACAAGACATTCTCCACAATCTAGGATTTTTATCAGTGCTTTTCTGAGTTTTGACTTTCTCTATAACAAGGTGATAGTTTAAGCTAAGCTTAGTATCAAATTTACGAGACTATAAGTTGCAAAGCTATTTTTTAACAACTGCTCACAGTTATCAACATAAACTCACAATTGTATATCTTGAGCTTTTGTTACTTGACCCCTGATAATGTGTATAAGAGACAGTGTAATATTTAGCTATTAAAAATACTGCATCCTATTAACAGTAGTTACATTTAATCTCCAATATATACATGAAAAAATAATATTGATTATGGGACAGTAATTATAATAAGTTCATCTAATGAATACCAGCATAGTATTAGCGATTTCAAAATTTAGCAAAAAAGAAAAAAAAAAAAAAAGAAAAGAAAAAGGTTTCTTCATTTTTCTGAATACGCATCATCCAATAATATGGCTAAAATTACAATTTCATTGATGTAAGTGACTTAAGATCAAATTTGTGTCAAGGGATCAGTAGCATTTAGAGATTTATTTGCAACAAAATAAACAATTATCCAGTCAGTAAACATGACGTATAACTGCTAGATCCTGATCTCAATTTTCAATACTATTCACTTAGTAAATGAGAGCCACAATTTGTCATATGATTCAATGAAAGTATTTGTCAAATTATGTAATTCAGTTATATCATTAAAAGCATTAATTACTAAAAGTAAACATACGCTTTCTTTAACTGCTTAAAAGCAAATCCTAGAAAAAGAAAAATTACTTTGCATTGTATGTCCCAAAATTGAGTAGCATTAGAAAAAGAATTAAATCTTTACAGTCAAAAGTTTTACTGAAAATTTTAAAATAAGTATTATGGAATTTATAACAGTTTAAATTAACAGAATGATGTGCATTTATGGCATTTTAATAAAATGCACATGTTCTTTATAAATTAATCAAAGATGCTTTCAGATTTCTTTGATATGAACATTTCAGATAAATATGTGTTAAGGAGGGTGCATTAATGTAATAAGAAAACCAAAAGTGAAAAGGTTAATCCATAAAAGAGACATGCTTCAGGTATGTCATTTTAAGATGCAGTTAGAATTTCATTGAAATATATACTGAAGAATATGTACAACAACAGTATATTTCAATTGTTTTCCAAGGTTAGATGAAAGTTGGTCTCTGTAAAATGAGAGAAAAATGTTTAGAAAATTTGTTCCAAATGTTGAATTAGCCGAGTTAAAAACTGCCAACAAATATGAATAATGAAATATGAACTAGAATGATTTTTTAAAAGTACTAGTTAATATTTTATATACAAAAAAAAATTAGATGCATTTTTTAATAGAAATCAATAGTTTTACTTTTAAACACTTAACATAATGAGTGGAATGACAAGTGAAGAGAAATATATGCCAAACCACACTGATGAATTGTAGTAGTTTATAATGACTCCTATTTTGCTCTTTCCTTATTCACTAATAACATAATTTAAAACCATCTTATCTTAAATCATAAGCAGTCAATCTGTTAAATTTCCTCCTTTTTCCTTATA
Organism: Sepioteuthis lessoniana; assembly: GCA_963585895.1. NCBI lineage: Eukaryota > Metazoa > Mollusca > Cephalopoda > Myopsida > Loliginidae > Sepioteuthis > Sepioteuthis lessoniana. Next base: position 85,548,718 of record OY757904.1, on the reverse strand, counting down.
AAAAGAGAAAATGAAATGTGCAGAACAAGTATAAATGGAAAAGTAAAAGAGAGAGGCTAAGAACAAAAATTATAACCAATTCTGATGTAAGAAAACAAAAAGAAATGAAAAAATTATGAAACAAGCCTATTCGAAACATACTCGAGTTCATTTCTATCAACCATAGTTCTCTCTAATACGTGACATCTTCAAACTAAGAACCACATTGTATAATCTGCAGGCAGGCAGGCAGTAAATCTGATACAATATCAAATGAAGATGTTGATAACTAATGTTCCCTCTAATTTTTTTAATGGCCTGCACAGAACCAAAAAGCCTCTAAGTAACTGAGAAAGTGGAATGTGTGGAAAATGTTTTTACTTCTGAGATGATTATCAATTTTATGTTTTAAGTTTATGAAATAAAGAGTAACAGTAATTTGACAACTGTTCAACCAAATTGTTTTATTATTGAACCTTTTTTTTAAATATATAGCAGAGACTTTCAAAATTTGTGTGCTGCATTAAACTCTTAGAACAAGGAATTTTTTTTTTCTTGAGTGAAGCTTAGAGGAAACACTGCTGGTAACAGAAATATTCTTTAAAAATAAAGTATAAATAAAAATCATCTAAAATTAGGTAGGAGTTTAAAAAAGCATATATAGTCTAAAAAAAATAACACTGAAACTCACTTAAGTCCATCAGGGGTGGGTTTTTTCTTAATTTAATTCATTATTGTCCAAGTACAAAAAATAAAATTTACAAAGTTACACCTAGTGAACTTATGATGTAATTAATCAGTTATCACTACAGTATGATTTTATGAATATATAAAAAAAAATCTCAAGTGATAATCTTTCTGAACAAATTATTTTAGGATTAAAGGATAAAATAAACGTTAAAATAATGCACAAGAAAAATATCTTAAAAAAGATATTCTACTACAAATGAAATATTGTTGGAATATTCTTTGTTATTTTGTATTAAATGACAGTAGATAAAAAAGTTTCATTAAAAGAAAAGTAAAAACAGAAAAAAATAGTTATCTTACCTGCGCCAACTTGTGTCTGGAGGTGGAGAAAGATAAGCTGTTCCATAGGGTGAACAATCAGCCTAGGTAAATCAGTTAAGGCAAATCAACAAAGAATATGACAGAAAGGATGAATGTTTCAAATGAAACTTACAATTGTTATACACTAATTATATCTGTTAAACAAATAAATAGAAAATATTATTTCTCTTCAACAACAACAAAAATAAATCTAAAGCAAAAGAAAACTTATATTTTGAGCTTACTAAAAACACTAATGCTATATATAAAATCTATACAATACAGATCATTGAAAGAATAAAAGTGACAAAAATATTGTACTTAAAATTGTAATTCATATTATAATAATCCAATTTATCAGAATACGGCAAAAAATATCCAATCTTGATACAATTTCACATTTGTGCAAACTCAATAGTGTTAAAAAAAAAAGAAAAAAAAACAATTTCCAACTTAATAGTAGTGTAGGGTTGGGGTTTGAGATGACTCTAAGCATGTATATGCCATTAAAAAGAGCAAAATCATCGACTGAAGAGAATGAAAAAGATTTGCCAAAAATCAGGATAAGTAACCAAGAATAATTCTTCTTTCTTATCCTGATGTCTCTTGGTACAGTTACAAATACTTTTAGTAAGACTTTTGTATGATTAAGTAAAAGAAAAGTTTTCTTGAAATAAATCCATAGATTCATAACAATTTCTTATACACCTTTCATAAGAAAAGAAAGAAAAAAGATATCTATAATTCTTCCTGTAAAAGGTATTCAAATAATTCTAAGCCAAACATTTTTTCACAATAAAATTATAGTGAGTGAAACTACAAGAGTTGGAGTTTAATTTCTAAACAGCCAGGATGAAAGCATTACTAATTCATTTCTTTAAATAAAACTTAGCATTATCCTGAAGACTAATACTGGCCACACAAAATATGGCATCAAAAGTTATTTGTACGATTCAGTTTTAACATTTAGATATCTAGGATCTTATCTTTTGTATTTTCCATCTACTTTTATGCATTTGTGCAGTTTTGACTTTCTCAGCAGAAATAGTCAGACTATAGCAATAAACATAGGTATACAGCCAACAATTTCAACTACTTTCACAACAGTATTCAAGAAAACAATTGGGCTCTACAGCAATGGATAACAAACCAAGATTAAAAAAACAAAAACAACAAAAACATTTTTTTCTGAAAAGAGTTGATACTTGTTAAAGACAAGGAAGTGTGGGAGGGTAGTGAGTCAGAACAATAAAATGATAGGGGAAAAGTACAGAAATTGTTGATTTTAAAATCCTCAGATAACTGTTATTAATATTAGCAAGAGTGCTGGGCACACAAAAAAAATTCCTTAAGAAATCATACAAGGGTTAACCAAAAATAATTTTTTGCCTAAAAAAGAAAATCTATTATATTCATTGCCATCAATGAACCAAGTGACATAGTTTAATCTAATTTAACACATCACTCAGTAAGTCCTGGGCCTAACTAATAAAACACAACTTTTAGGCGAAATTCAACTTTATTCATCAACAGTCTCCTTCTAGAGTGATACACTAATTCCAATGCTTCTCTAACAATTCAATGCTTTTTTTGTAGAACGATTTGTCTTTGGTCTCAAAATACGCCTCAGTTACTGATATCACTTCTTCATTGGAGCCAAATCTCTTTCCCTAGAGCATTCTTTTGAGGTCTACAAACAGCCAGTAGTCACTGAGGGCCAGATCTGGAGAATAGGGTGAGTGCAGAAGCAATTCGAAGTGCAATTCATGTAGTTTTGCTATTGTTGCGATCAACTTGTGATATGATAAAAGGGCACTTTTTCTTCTTCATTTGTGGCTGTTCTTTTGGCGATTTCTTTTTTTAAATGCACCAATAATGATATATAATTTTTGCTATTGACGGTTCTTCCATTCTCTAGGCAATTGATGAGCAAAATACCTTATGCATCCCAAAATACAGAGGTTAAAACCTTACCTGCTGATGTTTGTGTCTTTGGTTGCTTTGGACAGCTTTCACCTGCTACTGTTCACTCAGTTGACTACCGATTTGACTCTGGAGTGAAGTGGTGGATCCATGTTTCATTCATTGTCACATATTTACGCAAAAAACTCCGTTTGTTGTATTAATACAGTTGCAAACAACACTCTGAATCATCAGCATGTTGTTGTTTTTGATTGACTGTGAGCAAATGTGGCACTCACTTTTAACACAGCTTTCTCATTGACAAATGTTCATGCAAAATGGTGAATATACTGCTTTCTTCAACTCCTCTGCTATCTCACGCAACTTCAATTTATGATCGGCCAAAAGGAGTTTGTGGAGATTTTTGGTGTTTTCCAGTACAATTGCCGAATTTGGGCGACCTGAGTGTTCAGCATCATTTTTGTCTCTATGACTGCATTTCAAGTCTACATACCACTTCTTAACCATTGTTTCCGACAGAGCAGAATCCAAATAACACTTAACAAGCCATTGCTTTGCTTGAAAAGTATTTTTCCCCATCAGAAAACAATGCTTTATCAACACACAAAATTCAGATTTTGCCATTGTTTTGAAAATTTGCAACAATAAGTAAAAAGTAAAGTTGGTGACCTTAGTTGAAGGTGACCCAAAGGCTCCCTTTTCAATAGCTACCACTGTGAGGTGGGGGGAGAGTGCTACTCCATTCCCTGGATTGCTCCACTTTACCCTTGATCTGTACCTTATAATGCTGAGTGTTAAGCAAGGCAGCATCAAGTACCATTTTTTGAGTCTTTGGTATGACTTGACCTGAGATTGAACCCTGGTCTCCAGGACCATCGGCAAATACTCTACCTATTAGGCCAGTGGCCCGGTAAACAACAGTAGCTTCACTTAAATAACTAATCTATAAACTAACAATCTGATTGGGCTCAAATTTTGATACGTGCTATTTGAAGATTAATACTTTATAAAAATTATATGGATTTTTAATTAGTGGCGCCATCTATATGTCAGGCCCAGGACTTATTGAGTGATGGGTTTTATATTGCAGATACATACCCAATAATTTAATGTCTTTTTTAATCAAATTAAAATAATTGATATAAAAAATATATTAAGATAGATTATTACATTAATTTTTATTAAAATAAATTATTTATTGCATGAATATTTATTGTATTAAATTATTAGGCTGTTACTAAAACTATAGTTTTTTGACAAATTAAAAAAATAAATAAATAAATAAATAAAAAAGAGATAATGTGCATGACAGAATTTTTTATGTACAGAATTTTTTTCTGCCAACACCAGCATAACAAAGGGTTTTATCTCAAACCCAAGCATTTACATTTAAAACTATTGAGCAAGTTTTCTTATTTTGCTCAACTAACTGAAATGTGATTGAGATTTGAACTTAGTATCGAGAGCACTTTTTGAATTAACAATAAACAACATTAGATTAAATATTAGATAAGTGGCTAGGACACGAGTTACTGTAATGTCATTATGGAGAGAGCTGGTGTGCTAAGAATTAATTTTCTAACATGGTTCACCTGTGTGAATATAGAAGTGGAGATGGGTTTCATTTAGTTTAGTCTATCCTGTCCACCTTTAGTGTGACATATACTGATTCTCAAGGACAGAGGTAGTATTATTAATACATAAATAAAAGAGCATGTTTGTTAATAGGTATAAGAAAAAAAATATATGAGAATAGATTGAAAAGAGAACTGCAAATTAAATATACGCTAAGTAAATTTTGGTATTTTCTCTAGCAAATTGCATGTTTTGTTTTTTTAATAGAAAAATTGATAAAAAGCAATTAAATTTTTGTTATTTGAATTTGTAAAATGTTATTATTTTATTATTCAAAAAAAATAATTGTATAAAATATTTTCCAAACATGAAAAAATATTACTGGTAACAATAAAAGTAGTATAAGAAGGTAACTGAATTATTTTCATATTTTGGGGGAGGAAAAAAAAACACTAAACAATCAGATATTTTACTTACTAAAATTGAGAGCTAAACTTTGAAAATTCAATATATACTAGACAATCTGTGAATCCAGTATGTTCTTGCTGTAACAGTGGGCTATAATATCATTGATGCTTCTAGTTAGGAAGGATCGAAAGATTTATATTAACATTTCATAATTATCTCTATAATACTGAGAATTTGTTTGATTAAAAAAATGATGTTGGGTGTGAACACAGACACTACAAAATTAACATTCACTTGTAAACTAGACAGGAAATTACTTTATTTTCTAAGTTAGAGCATTTTAAGTGCATTGCTCAAATAAAAATCTCACTCTGATGTGCTGTTTATGTTTACATATAAACAGACAATGATAATTTGAGTAATATATAACTTAAATATTATGCTATGCCAATATGAAACATGAAATATTTAACAAAGCATTCTTGAAAAATATTCCAAAAAATAATATAATAATTTACAAAGGGAAAGTCTAATATTTGAATATTAAAAGATAAGCATTGTTATTCATTAATAAAAAAGGGACTGTAACACCAAAAATTTATTATAATCTGTAAGCACAAAACTGTCAATATTCACTTTAATTCTTTGGTATATGCTTTGGTATAAGCCTCTACTTAATCTGAACTGAAGCATAAAATTCTGTCTGATTTGCTGCACCAATAAACAGTAATATCACAGAATTGAATACATATTTCAAATCTATTTACAATAAAGATTTTCAACGTAATAGAATCTAAACAAAAACGTTAAAAAAGAATAAGTTTTCATAAATGCTTGCAATAATATACATGAATGAAAAGAAAACAGTAAAAATAAGTTATATTGAAAGCATGGAGATGAAGGTCATAGAAAATTACTGAAAATTTGTCAAGCAGAGCAGATAGTAATTTAGACCTTCAAATGGAAATAATATTTCATTGTCTTTTGGCAAATGCACACATAATTCAGTTGGCTTGGATTGCATTTTCTTTTAGTAGAGAATTATAGTAATGTTCATTCCTACTTGTTGGTTAGTAAAGTTAAATAGTAACTGAGGTTCAATGTTGTTTAAGAACATTGAGTTTTGCAAGTAAAAAAACAATAATTTTAAGAGTATACAATCTTGAAAAAGAGTATTCATTTAGTCATTAAGTTTAGTATAAGTTGATTTTCCACGTTTTTTCAGGTTTTGAACCCATTTACACTTCATTCAGAAATGATAAAAACCAATTTTTAAAATATTTTGTTTAAAAGTCAAAATTTTTATAAAATTTTTTCTATTTCAAAGTGTCTTCTGCTGAGTTAATTTGTAGCATCTGGAGAAATCTTGGAGAACCATCATCATTACTCAGTTTTGCTCCAAAGAAGGAACTTTTAGATATTTTCAGAGGATTTTTTAAAAAGCTCTTTAACATTTGAATTAAGAAAAGCATCAAATTCTCAAGTGTCTTTATAGTTGTTGGATACTAAGAAATGAGCTTTAATTAAAAAGCTAAACTCATTTGAATAATAATTATGAAATAAAATAAAAGTATATCTGCAGTTCACATACAATATAATATTCTAAGCACAGCACTCTTATAATTTTTGGATTGAGTGTACAAAGACAAGGTCTCCAAATTATTTATGTTAGCTAATATGAGGAGTTGGTAAAAAATTCTTGGCTAGGCCCAGCCCAAAAAGGAAATGACTAGGAGTTATGAACTATACATAGTATTCCACATTTCAATAAAATTGCCACATTGTTTCTCAAGTTTCTTTAATACTTAAAAAAAAAAAAAAAAAAAAAAAAATGAGAGAGAAAAAATTTGGTTCTTAGCTGACCCAAGAACTTCTTAGTATCAGCTTATGTTCCCTCATACCCATATCTATATTTGATGTTTCATAAGAACAAGGACCCAGCAACAGCCAGCTTTTTCAATGTAATACAAAAGCAGAAATAGCATCAAGGATATGAAAAATTTCAACTGGAAGCAAAACTATTGTCTAGTTTTCTGAAATTATGTTTTTTACTATTACTATTATCCAAAAATACTTTTGGACTAGTATACCTGGTATTTATTGTCTTTGTCACAATGTTTTGGTTGCTGCAGTTTCAAGTCTTCCTCACATTTAATAACCTTTCAGGAACTTTGAATAAAACTTTGATCAATTGGGATATGGTGTTTTTATTACATTACTGTTTTGGGGGGGAATTTCAGAACTTTTCATTACACTACTGTCCTTTGTATCCACTGAACAAGTGTATAATTTTGCACTACTTGATTGAACTCACAATTTCTAGGGAACCTATGTTAATTCATTTAGTCATTTCTTAAAGAATGCAAAAATAGTGGGTGCTTTTGAATCTTAAATCTGACCTTTTCTAATTAGAAGTTTCCTTATAATGTTCACTCATCTTATTCTAATAAGTAAACAGGTAATTTTGTTCTTAGTTGACCCAAGATGTAATGTTGCTCTGTTTATCATTTTGCCTTTCGATTGGTGTTCCCTATTTTAGAGAATGAAACACTTGAACCTCACCACAAATAGTACATATGGTATTCTTTGACAGTCTTGTGAGTAGACCTAATATAGTCATAAACACCATACAAGAGTTGTTAATTAAATTTTTTTTAAAATGCCTGAATCTCCTACACAACATGATCTAATGAATAAATGCACAAGTAAAATACATCCGGTTCCCAGGAAGTTTAAATTTTAGGTCAGGTAGGGCAGAAATGTACTGGCTTACTGGAGAGGCAGAACAGCATCTTAAAGAAGAATTGATCATTATAAGTTCTCAAATTCTTTAGAAAGGTGACCAAATATGACAGGTAAAGGAATGATAAAATTGTTAAAGCATAAATTAGTGTCATACTTGATAGTCCTAGAAAGTTACTAAATATGACAGACACCTGAGAAAAACAACAAAGATGAGAACAGTGATCCAATAGAATCATTGTATAATATAAAGAAAGCTAGATATACGTATGTTCTTGAAAAAATAAAAAATGATAATTATGTTTATAACATTCCAACTACTTAAAGAAGTTGTTAATTATACATTTTCAAATGAAAGAGTCTTCACATTTTTGTTCAACATTGAGAAAGCCTTTCTTATTACTTTTAGAAAATCCATAAATTTTTATTCAAACTGTTTATTAATAATAAACATTGTGGTAACATACATGATATTTTAGCATTATTTTTTTTATCATATTTCCAAAAACTATTAGCCTTTCCAGATTTAATTTTCTTTCTACTATATGTAGAAATTTTGTTAAGGAACTGGTGATCCTATTTCACCGAATATCAGCAGCCCCTTGGGGTCACATGGCATCCATTATAAAAAGAGCGACAACTAGAGATTCCCCCTCTTTTTGTTCCATTCCCACCACTGTTAGCAACAGGTCTATTCGTAGCAGCCCTTGACGGTAAAACGTATTTGGTACCTTCTACCAGCCAGGAGCCGAGAGCGATGAACACACGTGCTAAGTTAAAAGGAACAGGACACACAGCTAAGTTCCAGCAGGCATTTTATCTGCAAACCAAACCAAACCTTACCTTACCTTAAACCTTTACCTTAAAACTTTACCTTATAACAACCTTACAACTAAACCTTACAAACCTTGAACTCTTTTTTGAACTCTTATATATTCGTTGTTTGTTCCATTTGGTGTAAAACCTAGCTTATTGTTGTTGCTGTTGTATATAAATTTGTTGCACTAAAAGTCGTTCGTCTCCTTTCTTCAAAAGCTGCCACCCAATTCCCTACTGCTGTTGAAGTACGGTTTATTCTTTTACAAAACGTAGGAATAAACCGGGCTTTTCAGGGCTTATAAAAATCCCCATATATAATACATTATGATATCAATCTATTTTAAAATGATAGGTGCCTTTTTAAAATGATATTTATAAAATGAGCTACAAATTAAAAGAAACAGTTAACGTGGATTTATTTGAAACTCTTAAGTTATGAAAAAAAAAAAAAAAAAAAAAAAAATCAAATTTCATAAATATGAAATAGATTACAAATATTTATACAAGTGATAATAATTATCTTCATACAATTAGTATCAAAAACTCTTATGGACTTTCCATTGAATAAATGATATTCATAATATTTAAAAAAAGGATTTTTAAACATTTTCGGAAATGTTGAAGAAATGAAATTATTTTCTAACAACTTTTAATATTTCTTAGCCAGAACACTGCAGTCTAATAGAATCATAATATTTAGCTGGTTTAAGTGGGAGGGAAAATTAATCCACTTTAAAGAAGATCTCAGAAAAGTTTGTCCAAAATTTAACCTTGGATTTTGTGAATATCTTAAACAAATTTCAGTAAATGAAGCCTTCACAGTAATAAGTAACAAATTGAAAAGATCAATCATTAAATCAGCATAGTAACATTACAGTTAGTATCCTGATAAAAATACTGACATACAAAAATTTTCAACATAAACAAATAAAAGGATTATTCAATAAAAAAGGTGAATTTTGTGCAAGGAGTTAGCAAAAGGAAACACTTTACAGTTGCATCTTTTTCAAAGAAATCAATAATGATGGGTTTTTTCAAGTCCAAGAAGATTGTCAGCATGAACTTCTTTACTGTCAATTGAGCCCAGAACTTTTTCTTTACAAGAGAGTCTTCTACTCCATGATCTGTCTTCTCATCTTAGAGTGCTGGTAGCAAATCCATGTTTAGCCCATTTGTAAACATTTTTTTTACTAAAACACATTTTTTAATACACATCACACATTCTTCCATGAATTTTACATGATTTGCACTTCTGAGTCATCATAAATTTGATGACAGACTCCTGTTCAAACATAGAGCACTGTCTGATTTACCACCATTTTGAATAGCCTCAAAATAATTTTTTTTGTGAGATTAAAATAATTTTATCAATAAAACAATTCCAAACAATGGAGAGTTTACATTTACAGAAAAAAAAAAAAATTTTGAATTAAAAAAAAAAAATTCATTGAATGACTCATATTTGTAAACAAGAAGGCCTGACTAATGGATCATCACTTTCACTAGTTATGCCTAACATTCATATAGAATTCGACTCTAAGAAGAGTACCATTAAAACTTGATCCAGATGTTTGGATGATATAATCATGATCTGTTTGCACCAGGAGGATCTACAAAAACTATTGGCTCATGTGAATTTCATCAGACTAACAATACAGTTCATCATAGAAAAAGAAAATAATAATGAACTTGCTTTTGTAGACATTTCAGTAACTTATAAAGGATGCAAAATTAAGAAAAAAAACACATGCAGAAAGCCAACATACATAGATTTATAGTTAGAGTTCAACCACTTATTTTCTTTTATATAGAAAAGAATAATTCATTGCCTACAGCATCAGATAGTGCATTGGTCTGTATATATGATCATTTTCTGTAATCAAGCTACATGATCTGTTATGTTTAATCCTGAGGAGATTTGAACACATGTTCAGAGTGGGGTTTTTTTCTGTCAGCATAGTATTATTTGATTTATTATTTTACTTTTTTGTAACAGTAAAATAATAAAATCAAATAATAGTCTACTTACAAAAAAATAAAATTGCAACATCTTGAACATGTGTTCCAATTTACTCAAGATTGAACATAACAGGCAATATAGCCGGATTACAGTAAATAATCATACATCCAAACCAATGCATGTACAGATTTCAAAATAAGGAATGCATCCATAGTCCTCATATAAATACACTGAAACTTAACTTAACTCCTTAAGTTTTAACACATGCCAGTACTTTCACATACATACACAGATAATGCAAAGGTATGAATGTTATGTCATAAGACAACTAAAGACATTAAAAATATCATCAGAATATCTACTACCCTCTGGTATGCACATACTGTACCCAGATCAAAATTATTGTCTTTCAAGATGTTACAATTTTTCTTCTCTCAAACTAATTCTAGCCCAGTTGGTTGGGGCTGTAAAATACAGACTGCATCTCTGCAAAGGGTTAAGAACCTCACCAACAAGTGTCCTGGATATGACATTGAACCATCTAATGGTGAGGTTCTGGCCTTGGAGATTTGGGGAATGTGGAGTACCCCTTCATTGCCATTGCTCCCAGGTCCACTTTGACCTGCAGTGGTAGCACCTGACACTATATATATATATATATATATATCATCATCATCATCATATCGTGCTGGCAGCACGGATATCCCTGACCCTCTCTCGCCACTCCTCCCTATCGTTCATCGCCCTAGGCAGGTCTTCAGGACAACAACCTGTATCCTCACATAGCTGCTGAATGTACGTTCGTGCTGGTCGTCCTGCTTTTGCGCGGCCGTGTGTGGGGATCCATAAGAGTACATCTCTTATGAGTTCATCTCTGCTTCTCCAGCAATGTCCTGCATGTCTGGTTCGCCTAACTTGAATAGTTTTCGTGATAGGGGGCAGGTGGCCGTACAGTTGGTGTCTTGTGGGGTGTTGCTGCCAGGACTTGTTCAGGATTGCACGCAGCATTCTTGTGTAATTGCCATCTAGTTTCTTCTCCAGCTGTTTTGTTAGCGTCCATGTAGTGCATCCATATAGCAGTATCGATGTGACCGCTGCCTGGTAGAAACTGCGTTTCATTTTATCGGTTAGGTCTGATTTCCATATAGTCGATAGCCTATTGATAGCTGTCCATGCTTTCGTTAACCTCGTTTTGATGTCCTTTTCGGTTGATTCGACGCTGCTTCCTAGGTACGTGAATTTGTCTACTAGTTTAAGAGGGGTTCCTTCTAGAGTGGAGATGTCCCCCGTTTGGTTATAGCACATATATTCCGTTTTGTGTGCATTAACATGGAGGCCTATGCTTGCTGCTGCTCGTTCCAAACTATGCAGAAGTGTTTCGGCTTGGTCAGGTGTATTTGCCAGTATCGCTATGTCATCGGCGTAGTCGGCGTCGGTAATTGTTATTGATGGATAGAGAAATCATCTCATACAGTCATTACAATGACTGTATGCGATGATTAGAATAAAAAAGAAAAGCTAGTTGGCTTTTAAAATTTGAACTTGTATATCAGAAAATCATTATTCAGAAATAAATATGTAAGAGAGTAGATGTAAAGAAAATTGACACAATGTTTCTTCTGAAATTAGGTAAAACACAAAATAATACAAAATCTGCAAGGTCAAAATCACACATGAAAAGAAAAATGACGAACTACACTTTGTATAAATCTTAACAATATTTGAAAACTAGTGCTTATAAAAACAAATTTTATCAATGAAGGCCCCTTGAGTTATGAGGTAAAGAGTTAATGCAAGACCATTTTAACATCACTGTGAACCTGATAACACTTCCTACAATAAGTGTAAAAAGGACAATATGATTTTATCTATTTTTACATTGATACTAATAACAATAGACTGTGATATTTGATTCTATAATTCTGTTGGACTATGAAGTTCTACTAGAGGTGATACAAAGAAAAAGAAAAATAGTATTAAGCCAATTTTAAAGACTGATGGTAATTCCAGCTGTGGAAAGTTGCATCCGCTAAAATGTGTTAAAAATAATAAAAGATGAAAATAGTAGGGGTATATATATATATAAAGGCTAATTGGCAATATATATATATATATATATATATATATATATATATATTACCAATTAGCCTTTTAATCAGTCCATTGCAGGACTCAAGCCTTTCCCAAGACCTATAAGACTGAAGACTGATGAGCCTTAGCTTGCCATGCTAGCCCATGATGTGTTAGCATGGCAGGTGGTTAGAATTCAAAATTTTCAGTTTTCCTTGATTACCTTTCCAAAGTAAAAGAATTCAATCTGTCCGACTATTTACTTAGAGTGTGTGGAAAAGATAAGTGGATTTATGCCTTTCCCTGAGACATTGATACAAAATGGAACACAAAAAGTCTAAGCCAAAATTTGAACTTGGCTTATTAATTCCATTTCTCATGCTAAGAAGTATTACACTGTGTGTGTGTGTGTGTGTGTGTGTGTATTTTCCATTTAACATACTCTTGGGAAAGGTTTGCATCCAATTATTCACCTTCCAGTTATGGGTAAACAGTAGGGCAGACTAGGCTCATTAATCTTGGTATAGCAACAGGTGTAGGAGAAGAAAAACTGAATTCCAACTCCACTTAAAAATTGACCTTGTGTCACATCCTGCTCATATGGAGGGATTGGGTATATATTGTCACATAGTCTACCACTGCGAGGAGAGAAATAAGGAATTTCCCCTACCCCTCTGTGTTTGAATTAGCAGGCCGCCAAAGACTGACCGTTAAAAAGAAGAATAGGAATGTAGGTCAATTCCTCGCGGCCGAAGTAACAAATCCAGGTCAGAGTGAAAGCCAACCGATGTTTGCACTCTGTAACCGGATGGACAAAGAAGGGGACGGATAGTAATCTGAATGAATCGCCTGACAGGGAAGGAAAAAGAAAGAGGCCGAATGATTGGCCAGTACCCTAAAGCGGAAGTAGCACCCTTTTTCGTCAACGGAAATAGGGATAAGGAAATGAGTTTAGAGGACAGAGGTCGCCATGAGAGGACGCGGGATCTCATACCAAACTCCAGGTGAAGAAGCGACATAAAGCTCTTGGACAAGATGACAGACGCATTCAAGCCGAGCTATATATAAAACCCTGCTAGCCCGTAAAAGAGAAAATACTCTCAGAAGGAACCTGTCAAAACCTAAGTAACCTTAAGAATATTTTCTCCCTCTACCCTTCCTAAGTACTGCTATTACATACTCTCTCTCTCAATTTAAAGAAAGAAGAAAGAAAAGAAAAAAAGAAGAAAGACATTTGTATTTTTTATATTATCTGCTGATAATATAACCGACACACTAAATATGTGTGTGCACATGTAGTAAAAACCTTGTTATATTTTATATCTCTCCTCGTGTTGAAATTTATTCATTGTGTTGTCTGCCTATCAAGTTGTCTATTGCACGTTCCTTTTTAGCTTCAGTCGCCTCAGGTTATTCTCGCTAAATTGTCCTATTCGCCTTTAAAAATATTACATGAGAAACGGGAATAGTTGACTACTATAATTAATATTATTATATCTAAACCTAGAGGCCCATACCTTCCATTATCCTAGGGGTAGGAAGAGGTAGTGGCCTAGTGGGTGTGTGTAATGTGAAATTTGGAAACCCCTTGCCAGCGGCGGTCAGTCTAGTCCCAAATTACCCCCAACATAATCTGCCAGTTTCCCTACGCCCAAAAAGGGAATCTTAACTGGAACTTATTTTTGCGAGGGATCAAATGCCAGGCTGCCCCGTCTTTACACGCGCGAAAGATAAACTCCCCGTTTGGTGATAATATCTAAATGCACCAGTTCCCATACACTTTTAAATGGTTGCTCGTCCGGGGATGTTTAATCTTTTATTCCCAACCTCATACGCTTTAAAATGGGATAAATATTTAAGGGCACTGTCACAATATATATATATATATATATAATCTGATCATAATTTACCAAATGTCTGTCTATATTACTAAGGTTTGGCCACTTTTGGTTAGGTTTCAACCAAACTTTCAGGAATTGTTAGAGTTATCCTGGAAAAGTATTTAGCCAAAGTTACTTGATTTTTTTACTCCCCAAAATCTGCAATTAGATGTGAAAGTGACAATTTATCAATTTATTAAATGTATTCATTATTTATTTTTTTATTATATTAATAGATATAAAGTATTTACCTTTAAAAATACATAACTAAATTGAAATTTTTGTCAAATTTAAGTACATTTTATTTACCCAATTTATTAATTTTATTTTATTTTCAAAAACTTTTACTATTATAAGATGACCATGTAGCCAAATTTTGGTCTATAATGTGTCAAAAGTATTTTTAATGGATATAAGTCATAGATAACAGTATAATTATTTTTTTCTTTGTTGATTATAGATATCTGTATAAATTACCTTATTTAATAGAATTTGAAGTTTGACAATGAACAAAAACAGACGTCTTTAGGGCTAAAAAAGATATTTAAAAAATGTTATTTTCATTTAAACAGTTATTACTAACACCAATTACCCATATTACATACAGGTTTTAAGACAGTCACTGATGTTCTTAAAGCACTTTTTAAAATCTTTCATTTATTCATGCCTAAAAGACATCTGAATTCAAAAATTTATTATCATAGATATTTTCATTATGAAAAAAATGTTTGGATAGACATGTGATGTATTTGTTTTCTTTGATAAAAAAAAAAACCCCACAAAATTGGTTTTCATAGAGTTACTAAAGTGTAGTCTTATTTGCTCTGTATGGAAATGACCATCATTTCTTTGAGGAATTTTTCCTTTTTGAAAAAAAAAGAAGTTAAAAAGTTGGAGCAAATAAAAAGGTTCGAAACTGGGAATGTTATTTACAATGCACTTATATTGATGACTATGTACCTATCTTTATGACAGCAGATGTACCATAACTCTAAAAAGAATAAAAATAATTTGAAAAAATAAAATAAAATTATGTTAGATTTATTTTGAAGGTAGGTATTCATAAAGCCATAAAATTAAGCTCCAAGTTGCATAGAAAAAGAAAATACAATTTATAATTTTTTTTGTTCATTTTAAGCTTCTTTAGTTCAACAAAAAAATACCCTCTACATATTCAATTGCATAAAAACATACACAAATAAGGGTCCAGTTTAGCAGTATATTTACTTTATAAATTGAACAGCTACATTCATAAAGAAATTTAGGGTCCAGTTTAGCATTATATATGTATTAAGCTTCCACTTTAAAACCCTGTCAATGATTTTGGCTTTTAAACTTATTTTTTTCTTGAAAAGAAAATAGTTCAAAGACATGGTCAATTCTATGTCGGGCAGATAAAATTAGTAACAAATTCCCTCACAGATCAATAAAAAACACAAACTTTAAGAATTTTTTTCAATTTAAAAAAAAAAAAAAAAAAAAAAATCAGACAAGAGCAAATACATTGTATGCAATATGGTGTACAAAGAGATTATCTCATGATGAAAATATTTGTGATATCAGATTTTGAAAATCAGATGTATGTTAGATGACTTCAAGTCAGCCAGATCATTAAAAAAAATGAAAAATACTGAATATTTTACCCATCTTAACCATACAAATAATTCATGATAAAATTAACTGACATGAAAATATACCCTTCTAATATTAAATTAAATCATAAGAAGGTGATCATATTTTTATCATTCAGTAACTTGATCACTTAAAAACATTCAGTTTTATCACAAATCTTTAGATTTTTTTATCCCATTTGATGAATATCTGTTTTTTAATAAATTGTCATGAAAAATTATGAAATATGTTTTGATTATATATTACTGTTCTATGATCAATTTTTTCAAAAATGTATGAAGATATCAGGATTCTTACATTTATTATTGATCCTAATTTGATACATTAAGTAATATTTTGATCTTATAGACATAAATGTTAAACAGCTAAGAGTAAAGCATATTTCAAAAAGAGGCGAGCAATAAAGAAATACATAATCAGAGTTTTTTTTGCTTGTCAGCATAAAATCAAAGAAAACAGATAACCTATTAAGACTTCATTTTACAGAAAAATTCACATGAATGATAAGATGTTTCAGATGACATTTTAATTTTTTGAGATTTTGAATTATTATAGAGGTAGTTTTTACTGTTTTATATTTTTTCAAATTATTAATCTTTTAATAAATGAACTACCCCGGAATAAAGAGAGAGCCTTAAAACAACTATCAGAAGCAACTTAGGATACCTCAAACAGTATAATGTTTAACAAGCTAGCAGGCCATTTTTAGTAACTTTGATTCTCACTGCCCCATATTTTTGATCTTGTACCAAATTAACCTAAGCTAATCAAATGATTATGATATGCAGTCTAATGGGGTTTATGCACTGCTGCTAAGTAATTTTGAAATTATAATTTTTTTTCAATCACCTGCCATACAAAACAATTTATAGCTGTTATATTTAGATTTCTTTTAGGATTGCTTTCTAACTTAAATACATATAATTCCGGAGTAAGATAAAATGATGTTTGGTTGCTATGAAATTCCCTTTAAGCTGAAATATACACATCAAAGTACTTAAAACCTTAAAACAGCAATAAGGTATGTTAGAATAAAGAATTATATAAAAAAAATCATTTACATATATTCTTATTCAAAATTAACTTTTTAAGTGCATAACATTCTGATATTTTTCAAGTATAAATAAGCTAAAAGAATGTAATATGACTAGAATGAACCACTACAAGGATCTTTTTATTTTTATTTTTGTACATTCATTGAAAAGTACTGAAAAAATACCAAAGATTTAAATAACCGGATAACTTTATTTTATATAAAAAGCTAAGGTATGTATAGACCCTACAGAGTAGCAAACTGTCAAAAAGTTTAAAATACTAAAATTCTTACATGTTAATATATTCCTTTATTGAGAGAGTCTCATTTACTGTGAAAATAATTTTAAAAAATCTATATTATATAGTTAAAATAGATTTCAATAAACTGGTTTATATGCAATTTATGCATAAAATAAAATAAACTAGAACAAAATACTCCCAAAGTATTTTCCTGTTTATGATCTTTTATAGTAGGATTGAAAAATTCAAAATGGAGCATCTTTATATTTATTAAGTTATAATAATGAATAATTTCTGATGCTAGGAACTTGCAAATTCTATCTTTATCAAGAGAAAACAAAATATTTGAATAATGCAAATAAAATTGAAATTGCCCATCATGAAGTCAACAGAAAAAAAAGATTATATATATATATATATATATATATATATATATATATATATATATATATATATATATATATGCCCTTTTTGTGACTTCATGATGGGCAGTAAAATCATATATATATTATTCATACACACACTTTAATTTCAATCAAAATAGATGGATCTTAGATATTATCTTCAAGCCAATGTTGAATATAATAAATTAGCAATAACAAAAAATAAAGTTCTTTATATAATATAGCCATTTTCTCTCATTTTGAAAACAAGTTTCTAAATGAGATTAGTCAAGAAATAAAAACTAGGTCACTTGAATAAATCTATCTGAGCCTTAATTTAAGCAAAAAAATGTTGACAAATGAACCCACTTACCAATGCACATAGTGTAACACTATATATACACAAAATGTTTTTAACACAAATAAACTGTACAACATTAAGCCTAATTTCCTTTTTCTTAAACATTATATAATAAACATGTCTTTTTCTTAATACATAAACTATATTTTTGCCAGGAAATGTCATTTTAGACAATTAAATTTTACAAAAATCATTGAATCAATTAACAGGTTAAATTGAGTTTGGTTTTATAACTAAACATCTCCAATTTATGAAATTATTATGAAGACACACAAATCAGTAAATTTTAATATAGTATGCAAAAATGTTATAGTTTATCAATAGCTCAAATTAGATGAGCAATTTGTGCCAAATGCAAACTAAATATAATAGGCTACTATTTCAAAGGTTAAATTTTAAAAAAGGATTAATATCTCAGTTGGTAAATATTTCACGTGAAGAGAAATTGTATTGTTTAAAGAAAGGTATGAAAATATTATCAAGATGCTTGTCTGGAGAAGATTCTAGATTGTTACAATCAGTTCTAAGTAATGTGCCATATAAAGAGTATACCAAGTTTTTTTCCATAGCTGAAGTCATTTATACATTAGTACAGTCCCATAAAAATTAGCAGGAATATTTATATGTGGATAGTCACTTATGTTCAAGGATCAGCATATAGGATCTGTGCATTCAGCCTAGGAACAAAGAATTGCTTCTGAGATTTTCTACTTAGGATCAGAATATACTATCTCATAGTTATTTTTTTTTTTTATATAGAATTAAAAATATGCAGATAATAATTATTTTAAAGACTATAAAGTTTAATACTATCTTTAACTTGAATATAAGATAAGAAAAAAAAAGGCATATGAATATATAGATGATTATTTTTATAATCTAAATCTTAATTTCTTTAAAAATCTAACTCGATTTCTATGGATAAAGATACTCAAATCTGATCGTAGGTAGAAGTTCTTTGTATGTAAGCAAGACAAACAGATACTACACTTATAGGAGCATAAATTGTGGATATATGAATAGTTAAACAATGAAATGAACTGAAAAAAAAAAAACTGTTCATAAGTAGTTTCCGTTTTAACTTTCATTGTCACTATTCTTAAAAAAAAAAATTTTTTTAAATCTCTAAAAACTATTTTCCCATTCAGGATTCATTATTAATCTTTTCTATATTTTAGAAAACAAGTTTTACTAACTAAGTTATTACCATTTCTTAATATTTTAAACAGATTTCACCATTCAATAAATATAACTATAAAGTGTATACAAAATAAATATAACCAGTTAAAACTGGATTTATAAGACATTAACAGATATTCATAAACCAATATCAAAAGTCATATAAATAAGTTTTACAAAGTTATATAGCAAAAGCTAGTATCAATAATGGTATACAATTGAAAAGTTCAAAGTTAGGGACATTACTATTCTTGTTTAATTTCTCTATAAAAGGCAAATATTTTAGTTAAAAAACTTTTTCTCTATGTATATAAAATATAAATACAGAAAAATCTTTTTCTCTGACTTTTTGATTATGACAAATAATTCTGAAAATACACTATCTTATTTTGAAAAATTCTTTGAAAACTTTTATTAAAAACAACTAGTTACTTAAAAAAGATTTAACTTTAATACTGAAAAATATCACTACTTCTATCCTATAATAGTTATATTTATATATAAATTTGATAGGCAAAATGTAACAACTATTATGGGATTTCTATCCCATAATTAATTTTCATTTACAGAATTAATATTCTTTTAATTCATACTTAGCAACAAGTCTTTAAAAGAATTAAAACTTAAAATAAATAAAATTTCAAAGTACAAAAATCTTCAAATTTATGTTCAAACTGGCACAACTGGAATTTGAACTCCCTTAATATGATGTCGCAATCCAGAAAGTTAGTCACTATGCCACAAATAACATATAGAAATAAGATTAATAAAATGGCTAATTAGTATTATTTTTTTCAAATTAAATTTTATTTTATTTTGTATAATGAAAAAAAATTTAGGATTCATGTTACAAAAATATTCTTCAATGCACTGTTTATTTGAAGTATGTAATATGTATTAATAAATACTCCTCTTCCTAAAACATTGTAAGACATATTTACGGAGGGGGGGACTGCTACTGGTGCCTAAAAATATACCTGGTATTTTATTGTGTAATGTATGGGTTTGTCTCATAGGACTTGCATTAAAATATAGCCAACTAATATTGTTGGAATTAATTTTACTGAGGACTAGATATTAATATCTGTAACACACGCACTGAAAAAACATTAAATGCTTACAAAACACCCTGGCCCTAGAGTATTGAGTTTTCATAAGGATACTCTTGTGGGGAACCCACGGCCACGTTGCTGTGCTATTGCTGGTCTTGACCGATCACGGTGACCAGCTTTACCTTGTTCAATATCTTTCAAATTTTGCAAGGCAGTCTAAAAAAAAAAAAAAAAAAAAAAAAAAACAAACAAAAAAACTAACACAATCAATAGAGAAATAATACAATGAAAAAAAAAGGAAAATGATTCAAGGTTTTGTTCAAGCAAAACTTGACTGATTGCGTCGAATTAGATTTACTTGCATTAAGATGATAATGATGATTATATATCTTCAGTGTCATATTTCTAAAATAAGCAAATAATAGAATTTATTTCTTTTTAGCTATTAGTAATGAATAGGTATTTTATCATAGTTTATATAAATGTTTACAATACTAATGAAAATTTAGATTTGATGAATGACATTAGAAATAAATCCAAGTTAAATTTAGATTTGATGAATGACATTAAAAATAAATCCTAGTTAAATTTTCTTCTACTCCACGGAGGTAGAAAAAAAATTGAAAAATAAATCCGTGCACATAAAGTGGGCAGTAACATAAATATTGCTTCAAAGTACCTGCAAAATTCCACTGTTGGACGCCATTTGGTTAACATTGGGTAGCGATCCTCCTCGGTATGCTCCAAGGTTTTGAGTTATGTGTAAATGTTGTTTTTGAAATGCCCCCTGTAAGAAAAGAAACATTTTTTGCAAATAATTTCTAAGTTAAAAATATTTAAGTAAGTCAATAATTTAATAAAATGTCAAATACATAGTAAAACTACCCCCTATACACAGCAAAAATCATCAGATCATTTTAGTATCGTTTGATTCGCAATAAGGAAAAATCTTCGAGATTAAAAACACGAAAAGCAATCATCTGGTTTTAATTCAGTGATGATGACAATTAAGCGCTTAAAAACAATAAAGTGATATTTAATAAAATAAAAACCATTATACAGAATTCTAAAGTGAATGTTTTAATGTAAAGTTTAAACGATAGTTTAACACGTGTTGGAAGGCGATAACAATCGTAAAAATTAATTTCCAATTGTTCAGTGCAGTGATCGAAAATAATCAGATCGAATAAAACTTGAACTCCTAACAAAAAAGTATCTATAAATATTCACTACTGAATAATCAGCTCCTTAAAATTAAGAACATTTCTTTAAAATTCATTTTTACCTGAATCAACTAAAGAGCAGATAATATGCGTAAAAAATAACAAACAAACAAACAAACATGCAAATGTAACTAAAAATAAACAAAATGATAATGTAAACATTAAGAAACATGCTATGATGATAACAATAAGACGGATGATGATGATAATAATCATAAGACATGATGATGAATTCTTGGCGATAATTTTATTTGATAAACGAGAGCTACTTCAAAACGGTTAAGAAATATTTTTCTTTTGATTTCTATAGCGACATTTTTGTTATTTGTATGTTAGCATGTTTCAAGTAACATTTATAAGGCCATCATCAGGTGCTCAGCTCATAAAATAAACGCCACGTCACTTGTTAATCATCGGAGAGAACAGTCAAATAAGATGAAAAATATAATTCAAGTTAAACATGGGTCTAATCGTCATCTAGTCAAAACAATTCTGAATGAGGATATTTTATCGTGACAAAACCAGTTAGCACAATGCGACGCAAACAATAAACAAGAACCATGGACGAAATTTTCATTTTTTTTTTAAATTTCTATTATTCGTTACAGTGAATAGATTGTTAATTTTAATTTGTTTGAATGTTTTTCTAAACTTTCACCCCTCTCCTTGCCATGATGTGTGATTCTGTCTATGTTGTGAACAAGTGTTTCTTCATTTCTCTTCCTTTATATGCGGCTGGCTGCAAACGAAAGATGATGTGTCTATTGCCTCCTCCTCCTCGTCATCGTAATAATATGGCAACTACTACTGCTACTGTTGCATTGATACTTAAGAGAAAGCAGCATATAGTTATCTTTTTAAACTACACAATACATCAAGAGGGTTTTTTTGTTTTTTTTAGTATAAACCTTCGTCAGTTAATTTTTAAAACTACTACCAATCTTTTACAAACCTACTATATCGTGATGAATAGAGCATTTCCAATTGATCTAGTTCTGATTTTAATTTTCAAAATAAAAATTCCGCAAATTACGTCGTTTGTTACAAGAGCCTGTTAAGGCGCTCCTTAACAACCAAAGTACCGACCAAGTCTCAAAAAGGCTTGGTTGTTTGCTGGCTAGTTTTCAATAAACAAGTGAGACTATTTATGTATACATTTTTAAAACAAAACTAATGGCTTCCTAAACACGGTAATTTGATTCTTTTCAGAGAACACAAAATCATTTTGAAATTTGTGTTTATTCAACATTTTTAAAAGGATGCATTCTAAACAATTAGCAATTAAAACATTTAGGCCAAGCTCTATAATAAAATGCCATCTGTCAAACAGATGAGAAAAAATTCAAAAAATATTTAGATGCAAAAATAACCGACTGACAAACTAAGTATAAGTAAGTTTGATAGATTTTAAAATAATCGCACATATTTAATAGAAAATCAAAGGAAATGTAACGTGGTTGATAGAAGAAATACATGATTTTTAAAAAAGGTTCACATTTTCCAGAAATCTTCGCGCATCGATGATAAACATTGGGATGGGATTTAAGAAAGATTACTGTTTTTGATTTTTTAACAATCGATAAATAAACAAACAAAAGTCTAAATAAATTACACTGTTCACATGTCTTATTTTATAGCTAAAGAGAAGTTTTGAAAGAAAAAAACCCTCATAGTTGTAGTAGTCTAATTCCACCTGAGCAGAAATGAAAATAAACAAACCATACCTGAACATTAACAATATCATTTCATCGTAGTAGTAAGTAGTTGTCATGATCTCTTTCAGATCTTTTAATTTTTATTTTTCGAAGTATTTTAATCTAACAGTATCGACTCTGAACAAAAATAAGTAGTTAACTTTCAAGGAGTATTTGTTGATATTAAGTAAAAACGACAGAACTACCGAAATTATATATAGATACACACACATTAGATCGATAGCTAGATACACACAAGAGATCCATTATTTTCATCGTATCGACATCTGATGAATTAAATATTTTTTGTAAGGTATTTAATTTAGCGTAGAGAGTTATCTCTCTTCGTTAGTATTTCGTGGTAAGTGGAACGATAAGTAGTGTAACAGTAGGTGTTACTGTTAGTCATAGTAAGTAAAAAGAGGTTGTTAAGATAATTCAGCTATGTTTTAACACTATAGTCAATGGAAGAAGTAGAAGTAATGTTTAACTTGGTAGTAGTACTACTGTTAGCTATATGTGTACACACACTACTACCACTTTATTTATCTTTAATTAAATCTGAAACACGCAATTGTTAACATGAAAATAAAATAGAAAGATACAAGTTCAAAACAGAAGACCTAAATAAAACACACATGCATTTTAACGTGAACCAGAATTTTTGTTGCCAAAGACCAGAGTCATCGCTTTTTGCTTGGTTGGACGAGATTTTCACGAGAAACGACAACGAAGCCGGAGAGAAGATGATAAACAATCGTAATTGTAATTTGGGACACAAGAAAAAAATCGGCAAGATTACTTACCCTGGTTGCTCCTGAAACTTCGCGCATGATAGCTTCGAAAGCAGCTGTTTCCTCTGCCTGTTTCTGATGGTGTAAAGCTATCTTTTCACTGAACTTCCGTGGGTTCGCCATGATGGCTGCAGACCATAAGCTTGTTATGATTCAATGTAGGGGATCTGAGTTGCAGCGCTCGACCAATCAAAATTCTTCTTTCAGTCATGTGAAGAAGCGGAAAACAGTTACATGCCCCTCGTCTATGGGGCCTTGTCTACTATATGTGTTTATAATTGTATGTGTTTATGTCTCCGTGTATGTGTATTTGCGTGTGCGTGTGCGTGACTCAGGATTCTCATCGTCATTGACACTTAATGATCATCAATTTTAATCTACATTATCACTTTTCTAGTTGTGTTAGCCATTCATAAAATTCTAAGATGTATCACTCTCTTTTTAGCGACATTTTTCTTTCTAAAAATAAAACAAGGCAAAAAAAGTCAATTCGTGGTGATAAAAGAGCCCTTCACTGGCGAGACACATTTCGTTCTTGAAATTTACTTTAATCAAATTTTAACTGCAATATTATTTTGTTTTTAAATCAACAACGTTTTACGTACTTTAGAATTATAAAACTCAGTTCCTACTTAATTTTAAACGATGTAAAAATGAGGGTGATTTTTTTAAAAGTTAAAGCATAAAACTCACCAAGGTCCTGCTTTTAAAAACATAAAGATTTTTATTTATTATTTAACTGTCTCATTTTCTTAATTTTCATGCAAATCAACCAGTTGTTTTAAAACTTTAGTTCAAGGATATATTACTTTTACTGTAAAAGGAAAGAAGGAACACGTTGCATACCGCTCCTATTTGTGCTGTACTCGTCTGAGAGGGCCTCATGGTCACGCAATACAACCAGACACTACGGCTTTAAATAATCATTAAGTCAATATTTTAGTTTAATCATTTATAACCCACATGATTTTAAAAGCAACTTTCTACTTATATCAATTATCTGTAAAACTTTAAACCCAGAATAATACGTTAGAAATAAACGAAAGGAAAACGATTTCGGATTTATACATATCCCAACAATAAGGGCCCAGGATTTGCGTCTCATAGTCTAGAGTTTAAAATTTACTTTCTGTTTATTTACATTTCCTAACGACAGCGGTTTATTTATAATCATTTGACACAAAAATGTGCTGAGCAGCTTAAAGAGATGATTGTAGAGTGATAAAAAGGGTTTTTTCGTTCTTAAATTAAAACAAACTTGAATTGGATGAAACCCTCGATTTATGACAGCGCAGTATTCTGACACCTCTGGCTTCAATTATTTATTTCGTGTTCTCTTCTTAAACAAGTCAAAATCATTAAACTTGGGGCATTAAAATAAAAATAAGAGATAATTATTTCAACATATCATGAAACAAACTTTCTGATACTTACGCGAATATTGGACTAGCGGGCAGCCAAACAACGAAATGTGAACTAATGAACGATGATCTATTCCCTAGACAGTACCTCCCCATCACATTAAGCAGAGTCATTTTATTTTGAGATACATTCTGATATCTACGAGATGGGGGAAACAGACATAGGAACCTAAGTATTTTTAGCATTTCTCTAGCATAAAAGATCCTTTGCATCTCTGGCAGGGGCTTTATAAAAAATGTACCAATATATTATTTATTTTTATGTCTAAGATTAAAATTTGTCAATCATTTTTATGAATCTTTATTTTGATTAGTAAATTCTTTTTTTAATTTTCTTTGTATTTTGGAGAATTTCCTCTCCCCCCCCCCCAACGAACATATAAAAAAGGCGTTAAAAGATTTTAATTACAATGTAATCAACAACGTGTAATGAGACGTATCAAAGGATAAACTTATTGCAGTGTGTATAAGATGTAGTCTGCCTTTTTCGTTTATTTCATAGATAACGTATCATACTGGATTTAAAGTTGTACGAATAAAAGTTGCTTTTAAAATTTTATTGGTTACTTCTGATTAAATTAAGATATTGATTAGCCGTAGTACCTAGCTGTATTACGTGAATATTGTAGACTCAAATATTGAATATCTTTTTGATTTCCCTAATGTTTTCTTCCGGAATTTCAATTTTAACTTACCAACAAAAAGTTTTTGTGAATTTGACAAATTGGTTACAGTTATTTACAAATATGAGAATTTCATTTTTTAAGACACCATTTTATGATGAAAAAACATTTGCGTACTACAACTATCATATACTGATTTTTAAAAAAAATTCAGAAGTTAACTTCTTTAGTAGTGGTTATGACTAAAATCTAATTTTCAGTGTTTAAAACCAACTTAAATAAAAATTTCATATATTTTTCACCAAGTAAAGAAAAATGAGATTTGCGTGGTTTGTAGAGCTATCTTCTCACCTAGTTAAATTTTGATTGGCTCTTCAATAGCTTGATATAAAATAAAATGCAAAAGAAATGACATATGAAACCTCACATTTACCGCCCCTCAAACATCGCCAGATAAGTGCTTGTGTGATTGGTTAAAAGCCATTGTTAGCAACCAATTAGAGCACACAAGACATATGACGTTAGATTCTGTTATGGGGTACAAATACAAACACAAGACAGCAATCGGTCTCTATCATACGCTGCAAACCGTCCAAGTAAGACGTTAACACGCTAGCGACTTATAAGGGCCGATGACCACGTAAAGTCAAACACACAGAAGCAACAGACACTTAATAACCCAAGTGACAAGATAAGTTAGCTGGCATATTATTTTGCAACCTATTAAGTTCACTTAACACTTTCTTGACAATTCTCGTTCGTCATTACTTTTTACACTTTGCTCTTTGTGTTACGCTTGTAATTGATATCGTTGAGAATACATTGTTTTGTTTTCCTTGCCACTGCCTTTTATGCTTATTTTGCATAATTGCTACAAATGAGCTAAAAGTAAAATAAACTAAAAAAGAAATGAAAAATGAAACATCAGATGGTTTTATATGTCATAATTAGGACGCTCGTTAGAGAAGGGTCTTACCTCGCTGCAAAGATGTAGTTGGCGTATTCTACAGCCCCAACCGATTGGGCTTCTGTGGTAATAGGCTAATAGCATAAAATCAATCAAGGCCAGGTATTGGATAAATAAACATTTTGCAAAGGTATAGCTCATTTGCGGTCTGATTCTGACCGCTGTAATAACCATATTGGTTCATAGGATATCACTTGTATCGAAGCACATGCAGCCTTCCCTCTGCCGGATGTTGTCCTCTGACACTGCACAAACAGGATATGAACGGAACGTAGCCCAACAGTGGATCGATCCTTTGGCACGGCACCAAAACGTGTAATGTCTTTTCGACTGATTGGCGTCGTTTGGTTTGGTTTCTTTGTTTAATGGCATATCAACCTTTGCAAGATGATTGGCGTCGTGTACTTGCCGACAACATCTAATGATTCAATATCGCAAGACGTGTTTCTTCGACCTATCTCGCCAGGGTTAAAAAGGAAGATGACACCAGCGAAGAAATCTACAACTTTATATAACAAATGCATATGTCATGCGTGTTTATTGCGGTTGGGAACAATGGACGATTTTACTTCCAACAGCAGTGGCTCGGTCACCTCTTTAAGTCTGGTGGTTGGTAAGTGACGGCCCAAGAATATAGATAGCAATAGTAACGAAATTCACGTGTGTCTTAGTAGCCGATTCTCCTCTTCTTTTTACCGCTTGAGACTCCCTTTAATAGCTTTGTCAACTATTCGTAATTATTATTTTTTTTTTTTACAAAACAAAGCTTTACTGGTTTTCTGAATTTTTTAGACGAATCTTGATGATTTTTATCGTTCAGGATTTTCGGACTATTGTCTTCATCTTTATTATTATATTCACAACATTTTGGCCGATATGTCCGCCGGCCTTCTTCAGGTGTTTGTCGAAGTTGAGAGCCAACACGGAACTTCGAATACAATTTGTGAACCAATAATCAAGAAAGTTATATAAAAAAAAATGGAATATGAGCTCAGGTATAAAATTGTACATAGTAGTAGATTTCAATTGATCTTTCTCGATACTCATTTGAACTTCTAGATTTGTTTCGCCCAGAAATCTGACATCGCCACAGCTCCAAAAATCTAACTGCACACACATGCAATAATATATACAAGTATCGTAACCGCGGGCGGCTACGATACTGGTGCAGAAGGTTGTGCCGGGTTTTGTGAGGTGGATAGACCTATTGATGGGTGTGATGGGTGTTTTGGCCGGGGTGCAAGGCGACGAATGTGTGCTCAGTGAATCCAGTCAGTTTCGCCCTTTTCATTTCTTACCTGAATCACCATGTCGTTTGTTTTGACGACTTCGAACAGACCGATCCAATCCAAGTGGGATGAGTGTGCCGTAGTAGATTGAGGGCGGTGTAGTAACACCTTGTCGCCCACTTGTATAAGAGTTGGTTCAGTTTCGCATTCAGCTTATGATCTGCTTCGTTGTTTGCGAGAGCGACGCGCCGATGGACTTGCCTCAACAGAGCGTTGATTTGCATGCCATATGCCGTAGGGTTTTGGTTTGTGGGTTCATTATGGGGTAGTTGGGGTAAGCCAATGTTGGGTTGACGGCCAGTGATAACGTAGTGTGGTGATATGCCGGTGGCGCTATAAATCGTTGCCTTCATAGATGTGACGGATTCCAAGATATCTGTCCATTCACAGTTTCTATCTTCGCACGAGAGCGTTCTTCATTGTGCAGTGTTGTCGCTCGATGTTACCAGAGCTCTGCGGTCTCCAGGGGCTATGTAGCTCCCGATTAATTGACATTATGTCGCAGAAGTTCTTATACATTTCTCCTGTGAAGTGGGTTCCATGGTCAGAGGATACGATTCGTGGTATTTCCCGCTAGCGAAGGAAGAAGCTGTAAAGTCCTAGAGCGGTGTCAATTGCACGGTCTCTTGCGCAAGGTATGGCCGTAAGATGTCGGCTAAAGCTGTCAAGGATGGTGAGGATATACCGTTTTCCCTTCGAGATGGGCATCGAAACAAAATCAACGTAGATGATGTCAAACGGTCTTTTTCCACGTTTACAGTAACCGGTTGCCCAGTATCGCCGTTTGCCATAGTTTCCTTTCCGCTTGGCACAAATTTCGCAGGATTCGATGTATGCTTCGATGTCGCAATTTTTGAACTTCCACCAATAGCTGGCTAAATGAGCGCGCATGTGAGTGACATTTGAATGGTTGGAGCAGTCATGTGCCTGATACAGAAATCTGCAGCGAAGTTTGTATGGCACGACCAGCTTAGTGTATGTGCACTGTCTCTGATCATCAGAACAGAGGTACCGGGTTCCAAATAGAAATTTTGGAGATGTTTCCTGAAGAGGGGTGTTCGATGGTCTTCCGGATTCATGTGACATTCCTGGCTTGGATCATTTGTCCGAAGAGCTTGGGTAATTTTCGAAAGTAGATTGTCTGTTAGTTGTTCAGCTGCTATGTTAATGTGTTCACAGTTCTCAGTAGGGATGGTGGAGGTGAAATGGTACGCGGGAAATGCGTCCAGCATACGCTTGTGACAATATGTACTTTGTGGTGTGTGGGTCTTGGGAATTAGCTGTAAGCCGTCGATTTCATTCAGATACCACGACGGAACGTAAATGTGCAAGTCAGATCCTTCCACCTTAAATACTTTGCCTGTCGGTGTGGGGTTGGCGGGTGTTTTATCCCTTTCCGTCCATGGCTTCTGCCGAGCTTATCGGTCCAAACATTTGATTGACCCTCAACGTATTCTTGCACGAATTTGTTGCAGGAGATTTCTTATTGCCAACGTCGTATCTTGGCATTGTTAAATTCCCGCTGGTCTAGATATGTTAGCGACTTGTAGTCGGTGAAAATCACAAAGGTGCAGTTGCGCAGGAAGTAGTCAAATTTTAGGATAGCCCATTTTATCGCGTACGCTTCCCGTTCTGTGGTAGATTAGTTCTGTTCCGTGGGGTTGAATGAGTGTGAGGCGACTGCTATGCTATTACCTTTTTCTTTCCGCTGTCTGCTTCCGACATTAGAATGGCCCCGCAAGCCACGTCGCTGGTATCTGTAGTAAGAGTGAAAAGCTGCGAAAAGTCTGGAAATGAAATAACCGGTGGTGAGGAGAGTCTGTTCTTTATTTTCTCGAACGCTTTGTCTGTTTTCTCTGTCCAGGTGAACGTCTTGTTTGTCCTGTTTAATTCGCGTATGGGACGCATCAAGTTAGAGAATGTCTCGGATCGTATCTGTTCGTCTAAACGTATCTCCAGAAATTGTCTGATCCATACCACACGGTCGACGAGGCTTTGTAACTCCTTCTTTGACGTCGGGGGTTTCATTTCCCTGATAGCACGGACATATTCAGGATCAGCCCTGAATCCGTCACTACACACTATTCGTCCGAAGTATTTCACCTCTGAGGCTAGGAGGGTGCATTTTCCGGGTTAAGTTTGAGTCCGAATGTACGTAGGGCGGCGGATAGCTGCTCAAGGGCGACTAAATACTCCTGGAACGTTTTGCTATGGACCAGGTTGTCATTAATGTTTGAGAATATATTTGACCGAGATGAGACGGTTGCTAAAGCTTCGCTACACATCGAGAGAAGATTTGTCCGGTAGATGTTAGGCCGAAGGCTAACCGCGTGTACTGGTTGCATTTATCCTTCCATATAAAAGCTGTTTTCTGGCGGTCGTGTTTATCGATGACTATCTACCAATAGCCACTGTGGAGGTCGAGAGTTGCAAAATATTCATTGCCTTCTCTTGTGAAATAACTTGTCGATCCTTGGTGTAGGGTACGGATCAAGATCGACTAGTACTTTGTTGAGGGTTCTTTTAAAATTTGCAACGACTCAAATCGTACCATTCTTTTTGCACACGGCGAAAACCGGGCTGTTGAAACCCTTAGGGTCATGGCAGGTTTCGATGATCCCTTCGGCAGCCATGTAGTCGATCTCGTCGTTGACGTCAGCTTCCAGAGCTTGGGCAACCGGATGCTGCCTTTGGCTACGTGATTGTCCGTTGGTTGGTATTCGATCGGGCTTGATGAAGGTACCCTTTTCTCCGTTTTCTGTGCCGAGGATGTCGATGTAACGCAAAAGTAGGTCAGTCACGTTTTCCAGTTCGTCACGGTTAGGGTGGTTCGGTGGGTCTAGAATATTTACTTCTTTGAAGGCAGGGGAGTTTCGGTCGCCAATGGTGATGTCACAGTTTAGTTTGCCTCTGGTAGTGATACTACCGTTTATGCCCTTAACGAGGGTATCGGAGTTCGTTATGTGTTTTTTGGCATCTTCCAGTAATTGGGAGATTGGTATGATGCAGGTTGAGCACCCCGAATCTAGCATTGCGGTGTCGGAGAAGGTTGTTCCTTTGACGGTGAAAGTGGCTCTAATAAACGGGGATTGTTGTGTAGTGTGTTGGAAGTTAAATATGTGATGGTGAGCACGTCGGACCGGTGGATGAGCCATCACTTCTCGCCTGATCTGTATGGAAAATCCAGATCAATGGTTAGGGTTGGGGCGTTACAAGTAGGTGTTTCTTCTGTTGTTGTGAGGTGGGCTTGGGCTAAGGGTGGGTGTCGATATGGGCAGTTGCGCCCGTGGAAGCGGTTGAAGCCTTTTGAATAATTCCAGCAAATTGCCTTGCTTTGGGTCTTGTTTCTGTGTGTCCAGTTATATGATGATCTGTTGTTGGGTGGCGTGTTGTTTGTGTGAGTTTTTCTCGAGGGTAACTGCTTGTTTACAGTTATTTGTTGCTTTGGCACATCCTTGGGCTTTTCAGGTCATTGTGGCTGGTTGTAATACGTGATGGCATTGTGTTCAGTTGTATTGTCCGTTTTAACACCGCGGTCAAGATATCGTTGTGTCTCACTTGCTATACCACCTACTGTGTAGTGGTTGTCCATCGTTTTCACGAGATGAGAGTATATGTTTGGTGTCCAAGTTTTGATTTTCTCACTCATAAGTATTACGCCTACCAGTGAGATGGCTGTATCAACGATCAGTTCTTTGGCGTTGTCTTTTTTAAAATTTATTTTTTATATGGACGGTCGCCTCTCTAAGGGTGTTTTCAAGCCGTCCGGCGAAATCGGTTAACTTCACGCCATCTCGTCTTTGCAGGTTCCAAGCTCAATTGAGATATTGGAACTTGGACATCTGGTTGCCGTGGGTTGCAATGAGGCATGATTTCAGTAGCTCGAAATTAGATATATTTTGTTGGGAATCTACCATTTGCTGAAAAATGCCCCGAAGTAGTAATCGCTTGGCGATTTTTATGAATTCATCTTCCGTTTAGGGCTACTTGGCGAGCTCTGGTTTGACGTTGATGATGTAGGCTTGGTTTAGATCGGTGATAAAGTGGTGTATGTCGTTGCCCGGATTAAAGTTCTTTATATCCCTCATGGAGTCCTCTAACGACTGTTGTCGTATCATAAGTCCATGTAGTGTATCTATGTGTGTGGCAGATGGTGATGGTGTAGTGGCCAGACTCAAAGCGCCGAGCATTTTGTGTATATCTATTTCTGCTTCGGCAATTGTTGTCTTGTCCAGACGTGTTGAGCTGTATTTTATGTTGAGAAGTGCTATTTCTTTTGTTTTTCTATCAAGCTAGTCAGTTCGGTTCGATTGATACTTGAGTAAATCATTTTCTTTGCTGCATGCTTCTGACACCAGCGAATATATATCAGCGAACAGCACGTAAAATTTTTTACAATTGTATTGGAAACAAATGAGTAAAAAATCCGAATAGCTGGGTTTGTAAAAACGTGTTGGTATGGAATTAAAAAGTAGAAAAATGTCCTATTCTTAATAGTGGTAGGATTGTTGGACTTATGTGTATGCGGTCAATCAGATATCACGGTTGTAGAGAGGAGAAGGGTGTTCGGTGATTTACGAGTTAGTCGCCTCCTTTAAAGCGGAGAAGAGGAAGGTCAATGTGGGTGAAGCTTGGTTTCGAGTTTCGCCTCTGTCGTTATCTCTGTTTGAGTTTTGGTCCGCGGACCGTCGTCTGACTCCTTTTGATCTGTTACCGCTGTCGAGAAATTCGTCTTTTATATCGTTTTTCTCTTCTGATCGGATCAGATTGGGTTTTCTATTTTTTTTTTTTTTTTTTTTACCGCGAAGGTCACGGATTTGCCGAAAAATTACTTTTAAGTATTTTTTGTTTTTGACAAATTTCATCGACATTTCGCTATGCGCTGCTCTTGTGCGCAGAAACCCTTCTTCTCCATTTTGAAGAAAGTTTCAGCACCGATAACATCCGGTGATTGCTCCCGTGGGTGCCAGTTGCAATCATTATTTTGTGTGTACGATAAATTAGAAAGAGATCTCTTTCGGTCATATAAAAAAGCGCTCACGTGTAGTCCTAAACTTTACAACTACTACAAAACTCAGCGTGATATGTTGGGACTTGGAAAGTCGTTAGCAAATCAACCAAAAAAAGATTATGATGAATTCTAATATTTTTGTTTTTTCAAAAATTTTCATATTCTTCACAGTTGTCAACAGCAGAAAAAATAGTTCACTTGTACATGTAATTTTGTGAGTCGCATTTTATTCATGCTGTATTGAATAAACGTTTATATCTTTCCCTTGCTCGTCCAGAAACCAATGAATGGGTAGAATTGTTATATGTATATTTAACTGACCCAGCTTACATTGACATTTAGACGAATTTTATCAAAGATCACAGAAAAGATTTATTTATTTATTTATTCATTTTTGTTGCAAAATTTCTCCTGTCCTCTTACAAAATTAGAGCGTTCAACAATCATTTGTTATTTTCAATTATAAAGTAAAGGTCTTTATATATATATATATATAATATAAAAAACGTACAGATCGAGCGAGCGTGGTTTGCTAAAACTTAATCGCGTCTTAGTACTGCGGACTGAGTAAACGAACGGCGAGATGATGGTTAAGGTTTGCCAGGCCTTAGTATATACGCAGTCGAGCGAGCGGATCGATGAAGCTAAGCTTTGTCGTGCCTCTAGCTGTGCGAGCGTATCGTTTACGGTGGCTATGGCTTTGTCGTGCCATATAGACGTACGGGCGTATCGTTTACGGTAGCTATGGCTCTGTCGTGCCAAATAGCTGTGTAGGCGTATCGTTGACGGTAGCTATGGCTTTGTCGTGCCATATAGCTGTACGGGCGTATCGTTTACGGTAGCTATGGCTTTGTCGTGCCATATAGCTGTGCGGGCGTATCGTTGACGGTAGTTATGGCTGTTCGCACCATATAGCTGTGCGGACGTATCGTTTACGGTAGCTATGGCTGTTCGCACCAAAGCTGTGCGGTTGTTAAGGCTTTTCGCGGCAAAGTTGTGAGGGCTGATCGAGACGATAGCTAAGGCTTTTCGCGCCCAAAGCTGTGCGGTAGCTAAGGCTTTTTCGCGCCAAATCTGTGAGAGCGGATCGAGACGATAGCTAAGGCTTTTCCCGCCCAAAACTGCGCGGTAGCTAAGGCTTTTTAGCGCCAAATCTGTGAGAGCGGATCGAGACGATAGCTAAGGCTTTTCCCGCCCAAAACTGCGCGGTAGCTAAGGCTTTTTGCGCCAAAGCTGTGGTGGTGGCTAAGGCTTTTCGCGCCAAAGCTGTGCGGTAACTAAGGCTTTTCGCGCCAAAGCTGTGGTGGTAGATAAGGCTTTTCGCGCCAAAGCTCTGCACTATCGAGCGAGCAGGCCAGGGGACGCGGCTAAGATTTGCGTTATCTTAGCACTGCGCCGGTATCGAAGTGGGAGCCAAAGGCTAACCCGTGCCTTTAACGCTGCGCAGCCGAACGGACGAGCGGAACCGAGCGATGGTTAAGACCGGATGGTCTTAGTGAGTCCTCTTCGAGTTTGCCTACTGGCCGTCTATTTCAACTGGTCATTAATGACCAGAGATGCTCTGACCCGCAGAAGGAGACCTCTCATAGCCCTTAAAAAGGACCGTAAAAAAAGGGTGTTGAATCTACCACTAGAAGTGGCGGTGTGAAGGTAATGGACGCAACGTACCTGGGCATTCGAAGCGCGCACGAACGTGTCTGGCTTGTAGAGCGGAAAAGCGAAACCGATATGGCTGCCTCGAGCATATTTGACGATGGGAGATCTCGAACCAGCGTTAGGTAATTTGCACGTATGCAAATTCTTGCGAGATCTCACGAACATAAAATACGCACGGTAACGGTTGGAAGCGACGATTTGTTCTGAGTGTGACGCCTGACGAACTTGTTACAACTTAAGGAAGGAAGGAAGGAAGGAAGGAAGGAAGGAAGGAAGGCGAGAACCGGAAGGAGAGAGAGAAAGACGGAAGGAAGGAGAAAGAGAGAGAGAGAGCGAGAGAGAAGGAACAGCGAAGGAGAAAGAGGAAGAGAGCGCTCGAATCAATACGCCTTGAAACTGACTTGCGAAATCCATCGCAGCCTACCGACACACAGAATTGGGATTCGGTCATTGTCTCTAGTGTGAGGTGTACATTGAAGAGACGGGAGTTTGCGAAAGGAAATCCAAGAATCAATTTCACGTTGTCATTTACGTCCGCTCTTGACAACAGGCGGTGAGGCGAATGCAACCACGAATAACGTAGGATTCTTTTCCTCGTATGAGCTCCGCATAGGACGTGCCAATGAGCGTTGAAAAAGGCTTGTTGATCTTAAGAAGGTGCTATGACACACAGCCCCAGCCGCGTGAATAGGGAAATTCTTTTATAAAAAATGGGTGTAGCAATTAAGTACTTTTTTAACCTGCTATAAGCTGGCAACGACTATTAATTCCATTTTTATCAAGTTATCTTTGGCCAAAGTGTTTTGTAAATATTATTAATTTTAATTTATCCCTTTTTTTAGCTGTAACAGGATGTCAAGGTCATCAAAAAGGGCTTAGTCATTTCCGGCCGTACCCGGATATAATTGTCCTAAGGCGAGCGTGTAATCCGATCTGTTTACGTTTATCGGCAGGTCGCGGCAAGGCTCTCTCCCTAGATAATTGATCGTCCATCAATTAGAAGTAATAATCAGTCCGTAGGTTGCTAGGGAAAGTGACCTTCCCTCCGATCGGGTTTGCTGACGTGATGGCGTTGGAGTACTTTCGGAAGAAGGTGTCGTTTATTCCGTGGAGTATTGATTCCCCAAAAACGCTGGTTTAGTCCTATCGATAGAAACAGTATCAGTTGTATCACCGCGCCTAATCGTGGTGTGTTTGTTGGAGTGTCGTATCACTTTAAATGGACCTTGGTAGGCTGGTGTGAGCGGTTTTCTTACGGAGCCGTTTCGTACGAAAACGTACTTACAGTTTCGGAGATGTTGTGGTATGAATATATGACGAGGAGGGGTATATTTCAAACGTGCCATTTTGTGGCGGAGCTCCTGGATGAACGGGGTTGATGGCTTTGAAGCTGTGTCGAGGGAGTCGTTGAAATATTCTCCCGGAAGTGAGAGCGGTGTGCCGAAGACAAGTTCGGCAGGCAAACATCCAATGTCTTCCTTGACAGTGTTTCTCCATGCGAGGAGGATCAGAGGTAATTCATCCACCCAGTTAGTTGAGTCAGTTCTAGCGGCCAAAGAGGTTTTTAAAGATCTGTGGAACCTCTCAACAAGGCCGTTATCTTGTGGATAGTAAGCAGTCGTCTTTATATGTTTGACGCCGAGAAGGTTCGAGAATTCCTGAAAGAGGGATGATTGAAACTGTGCCCCTCTATCGGTCGTGATGACTTGAGGGGTACCAAACGTACTTATCCATTCTTTCAGTATGGTCTTGGCAAGAGTGCTTGCTGAAATGTCCCTGATAGGCACAGCGGTGGGCCATCGTGAGAAGCGGTCCACCACCGTCAATAGATATTGGTAGTCCTGACACATTGGCATTGGTCCGACCAGGTCGAGGTGTATTTCGGAAAACCGTACGTCAGGATTGCTAAAGGTGTCAATAGGAGATTTTGTGTGCTGGTGGATTTTACACTGTTAGCATTTCAGACACGTAGAGGCCCATTCGCGGATGTCTGCGTTCATGTTGGGCCAGACGAAGCGTTCAGCAATGAGTTTGACGGTTGCACGTTTACTCGGGCGTGACAATCCGTGTAAGTGTCGAAATACTTGTTTTCGTAATGCCGCGGGGACGTAAGGCCTTGGGTTGGCCTGGCTGATGTCGCAGCTGAGAGGTACTGGGAACTCCTGAAGTTTCAGGGAAGTGTTCGTTTTCACCTCTTGTAATGTTGAGTCGGATTTTTGTTCTTTTGTGATTAAATCCTGACTCAAAACGTCGTTATCCAGAGCGTGGATTTCTGTCCGAGATAGTGTGTCTGCGACTGTGTTGTCCTTCCCCTTGACGTGGCGTATGTCGGTGGAAAACTGTGACAAGTAATCGAGATGTCGAATTTCCCGAGCCGTATATTTGTCGGAGTTAGTTCTCATTGCTGTCGTCAGCGGTTTGTGGTCTGTGTAGATCACAAAGTCTCTGCCTTCTAGGAGGTGTCTGAAATGCTTGACGGCCGAGTATATGGCCAGCAACTCTCGTGAAAAGGTATTGTACCTTCTCTGTGCTGGTGAAAGCTTGGCCGAAAAGAATGCGATAGGTTTGCGTTGGGAGTCGCATTCCTGTTCAACTACAGCTCCTACTCCGGCGTCTGATGCGTCAGTTGTAAGGGTGAGATGCGTTTGTGGGTCGTCCTTGATGTACGACAGTTTGGTGAAGTTCACAAGCGCGGTCTTTGCGGCGTTGAATGCGTGGAGGGCGTCCGTTTCGAGTGAAATGTTCCTATTCTTCCTCTGTAGTAAGTTCGTGAGAGGTTGAAGAATAGTGGAACAGTTTGGGATGAATCTTCTGTAAAAGTTTATCATCCCAATGAAACGTCGCAGCTGTCGTATCGATGTCGGCGTTGGAAAATCCTGGATAGCACTGATCTTCGTCGGTAGAGGAGTTATTCCTTCAGCATCGGTGCTGTGTCCGAGGAATTCGATGCTGGGCGCCTCGAAAACACACTTGTCAAGGTTCAGACGTAACCCGTAAAGTGAAAGTCGTCAGAACACTTCACGTAGGTGTTGCTTGTGGGAATCTTTGTCCTTGCTGGCTACCAGGATATCGTCGATGTACGCATATACATAAGGGAGACATCGCAGGACTTCGTCCATCAAACGCTGAAAAGTTTGTGCAGCATTACGTAGACCGAATGGCATTTTTAGGAATTCATACAGGCCAAACGGTGTTGTAACTTCTGTCTTTGCGATGTCTTCCGGAGCTACAGGGATCTGATGGTACGCCTTTGTAAGGTCTATTTTCGAGAAGATACGGGAACCCTGCAGTCCGGAAGCAAAATCGTGGATGTGGGGTACCGGATATCGATCAGGAACTGTGGAAGCGTTCAGTTTTCTGTAATCGACGCATATCCGGAACTCCTTGCCGCCAGGTTTTGGCACTAGGTGTAGCGGTGAAGCGTAGGGGCTGTCCGAGGATCGTATGATGCCGTCGTTCAACATCTGTTCGAACTGCTCCTTAGCATAAGCCAGTTTGTGTGGCGCGAGTCGTCTCGGTTGAGAGTGTGCTGGTGGACCACTCGTTTTGATGTGATGTTGCGTTTGGTGGTCACCCGAATCAGTGGATTTGAATGGTTGCGTTATATCCACGAACTGATTCAGGATGTCCACATAATCCTGACCATGACATGCTGCGATTCCGATCCCCGTGGTGCTGTGTCGGGCTGGCGTCCCTATGACGTGGAGGTTCGTCAAGGTATCCGATAATGTTCGTGGGTTCATGTGAACCGACAGTTCGTAGTGCACCAGAAAATCTGCACCAAGGATCGGTATTTTGACGTTGGCCAGCGTGAAGGTCCAAGTGTAGTCTCGCTGCATGCCAATGTTCAGGGTGAGCGTCTTTCCACCGTACGTGTCTATAGTGGAACCGTTGGCTGCTTGTAGTTTGAGTAGGGTGGGCTTAGCGGATGGGTCGATAGTGTGAGGTATGACGCTGATAGCCGCACCCGTGTCTACAAGGAATTTTATTAGACGAATTTTTTATTTAGACGACATGTTTTTAGTTCGTTACCGGATGGGTTCGTCGTCGTTACCCTCCGGTTTCCTAGTTTTCCGAGGCCGATGTGAATTTTCAATGTGGCTTGCATTTTTTTGCTCGGTCCCCAAATGTTTGGTGATACCAGCAAATGTCTGGGTCATTGGTCCGGTGATTACTAGGGGTTCGAGGGCGTCGATGGCGACTGTGCATTCTGTCCCTCGACCTCGGTCGTCGGGTGACCTTCATCTCATGGAGCTGCTTCTGAAGGTTTGCCATCATTTTCTTCGTGGCCCGCAGCTCTCTTGCTGTCTGTGACTCCGTCGATGTTGATGCCTGTACAGAGGTGATGTTGGAGCGCTCGAACACCAAATCGGCGGTAGATCGGGACATCGGAGCAATTATTTGAGACCCATGATGGCAGTCGTTCCATCCATAGGGTTCGCAGGACGGTTTCTGAGACATGCTTCGAGCCCAACTGACTCTTCATGAATCGCAAGAGTTGGGCAGGTGTCCTGTCTCCGATCGTAATGTTTTGGAGGACGTCCCTGATTCGTTCTTCCTCAGAGCGGCCTGTGCGTTTAAGGATTATGTCCTTAAGGTAGTCGTAGGGTTTTTTCTCAGGGAGTTCAGCGAGAGCGTCCGTAATCCGGCTGATGACGTCTGGTGGCAATTTCTGCATCAAGTTGGCCACCTTGATGCGTTGAGACGTTATCCTCAACATGAGGAAGATGGTTTCAACCTGTTGGAACCAGGAGTGCACATCTGGGTTATAGGTTGGTAAAGCTACCATGACATTTGCCATTGATGTGTCTGACTCACCGCTGCCTTCCATTGCTCTGGCTGTACTCACGTTCTGGGTCACCACTTGTTGCGGAGCCGATAAGCGAGTCGACCCCGCAAATGAATTTTAGTTTAATGCGTGCGAGTAGTGACAACCAAAGACAATGAAGAGGACAAAAGGTGAGATAACAGATACAACAAAGAGGGCAATTTATTATCAGAAATTACAGACGTGGTCGTAGTGTTCGGTCTCCAGTTAGATGGGCGATGTTGGTAGCTGGCATGTTCGAGTCGTAGGTGCGGTTGGATGATCGTTGCTGGAAGCTGTGATCAGTCGAGTCATAGAATGCAGGAGCGTCTGTAACAGCGTCGTGGTCGAAGTCGGTGTTGGCAGCTTGGTAGCGTACAGATCGAGCGAGCGTGGTTTGCTAAGACTTAATCGCGTCTTAGTACTGCGGACCGAGTGAACGAACGGCGAGAGGGTGGCTAAGGTTTACCAGGCCTTAGTATATACGCAGTCGAGCGAGCGGATCGATGAAGCTAGAGCTTTGTTGTGCCTCTAGCGGTGCGAGCGTATCGTTTACGGTGGCTATGGCTTTGTAGTGCCATATAGCTGTACGGGCGTATCGTTTACAGTGGCTATGGCTTTGTCGTGCCATATAGCTGTGCGGGCGTATCGTTTACGGTAGCTATGGCTGTTCGCACCAAAGCTGTGCGGTTGTTAAGGCTTTTCGCGGCAAAGTTGTGAGGGCTGATCGAGACGATAGCTAAGGCTTTTCGCGCCCAAAGCTGTGCGGTAGCTAAGGCTTTTTCGCGCCAAATCTGTGAGAGCGGATCGAGACGATAGCTAAGGCTTTTCCCGCCCAAATGATTGGCTGGGACCTCAAAACGGAAGTGGGGACCCTTTCCCCTCAGCGGAAGTAAATAGGAAGAAAGGCAGTTTTTGAGCAGGGTTCGTAGCGGGCAGACGAACCATAGCCAGTATTCCGGGTTGAAGACAAAATAATACCTGAGACACGAAGGACCCCAGGTTCTTCAAGCCAGTGTAAAAAAGAAATAGAATAAAGTCTATTAGCCCGTGAAAGAAGAAAGATTCTCCAGTGGAACACCATCGAAAAATAAGATAAGTAACTTTGGGGACATTTCTCCTTTATACCCAAATTTTGTATACTACTCTCTCTCTCTCTCTCTCAATTTGAAGAAAAACAAAAGTCAAGAAAAGACATTTATATTCATGGACTGTCCAATTATTATATGTTTTGACACTTTGAAAGTGTATATAACTGTAGTAAAGGAATCCATGTATTTTTATGTTACCATGTGGTCTATGTTACTTCATGCTTTCTTTTCAGCTTCTATTTGCCTTATGTTATCTTGCTTAGAATTGTCCTATTAATTCTTTAAAAATATCACATGGGAAACCGGAGTTGCCGACTGCTACAATATAATATTATTACGACTAAAACCTATAGGTCCATATTCTTCCGTTATCTTGGGGAAGGAAGTGAAAGCGGCCTGGTGGGTGTGTGGATAGTGTGAAATTTTGAACCCCTTGCCAGCGGCGGTCAGTCTGGCTCTAAAAATTAATCCCTCACGTAATATGCCAAGTCTTATATGGCTGAGAGAAAAACTCTGAACGAGGACTTATTATATAGGGGATCAAGTGCCAACCTGCCCCGTCTTCACACGTGCGAAAATAAAGTCCCGTTTTGGGATTTTTAGTCAATTTGCCGTCACACTTACATTAATTCCAGCACCCTCAAGATTAGTTTTAATTTCAGAACGAGTAATGAAGGCGTTTATTTGCACATTTCTGCTGATCCACCTTGAAGTACGCTCATTTATTTTTCTCGGTCTTCCATTTCTTGGAAGGTTTGCTGTACTGTCGCCATACTTCAAATACTTTCTGATGATATTTCCTCCTGTACTCAGTGCTAGATTCATTTCTTTGATTAGTAGCACTATCTTGTAAAAATTGTGTGCTTCGCTGATTGATCAGAGATAACATTACAATACTATCGAAAATTTGAATATTTAAAGTCTTTTAGAATACAAATTTTTGATTGGTAATTTGAAAAAATGTCATATATCCAATACTTTTGGATAGATTAATTTTGATCTTTGATAAAAAAAAAAAAGGATTCAACGATGAGTTTTTAATTTTCCTTCCACATAAAACTAAAACAATTTTACGAGATATTACTTACCAAATATCAGGCAAAATGGCGAACATAAACTAGAGTTATAACAGAAAATAACATGTATCCAATACTTAAGCGTGTCACTGTATATATATATATACATATATATACATATACATATATATACATATATACATATATATATGCATATATATATATGTATATATAAACATATATCATCATCATCATCATGCCCCTCTCTCGCCACTTTTCCCTATCGTTCATCGCCCTAGGCAGGTCTTCAGGACAACATCCCGTATCCTCACATAGTTGCTGAATGTATGTTCGTGCTGGTCGTCCTGCTTTTGCACGGCCATGTGTGGGGGTCCATAAGAGTACATCACTTATGAGCTCGTCCCTGCTTCTCCAGCAGTGTCCTGCATGTCTGGTTTCTCTAACTTGAATAGTTTTCGTGATAGGAGGCAGGTGACCGTACAGTTGGTGTCTTGTGGGGTGTTGCTGCCAGGACTTGTTCAAGATTGCTCGCAGCATTCTTGTGTAATTGCCGTCTAGCTTCTTCTCCAGCCGTTTTGTTAGAGTCCATGTCGTGCATCCATATAGCAGTATCGATGCGACCGCTGCCTGGAAGAAACTGCGTTTCATTTTATCGGTTAGGTCTGATTTCCATATAATCGATAGCCTATTGATAGCTGTTCATGCTTTCGTTAACCTCGTGTCGATGTCCTTTTCGGTTGATGCGACGCTGCTTCCTAGGTAAGTGAATTTGTCTACTAGTTTAAGAGGGGTTCCGTCTAGAGTGGAGATGTCCGCTGTTTGATTATAACACATATATTCTGTTTTGTGTGCATTAACTTAGAGGCCTATGCCTGCGGGTGCTCGTTCCAAACTATGCAGTAGTGTTTCGGCTTGGTCGGGTGTATTTGCCAGTATCGCTATGTCATCGGCGTAGTCGGCGTTGGTAATTGTTTTTGCAGGGTACCTTCTACTTCTTTTCTTTGTCAGCTGGAAGCCATTCTCTCTGATTTTGTCAATCGATGTTCTAAGTACGTAGTCTAGACAAATGATAAAGAGGTACGGAGCCAGCGTGTCCCCTTGTAGTACTCCTGCTACAATGTAAAAGTATTCT
The DNA here is from genome assembly GCA_963585895.1 of Sepioteuthis lessoniana. Taxonomy (NCBI): domain Eukaryota; kingdom Metazoa; phylum Mollusca; class Cephalopoda; order Myopsida; family Loliginidae; genus Sepioteuthis; species Sepioteuthis lessoniana. The sequence goes on along the minus strand of OY757904.1, from coordinate 85,505,685 downwards.
GTGTCCCCATCTGGTGATCGTACTTTTACTTTGGTGTTTCTACAGAGAATCGTTATTGCCGCTATGGTTTCTTTAGGTATGCCGTACGCTAGTAGGATTTGTTCCACCTTTCCTCTGTGAATGGAATCGAAGGCCTTGGTAAAGTCGACAAATATTAATGTCGCTTGTAGGTTCTTTGCTCGTACACCTTCAAGGATTCTACGGATGGTTAATATTTGTGAGGTCGTGGATCTATTTCTTCGGAAGCCATTTTGGTTTTTCCTAAGTATGTTGTCGATTTTGGGTTCTATGCGGTTTCGTTGTAGGGCATTGTAGATTTTGGCTGCTATGGATGTAAGTGTTATGCCTCGGTAGTTTTTGGCTAATCTGAGGCCCCCCTTTTTAGGGAAGGGGAGGATGCATCCCTTCATCCATCTATCTATCGGATTTTGATTATATACTGCGTTGCAGTGTCGGAGCAGTATGTCGTCGAATTGTCTGGTCTTCCATACTTCTGGGGGAATCTCATCCAGCCCAGCAGCTTTCCTATTTTTAATTTTTCTGAGAACAGAGTCGAGTTCTTCTTGTGTGAACGGTCCTAGTTTAATGTCTAATTGTTTACTAATTATTCTGGTGATTGGTTCATGTGTTATTTTCGGTGGGTTTCCTAGTAGGTTTTCGAAGTGCTGTTTCCACAGTTTTATTCTTTCTTGTTGGTTTGCAGCTTTCAGTTTTGCTTTGGCTGTGTTCTTTCTTCTACTCACTTCATTTATTGTTTGCCAGGCTATCCTAGATTGTCTATCTTCCACCGAGTCTCTCATCTTATCTATCTGATTTTGAATGTATTCTGTCTGTTCCTTTATATATATGCCTGCTAATTGATATTGTGCTGTTTTTAGTTTTAAGGCATTTGTGTTTGTTGGTTTTTTTCGATAGTTTTTGGAGGCTGTTTTCACTAGTGCACGTTTTTCTCTCACCGCTAAAGTTTCCCATTGGACTCTATATTTAGTTTTGAGTTTTGTTGGATATGTATACATATATATACATATACATATATATATATACATATATGTATATATATATATATATATATATATATATGCATATACGTGGTGCATTCAATTAGTTTCCAGACTTTTTTGTACAGGCATTTAAAATTGTCGTAGACTCTTGAAAATTCACTATGTTATTGCTATACATCTTACGAGATGACTGAATTTTTACGAGTTCAGATTCAAATAAACAGCTACAGCAGAAATTGAAATACACCCTTCTAAAGCTTGATTGTCACTGATGGTGAATTTCAAAAATGCAATCTGACACTTTACAAGAACTATATGCAATTAAATTCTCCTTTAAACTTGGAAAAAATGCCTCAGAAACCTATAGAATGCTTCAGACTGCTTTTCGACCATCTTGCATGAATCGAGCATCAGTTTTTGAATGGCGTAAGAGATTCAAGGAAGCCAGGGAGTCTGTGAGGGACGATGAGAGGTGTGGGAGGAGTAAGGAAGTCAATACACCAGAGTTGATCGGCCAAAGGGTTAGGGTTAGGGCTACTATGTTGAGGTTTTATGGGAGTTCAGCAAGAGATTCCGTCGGAAGAGGCCAGCACTCTTCAAATCGGTTCAGTGGCATTTCCACCAGGACAATACACCAGTCCACAACTCCATCCTTGTCCCAGACTATTTGACCAAGATGGGCATCAAGACAGTTCCTCAGCTTAAAAATTGACCTTGTGTCATATCCTGCCCGAGCTGAGGGGTTGGTAAATATGATAGTCCAGACCTTGCTCCTTGTGACTTTTGGTTATTCCCTTAGCTCAGAGGCTGTCGTTATGAGACAACTGAGGAGATGAAAGCGGCTGTGACGAAGGTCATTGACACGCTCACACAAGAGGATTTCCATGGGGCCTCCCAGAAGTTGTTGGAACGGTACAACAAGTGCTTTGCAGCCGGAGGAGATTACTTCGAAGGGGACTAGAGTTTCATGTGTGTACTATCAATAAAAGTGTCCATACTAAGAAAAGTCTAGAAACTTATTTATTGAGCCTTGTATATGATTCTATATATATGAATGTATACGTATATATGCATATGCACACACACACACACACACACACACACACACACACACACACACACACACACACACACACACACACACACACACTTATATATATATATATATATATATTGTTGGAATTTGTAAATTCGGCAGTTAATATCTGCTCGAATATGATTAACTGTCTTGAAGTTGAGCTGTTAACCCTGCCCCTACTGTTATTTAAGTGAGACCCGCCCAGGAATCTTCATCTTCTTTTGTCTTTTTTCGGCACGAGTAGAAAACTCTGCCTCGCTCTTTTTTTTTTTTTTTTTTTCACGTTCGACTTTAGGTAATTTTTTCTTAAGCAAGGTGGCTTGAGCAAATACGCCTATCAGTTGCTTGGGCTAAACCTCTTTTTCTTACAAGTTACTTGTTACTTGTTGAAACAATAAGCCTGCTTTAGGCTAGTTTTGGTTTTGGTACGCTGTTCCCTTCAAAAGAAAGTTGAGTCAATGGTCTGAATGCAGAATTATTGGACATTTTTGCCGACAAGAGAAGCGTTGGCTCGTTCATTAGATTCAGTAAATGACTCTGTAGACTCAATAGAAGAAAATTCGAGTTGAAACAGAAATATGTTCATTTCTGGAAGGAGGAAGCGGTGGGGTACTCGAAGTTCACTAAAATAAATAGTAAACTTCGTTTCCAATAAGTCTACACTTGAAAGTAGAAGAACACGGTTGTCCAGGTTGATTCTACAAAGAAAGGAGATGCCCAGAAAAAGAACAAGCCCTAAAAATTGGCTTTAAAATGAACTTTGACACAAAATACCTGAGAATGATAAATCATTAACAAAAGTTAAACTGATAGTAAGTGGCTGACGGCATTGTTTCGTGCTAGTGAGTCGTTATACTTTTTTATACTCTCCTTTCTTTTTTTAGTTTTAATATTATTGTTACTTGAATGTATGTTATGTTTGTTACCTTAAATTCAATGTTTTCGACACGCATAGGGAAAAATATGCAAAGCCGGATTTTGTAAAGTTTATTTCTCTTGAAATAAATTACTTTGTGGGAACTGGTTGTTTTTGTTTTAAGAAATATAGTCGCGCTTCTCTTTCAAGTAACAAAAGTTAGCTTTCCGATCTTCCATTTTTATCTCCTTTATTTTTTATACGTTTCTCTCCTTCTTCGCCAAGCCTGACAGTTACTACTAGATTTCTTGGGCTAGATTGAGTCTGCTAGGAAATGTAGGTGGAATTGTACTTCGTATAGCGACAAGCATTTAGATAATTTTGTTAACTTTTCGTATGTTAGTCGTTGCTATTTAAAACCTAAGATCTAGCATATTAATTTAACTGAGCACATTTCTCAATATATATATATATATATATATATATATATAAGAAAAAAGACTAAAACTAATTCTTTTAATTCTTGTGTTTATATCTATCCATATAGAGAGAGAAACACAAAAATTAGAAGAATTAATTTTAGTCTTTTTTGTCTGTAGTAAGGATCCGATGGATTAAAAAATTACTATCTTAAGCAATGACAGTATCGACAGAAACTGGTATTTTCAAAAAATAAAATAAAAACAAGCAAATAAACTCTGATTTTTTTTTCAATATCATAATTACTTAATTATGATCACAGAGTAATAGATCAAGCACTCCAGTTCTAAAAGGTTGATTGAGCTACTGTAATGATTGGGTTATGGTATTGGACGCTTGATGGTTGTTTCGTATATTTGTCGTGTCTGAGTACTGTAGTGGAAGGGAAAATTCGTATTTTGGTTTGGCACGCAATTTAATTCGACACTTAATTTCACCCAATCAGGATGACTTATCCTATTCAGCCCGGGTCTTTCTTTACGGGCAACAGGAAATTGGGTAAGCTGCCAAACCCACTCTCTTTGGCTGGAGAACGCCGTCCAGTGCAGACGTCACACTGGCCGTTCTTCAATAGCAATACTTTTTAGCTGGACAACGCCGCCCAGTGCAGACGTCTCACTGCGGCTCTAGAATAGCAGCAGCAGCAGCATGGACACAAGAGGGAACCCATCTAATTTATGGATTCCTCGCAAGGAATCCCAGTTGAATATAAATTAGATGCATTCCACATGCCTCGCACAGGCACAACATTATGTCACCCCTAAAATTGGCTATGTCAATGCGATGCTTTTATTCCGCAAACGACACCTAGCTCTCAATTCACCTCTGGGCCACCTTAATGGAGACAACGCAAACTCTCCACCAGACGCACAAAATTCACGGTGACTCTACAGCTTCAATTCCTCCAACCAACATGGCTTTCGTTAAACTACAACGAACACAATCCCTCGCACGTCCGACGACACACGCTGCCATCTCAACCTTCTCAACCTTCGCATAATGCCATTTCGTCTCCTTACTCACAATCTTACTCACCACGAGTCATGCAGCAGCAAAAGCAAACCCAATATTCCATGCTGCAAATAAAAACCGATTTCTAAAAACAGATTTCGACTATCGCCATCTTACTACTTCATCCTTCCTTTAATACCTAACTACAATTAGCGAAAGACCTTACACTCTTAGCGAGGAAACAACTCAACGTAAACACGCACCCACGTTACAACCATTCCTCGCTAACAACAACAAAAACCTCCAGCTAAAAATACTCGCTAAAGTACCATAACTCTCTGTTAGAATTATTTGAATTAGCTTCCCGTTCTTTTTCTAACTTCAACTCTTCGTAGGCCGCTCAATCATGTTACATTACTTCATATATACTGTAGTAAGAAAATACACTCGAAACGAATTACAGAATTAATGCTCTTAGAAATAGTTTTCGGTTTGTGATGGAAAATCCCGTTCGCTGACGACATCGATAGCCTTGATACATTGAAACCTAAGAATCCTGACGAGAGTAGCTTGTGGCTACGATAATTTAATTCTTAAACCAGTCTTTCTTGCTTTTTTTCAAGCAATTATATGGTTTCAAGTAACTAATGATGATAATAATTTGAAAGCAATTATTGTTTCAGGTAACAATTCCAAAAATCAATTTTTCCCAATATGGTCACAAGTAATTATTCCTTATAAATAATAACTTGTTTGCACATGCAGTTTCAAGTATTTTTATCTAATAGTAATAATTTGCGCATAGTCATATGGTTTCAAGAATTTCTGTCGGTGTGGATAGTATAGGATACACATTTCTTTCGTTTTAGATAAATCAACTCAGAACACGTAGATAGGAATATTCCAGAAAAAAGGATCAAAATCTCACTTACATAGAATTTTTACTCTTATATAGACGCAAGAGACCTGCCCCGGTTTGTCATCTGTGTGATCATGAGGTCACATGGGGGGGGTGTAGTGAAACAAAGGCAGAACCCACAGACTGCTGTCTCCGACGAGCCAACTGGGATTCATCGTTCAAAGAGACCACGAGTGGCGTGCTGTCGTTTACGTGAATTCAGCAATCGTACACGGCTGGATAAAAATAAAACTAGTGGTGAACTGAGTGAACGAGAGATGAAATGTGACAACGAAGCTGTGTGAATTGAATTCCTTTCATAGCAACACCGAAAGAAACAAGAAGTGACAAGCAAAATGGCCTACCTTGAAGTTCAAAAATGGCGCGAATGTATCTTACATATAGAGTACCGGAAGTATAGAAAAAAACGGAAGCGTGAGCGTCGTTGGGAGTGCAATTTGTAGGCCTCGCGCCTCGTCTCATATGCAAACCAAGAACCGGTATAAAATATAGAAGCGTTGTGGGGAGGGGCATTTTGTTGGTTACTTCGCTACAGAATCGCGCAAACCAGGATATTGACGTTGTGAGTGAGAGAAAGAAATAGAGAAACGGGACTGGTGGTGAACTGTCGGCAAGTGAGAGAAAGAGACAGAAAAACAGGACCGGTGGCGAGCTGTTAAAGGACTTTTCACAGAACCTTGGGAATTACTATTCCTCCGCAATAGTAACGCAAACTCTCGTGCGTGCTTCTGGTTGTCGAAGCAGGACCGAAGAGATTTTACTTTATCAGGGGCTTCTTTTATATGCTACTTTGGGCACACCACATAGTCGCCATTAGTTGCCCTTTTTGGCAGGCAAGGGATGTAATCCCTACACTACTTTTATGACCAAATTTTTACCACCAAATCTGCATAGTAGAGAACGCGTCATGTGATATAAGAATATATTTGCTCACCACTCAAGACTCCCTAAAAGACCTAACCAAAAGCTTTTCATCCGATTCCTCAACTGTTCATAAATGCTGAAAAGACAGACAACTTGGGGTTCTGTATCGCAGTAGTCAACCACATAGAATAACATCGACAGACTTAAGAAAAACTCTTAGTGACAAATCCTTAAGATGTGACGACACAGTTTATTTCATTCAATCAACACTCCTCAAATACTCTGCTTATAGCTTTCATTCTTTCTTCTTTCACTCTTCCATTTTATTTTCGGACTGCTAATTTTATTCTCTTGATCAAAAACAAAACCGTACACCTTTTCAAAAGCATGGCGAGATTAAGTGGACAAACAGTGCTGTAAATTACAATGCATACTCGGTTTTTAAAAGAGATTGTCTGATCACAGAATCGTCTCAGTAAAGATTCGTTTGAATTACGAAGAAATAAGAAGTATACAGGTAAAGCTTAACGATATGACTGGTTCTCACTTGCCAATAGTGATATATGCAATCCCTATTCGATAACTATAAGAAATAAGTTTGATACTCTTCAAAATACAACTGAAAGACTTTCTTCAAATGATGAACATGAAGACTTTGATATTGTCTACTTAGAAGCAACAGCTGAGTACATAACAACTAAACCAAAAGCCAAATGTAGATTTCCCAGGGTAGCAAAAGCAGCTTGGGAAAAACGATATAACATAAAAAACAAACAAACAGCAAAGTGCAGAAACTTAAGAAAGCCCGGAAAGAAACATATAAAAAAGAACAACTAGAATGTATTCAAGCCCGAATGAAAAAAAAAAACCCAGAAATTAAGGAAAGGATAAACAATCTCATTTAGCCAGCCAGACATTTAATGAAGGAAAGCACCTCAAGATCAAAACCAAAAACTGCCAGTCAAAAAGAAAGACTTCAAAAATTGAAAGAATATTTCAAGAATCTGTTTGAAAACCCCCCTCAACTGAAAACACAGATTAATCAACTGAAGAAATTATTAATAGCCAACAAGAAAAAAACTTGGACACTTCATGGAAGATGAAATTGATACATTCCTGATAACAATTAAAAAAAGAAAAGACGCAGGACTGAATGAAATATGGAAGATAAGGAAATGTGATTACATACTTCAACGATTATACAACGCCATATATAACCAAAAACAATAAAGAAATGGACAAAGGTTGCACCCTCGCTCTGCCGAAGAAAGGTGACCTCGGAATCATTAAGAACTACAGAGGTATAACTCTAACTGTTATAACTGCCAAGTTTTATAATGCCCTGCTTCTCAATCATATCCGACCTGAAGTTAAGAAAGTTCTTAGGAAAAATCAGAACGGTTTTCGAAGAAATCGATCCACAACTTCTTTGATTGTGACTATTCGTCGAATCATCGAACAAGTACGAGCAAAAAATTTCGTGGCAACAATTTTGTTTGTAGATTTCTTCAAAGCGTTTGATTCCATACACAGAGGGAAGATAGAGCAAATACTTCTAGAATATGATCTCCCCAAATAAACTGTCACTACTATAATGATGCTCTACAAAGAAACTACGGCAATAGTTCGCTCACCTGATGGTAACACTAATTTCTTTGACATTGCCACTAGAGTCTAGCAAGGAGATACATTGACATCATTTCTATTCATAATTTACCGAGATTATGCGCTGAAAATTTTAATAGATCTCATGAAAGAAAATGGTTTCACTCTAAAAAGACAAGAAGTAGGCGATATCCCACAGAAACTATCACGCATACAGACTACGCAGATGATTTAGCGCTTCTCACAAATACACCAACTCAAGCTGAATCCCTGCTGCATAGCCTGGAGCAGGCAGCAAGAGGAATTTCTCATTACGTGAATTCAGATATACCAGAGTTCATGTGTTTTAATCAAGACGGTGACATTTCCTCATTAAATGGCAAGTTTCATATACCTTAGTAGCAATATCTCATTTTCTGAAAGCAATGTCAACATACGTATTGGTAAAGCATGGACAGCTATTGTCAAGTTAACGATCATATGGAAATCCGATCTCTCTGATGAAATAAAACGGAAATTCTTCCAAGAAGTTGCTATGTCAGTAATATTGTATGGTAGGACCACTTGGACTTCACCGAAACACTTGGGAAAAAAAGTGTGATGGTAACATGCAAAAGTGTTGCATACTGTATTGAACAAATTTCGGAAGCTGCACCCTACAAAACAGCAATTTTACGGCTACTGTTGGAAAAGTGAGTATGAACTCATAAGCGACGTTCTTCTATGGACACCAATGGACACACCGATGTTAACTGACCAGCAAAACTTACATTTATCAACTTTGTGCTGACAATAGATGCTGTCAAGAGGACTTGCCAAGGGATGGATGGAAAGAGAGACTCAATAGATTCTGTGCTGCTGGCACGCCTTAATGATGATGTTGAGCAATTCAGAAATGACCACCCCATGACCCTAATCTCATTATCATATTTACCCAACCCTTCCGCTCCACTCGGGCAGGATATGACACAAGGTCAATTTTTTTAAGCGGAGTTTAACAGGTTTGAATTCAGAGTTTTCCTTCTCTTAGACTAGTCTCCTCACCAAGGCTGAAGAACCTAGTCTGCCCTACTATTTACCCATAGCTGGAGGGAGAATAATTGGATTCATACCTTTCCCAAGGATATTAGTGCTATGTGAAGTGCAATCAATCCAGGATTTGAACTCGTGTCGCCGTGTTCAATTCCTACGACGATAACCATTACACCACGGGCACCTCCTAAATGCTAATCTCATTATAAACCATCGCTGGATTGCCACGAATAACAGGGACGTGCCCAGGGTGATGAAAACAAAGTTTCCGGCTACGGTTATGGTTTTTGGTGTGATTTCAAGTGAGGGTCACATCATGCCACCTCATATCTTCGAGGTCGGTTTGAAAGTCAACACCAAAGTGTACCTGGATGTGCTGAAGAGTGTGGTGATCCCCTGGTGCAATCAGGTGGCCGGTGGCAGACCCTGGGTGTAGTAGTAGGACTCGGCGCTGGTGCACAAGTTCAAAGAGACCCAAGCTTGGCTTCAGAAGGAGTGCTACGACTTTGTACCCTTCTCTCACTGGCCCCCCTCCTTTCCTGACCTGAACCCGCCGGACTATTTCGTTTGGTCATACGTCGAGAACATCACCAACATGACCTTCCACAACACCAAAGCTAGCCTGATCGCTGCCATCCGCCGAGTATTCGCTGAGCTCCCGCCGGCGCTTGTGGAAAAGGCATGCTCCCAGTTCCGGATCCGTATCGATGCGGTGATTGAGGCTGAGGGCGGCTACATTGAATAGATGTCAGCTCTATTACATAATCAAGTTACCTGAATTGATTTTTTCAATAAAAGTTTTAAAATAAAGGTGTAGTGTTGTTTTCTTTAGGACAACAATTTTATCGTTCCACCCTGTACTTCCCTTCACTCTGCAATCAGCCTCTAAATATACTTTTTATCATTGATCTATTTTGAACAGTTCTGCTCTTCTTCACATATTTGTTATTCTCTATACTTTTCAATCTCCACAAAAAGAGCAATGGTTTAGTGGTAATCCAGTTAATTTGATATAATATTGCTTGTAAATTCGTGAAGATCGAGTGACATAATAGTTATCACTACAGAAAATGGGATCAGCGATTCAAGTTCAAATTCCTGTCGAGACTGCGTTTACGTTTTACTAATACCGTTGAGAAAGTCATGAATTGATATCTTCTTCCGCTAACTAAAGATAAAACAATAAGGCAAACTGCTGGGGCGATGAACGATAGGGAGGAGTGGCAAGAGAGGGTCAGGGATATCCGTGTTACCAGCGCGACATGATGATGATGATGATGATGGGCTTCCTCGCCTTAGTGTGCTACTAGTCTAGTCTTAGAAAATTCTGAATTCCTAACCAGCTGTTATAGATTTAGCAAGCTGAAACTGGATGATGATTGCTCGAGAAAACGAAAAGGAGAAGAAAACAGGAAATTATGATTTCATCTCATTGCGACACCTTCTCGGTATAAACTGCTAGAAAGAAAGAAAGAAAGAAAGAAAGAAGCAAGTAAGTTCGATCCTCACTCGGTGTCTCGCTTTTATGCTAGATGTACCTAAATTTAGTTTATATCAACGTGATAGGGTAAAAAATATCCTGGCTGAAACTTTAAATTTTTTAAATTCAAGATTAAATGAAGACATGTGAACAGCTAAGAAACCTATATAATAAGGTAATAATTTCTTGACGTCAAAATAATTTAGACGAGTCATTGCTAATTTGAAAAAAATTCTGAAGCCAATCTGGATTTTTTAATCAAGATCGTGCAAGTGTGCCATCCTCCATATTCATTATATTTAGCCCCATGCCAATTTTTCTGGGGGGTTTTTTAATCCAGAATTCATCTCAATAGTAAGATACATAGAGAACATTAAAAATACAACGACGCTGCTTCACGCCATACCAAAAGATGAATTTCAAAGATGTTTCGTTCAATAGAAAATTTTCTACAATAAAAGTAATCGAGTATTAAAACCTGTAATCATCATGTTACGAAAGGGAAATGTATATGAAAATTAATATATGTGTATGAAAATTAATATGTGCCATATCTAAATTATTTGTACATTTTTATCTGTAAGAAAACTTTGATTAAATTATAGCTGTGAAACGATCAGTTGTCCATCGAAATGATGAACAAGATTAGATAGCTTGAAAATGCTACAATACCGCATTCACATTTCACTTTATAAGTAAAAAAGAAATGGTAGCACATAAGTACAAAGAAAAAGGAGCTTATTCATTTATTTATTTATTTAAATGTGTTGGGTTTTCCCATTAGTCCCACCCCAGTCGGTTGGAGCTGTAGAATACACCGACCGCATCTATGAAGAGGGCTAAAAACCCCTCTAACGAGTTGTCCTTGATATGACCATAAACCATCTGATGGCCAGGCCCCATGCTTGAAGATTTGGGGAATGTAGAGTACCACTTCATTGCTATTACTCCCCGGTCCAATCTGACCTGGAGAGATAGCACCTGATAGGGTCCCATCTATGTGTCAAATAGAAGAAAAGTATAATTGCATACAAATGACTGGTGTTAAATTGTGACAGTTATATATTTGAAACCTTTTAATTGTGCAAAAAAGAGCTTAAGATATTCAATGGTTGAAACCATTTAATTGCGTGCAAAAGAGACCTCAGGCTCGTTTGAGAATATTATATACAAATTGTGTTTACAAAATCATATATATATTTAATATATATGTATTAACAGGATTTGCCATTGAATAACCTACACTGGTTGATATGCCATAAAACCAAACCAAACCTATCGTTAGATGGCATTAGATATGTTTAATTTTTACTAACTTCTTCAGAAATAAAAGTGCATTTGGTGTAATGGTTAGGATGCTAGTCTTGCAGATCAACTACAACTTAGTAGTGTGTTTGATTCTTGTGGGAAATCAAAGCTATGTTTAGTTTTCGAGGGGTGACTCGCATGTTTAGCAAACTAGGCTCACAAGTCATTACTAGAGAGTTCAATTCTCACTATGTGTCCCACATTTCTGATATTGTACCAAACTAAGCTAAACTTAGTAAATTATAATTTCATTCTTTTAAAAATCGCTTTTGATTATATTGTGAAGCTGTCATAAGAATGCAACTGAAATGCAAAAAAAAGATAGTGTTTATATGAGAAATTAGAGATTTTTATCACAAAGATATTTAGTATATAATTTAATCAATTGACTTAAACCACCCTGTCGGAGGGGTCAAGAACTCGCCGAGTGTATCCTTTTCAGAGTGGTAAAACCCTGACCAGGTGGACGTCCATTGGCTCCGATCTTGGAGCTTTGGGAAGTATAGAATCACTTCTTAGTTGTTATTACTCCTAGATCCAATTTTACCCGGAATGGTAGTAACGGTTAAGGTCCAATTCATTGGTCTTAGCGATAATAAGTGTTTATCTGCTAAAAGATACATTTTTGCTGTACATAATTGGAGACTATAAATGTTAAACAGAATTCGGCATAAAATAACTCAACATGCCGTAAAACCAATTAACCAGCCAACTTATTGATTCAAAAATGCCTCCTGTAAATTGATCGAGATCAAATGTATCTTTCAGTTGCTCGTCTAGTGAATATAATTCTCACCTGGCACCCCACTGTTGTAACACCAAGATAGAATAAACCACGATTACCGCTAACCCAAAAGCGCCACAGAAATATCTTACGATACCATGAGATATTCTTGGTTTTCCGTCACATCATGGAAATGCCAAATCAAAATGTAGCCAAGTCGTATGATTCTTTGTTGTATTCACCATTTTCCAACCAATATGAATGTTAATTCAATTTTGTAAGATTTGAATCAACTGACTAGATAACATTATATATATATATAAACTAAAAAAATAATTACTTACAGTCTTATTACCGTTACTAAAAGTTTTATGTGGCACAAATTGTCACAATTATTAGACATCAGAAAAATCTAATTGCTTTTTAAATTTTGATACATCGTGTTTAAGAGTATCTGAGCACTTTAATTCTTATTGGCAATGTTTGCTTTTTGCATAACTTCTTATATATATGCACTCTGGAAGCCGATAGCGTGTATGTGAATATACACCTAAAAAATTCCTTCCCTTACCCTGAATGATGATAGCTCAGAGGCAAGATATCCTGCTGACATTACGTTAATCGGGTTTCGGTCCCAGCTTGACGCATCTCGCGTGTTTACCCACAGTGAACAGTTAGGATATAACAAAACAGTCTGTCTGGATGACTATATAAGTATTGATGGGAAAAGTCGGTGTTAATCAATGTACATCATGAGTATTCTAGGGAGTTGTAAGGCTCTGCTAATTTTTTTTTTTTTTTTTAGCATTTTTGGATATAGTAACTCTCCTACCAGTATTATACAATCGTATTCGGGCGAGCGCCCAGGAGGATATACTGTGCGTTGATATGAATCATGAGTATTGTTGATGCAGCCTTCATTTATTAATTTGTGTATTGTCGTACCTTCGCTTGAAGGTATAAAAGATACGCACACCCAAAAACATTATAAATTTGTATATGCTATCAGTTACTATAATCCAGCAACATTACATGTCCGTTTAATCTTGAGTAAAATGAAATACATATTTAGGATCAAGCAATTTTATTTTCTGACACACACACACACACACACACACATATATATATATATATATATATATATATATATATATATATATATATATTAGATGTACTCAGTGTTGTTTACGATATATATATGTGAGAGAGAGAGAGAAAGAGAGATACAATTGTGCTCGTATATCCTTTGAATTTTGAAGAATATTTTGAGCCCAAAAATTGTCGTTGACTTATAAACGAGTAATAGTTTTATCAGGTTGGAATTCAAACATAATGGAACAGACTAGGAACAACCCTTGACTCCCAAAATTAATTCCATAAATTAATGATTTCATCACCATAAATCAAGAGTTGACTTATACATACGATCAAGTTATACACAAGTTATCTATGATATATATATTATTACTGTTCGCATTTTTACTTCCTACCAATAATTTTTAATAGATATTGAGACCTCTAATATGAACTCTCGTTATTTTTTGTCTCCTCAGAGTGGCATTACTGCGTATGAAAAAAAGATTTACGAATTATTATCTATGCATCGTTTTACTTGCTGTGAAACATTTATAACTTTTAAAAATTTTTTAATGCGTCCCGTTTGCTGAAATATAAGTTGCTGGTTTTATAATTATTTTATCGTTATTATCCATTGAAGATATATCTTTTCTGTCTACACATCACATATGAATGTAGCCACAAAAATGTACGTTTGGGATTTGCTTCAGTCAAGTGTGATAGCTAAATTAGGTCAATATCTGCTAAATTAGTGTATTTTTTAAAAATTTGTCAAATAATATAGAATATATTACTAACACAAACACTGAGAGCACAAGTATATAGAGAGTCTTGTTTAGTTGGTTCGTCTCTCAAGCACAGAAGCAGGCTACCGTCTATGTTCCTGGTATAATTTCAGAGTTGATTCGGTTGACGTGCACTTAAAATCTTTTATCACTGCAAATAGGTTCTTGCCAATCTCTCTCTCTCTCTCTCTCTCTCTCTCTCTCTCTCTCTCCAGTGGTATGCAGACCAGGAGTATATACCTAAATCTAGTGTACGGGTTCGTAAGAGGCGACAAAAAGATTACCAGGTATGTAAAACAAAGTAGTTAAATGTCAGATAACTTTTTTGAATACCTTAAAAACAATGAATAAAGAGGGAGGACGAACCTTATTTTGCACGGAATAGCCTTTATAGAGGAATTGATATGCCTAAGAACTACCCGAGTAGTTAATGATTGTTATTGTTTAATTTCTTTTGGGTTTGTAAACTATTTCTTTAAAAAATATTCGTTAAAATATACGTCTACCATTTTATTAACATAAAAGGCACCATTTTTAACGGTTTTCAACTATTACGATAGTTGTTACGCGGGAGACTTTGGTAAAGTATAACAAAAATTATTCTTCAAAACGATATTATTACGTATTATTCATTACCAAACTCAACAACACTGAAACTCATTAACCGATAGTGAAATTGCATGAATATCATAAATATATGTAAGAGGTGTACTTATTTTGGGAATACTATATATTCATAGCAGTCCCAAAATAAGTACCAAAAAATTCAAATTTTCAAGACTACGAAAGACGTTTTGCTTTTGAATCAATTAAACCGGTCCCAAACTGTTGTTACACTTGATCAGATTTCGCTATAACATTGTAAGTTACCACATTAAGTGTTTTATTTTTGTACAATTTTTATTTTGCATTTTTTATTTTTCTTGACTTTTACTTTTAAATATTGGCTTAATAATTTGTATTGTTAGCATTGCAGATATTATTATTATTATTATTAAATTTTAACCGTTGTATGTATTTAGTCAAAACCATTACGAAGTAGGAAGTTTCTGTCTGAGATATTTGCTCTTAAAATCGAATCTTCTTAAAACCACGTGAACAACTATCGAAATAAATTTAGGAAACACATTTGTAAGACAATAAAACTGACGAGGTAGGCTATGAAGGAGACGAAAAACAATTTAAAAGTAAAAGATTGATTAGTTGGACTTTAACTAAGTTCAAACTTAAAGAATAGAAGGGAGGATTTTTTACCAACAAAATAAACCTCAGAATCCGTGGGAAGTAAAGCGTATCGTAGTCAACCGACTACTCATAAACCAAACCAAAATAAAACAAACAAACCCTATTCCAAAAAGTGATGAGTCACTGATGTCATCAGCCAATAGTATTTAGGAACGAGTCGTTAAGGGACTAAATCGCTCCGCACAGAACGTTCTTTTTAAAATATTAAATTCAACCTGTCTTTCAAAGGACAGTCCTCAACTAATGGACAAAACACATGGTCGAAGTAGAATGAAGTTTCTCACTATAATATGATAATGATAAGCAAGGTCATCCAACGTAGACCACATAGCGTAGTAGCGACCAGTAGCTATGTAAGCAGCGATATCAAATCGGGTCAAATCAGTTGGGCTGGACGTCAGGCAAGGCTGCGGGAGAAATCAGATTCGAAGCCTAATCAGCAGCAGCTGCCCACGCGGACTGCTCAAGGTTTCCCCAAAAGCCGACGTCCATATTCCAGCCGCAGACGACGCAGGAACATCGCCAGCCTCTCAGCAAAAAAAGACTTTTCAGGGCTACTCAGAAAGTCTATCCAAACACCTCCTAAGACGGCACAATGCAGCAAACACAACTACCAGCTTCTCAATCTAACAGCCCTTTTCGGAGCTAATTCAGAAAGCCTAATACTCTTTGAGACGGCACCAGCAGCTACCTTCTTGCACTGGCGACCACTTCACTGCAGTAGCAACTACCACTCCTGCACCGGCGGCCACTTACCTGCAGAAGCAGCTACCAGTTCTGCACCAGCAGCTACCAGCCCTGCACCGGCGACCTTCCTACAGCAGCGATTACCAGTTCTGCACCAGCAGCTACCAGTTGATCCAGCGACTACCAGTCCTGAACCAGTGACCCATCTCCTGCACCAGCAGACACCAGCAATTACCAGTCCTGAACCAGAGACCACTTTTCTGCACCAGCAAATACTAGCAACTACCAGTCCTGAACCAGCGACCACCTTCCTGCACCAGCAGATACCAGTCTTAAACCAGCGACCATCTTCCTGCACCAGCGGAAACCAGTCCTGCACCAGCGACCACCTATCCAAGTTGTACGAACTATCCAGACCTGCTTCAGCGACGAGATCCTGCTCCAATGATCACCATCCGGCCGCGGCGATTGTTCGCCGTACGCTTTTTTCGATTTACGATTCGCCATAATAAAGTTTGGCCTCTCGAATCAACACCCTTGTTTTGTCATTCTTGCCTAGTTCGTTGTCAATCACTTATGTTTCAAAAGTTTGCAGGGACCTGTATATTCATCTGGCCTCCGCAATAAGCAGATGAACCCAACGTCGGGCCAGCGGCGAGCTTCACCTGATGCTGGTCTGAAGAACTCCACGGGCCAACGACCGGGTTCACATCCTTCAATCAGGAAACTACGGCAATTCATCTATTAGGGTAACATCTATTGAAGTAAAAATACATCCATCGAAAGATTATCATGACTCTCACTCAAACCATGTGTCCAAACCACATCACCCTTCATATGGGTAAACACAGGGTGCGTTCTAACCGAAGTTGGAGTTTTGTCCCCAGTTTTCGAAAAATCAGCTACAGAACTCAAACACAAACAAAACTTACTTAGATTTAACAGTACGGTCCATATAGCGACACCTAACGTTAAAACTTTAGATTGAATCGGCCAACTACTGGAACTGACAGCGACTGTGGCTGAGCATAATATAGACATAGCATGCGTACCAGAACGCAGATACCATTATAGTGAAGTAGAAATAAAATACCACGATTCTGGCAATGGATGGACATTTATATCAGCGTCTGCATGGAAAAACTCTGTCAATACCGTCATAGGCTATTAGTAAATTCGATTTTCTCTGGGTACCTAATAATTCAAGCCTTGTGCCAAAGCTGAGCTTATTAAATGACGACTGTTATATTGTTTTGTAAATTCGACTGAATTCAACTAACTTATAAACAAATTTACTAGATTGTTTTGTTCCAAATAAAAAAGAATATTATCATTATTATTTTTTTTTATTGAGCAAATATACACTGACGGAAAGTTATGGGGGTGTAAGAAGGTTTTTGGGTGGTAAATTGTTGTTGAGAAATTATGACGTTAGTAATAAGCTTTTCTTCTCATCCCCATTTACTTGCTATCTTTTTTATTTGTTTGTTGAAGCTGCTGTCGAAATTTTGGGGGTCGTTACCAAAAACCGACTTTAAAAACAAATTTAAAAAAAAAAAGAAAAAAAAAACTACAGCTAGTGGGCGGCATATCAGTCCTTATGCAAGAATTAATTCATTAACAAAACATAAAACAAAAGCAACATTAAAAGCATTAGCAAAAATTACATATTTCTTACATTCATCAAAAAAAGTAAAACTGAGGTAACATTAATCCTCATCATCCTCTTCATGTCGCGCCACCAGTGCGGATCTCCATGACCCCCTCTCGCCACCCTTCTCCATTGTCCATCGCTTCTGGTAGGTCTTCACGGCTACATCCTGTATCGGATCGGTCTTATGGGAGTCACACCTGACTGATAAAATGAAACGCAGTTTTTTCCAAGCGGCGGTCGTATCGATATTGCTGTATGGATGCACTACATCGACGCTAACTAGACGGATGGAGAAAAAGCTTAACGGCAACTACACAAGAATGCTCCGAGCAATATTGAAAAAGTCCTGGAGGCAGTACCCCACAAAGCAGCAGCTGTGCGGCTTCTTACCACCCATCACGAAAATTATCCAAGTTAGACTAACCCGGCATGCAGGACACTGCTGGAGAAGTAGGGACGAACTCACAAGTGATATACTCCAGTGGACCCCTTCATATGGACGAGCAAAGGCAGTAACATTAATAATAGAATCTTAAATTATAAGTATCTTACTTCCCTGTAAACAGCTAAAATAGGCTCCCCTTTTCTTTCTTCCTTTTTCTTTCTTTCTTTTTCTTTCTTTCTTTCCTTCTATCCAAGTAGGAGAAAGCCAAAAACCTCTTAGTTCTTGTTGTCTGTGAGGAGAGAGTTTGTTATTTAGTCGGCGAACTCTTCTGCTTTCCTTTAGCTTCTTTACACGTTTCTTTTTTCTTTCTTTCTTTCTTTCTTTCTTTCTTTGTGGGGAGAGTTTGTAGTTTAGTTGTCGACATCTCATTCTTTTTCTTTCGTTTCTTTACTCTTTTCTTTCTTTTCTTTTCTTTCCTTGTTGTCTGGGTGAGAATTTACTCTTTCTTTCAATCTTTCTTTCTTGCCCGCGGAGCATATGCGCTGACGTTTGCGCAGAGGTGAGTGGCGATTTTCACTACAGACAGGCCCTTTAGACCTGAATTATTCCGGTTTGTTTTTCCGCGAGATAGCTAATAAACAAATTAGCAACTTCTCGTCCGCTCGTTACTTATCTCTCCGCTTGACCATAAAAGTGAGTTTCAACTCAAAAATCTCCAGCCCTGTAGCTCTCCGAAACTACCTGTTTCTCTTCTAGACCATTAAAAAGCTTTTTTGCACAAGCCGTCACTGGGACGAGGTGTTATCGAGGAATGAGAACGAAATTTTCTTCCTTCTCCCACTCACAAAAAGGAACCCTTGACTCTTCCCCCACCACAATAGCTGCAGCAAGCCCACTGTTTCAGCCAATCCGATGCCAATAAGAACAGCCCTGTTCCTTTCTGCCACCCTCTAGGTGGGTGAACCAAAAATACTTTACAATCCACTACTCTGTAGTTAGAATAGCAAACCGTTGCTTTTCTTTCAGCGAACGTATTCTTCTTCAAAAATTTTTTTTCACTGCAAAGGAATTAAGGACGGTAAGGAAAAAAAACAATGATACCTTTAAAAACAATTTTTATTTTTCGGGTTTACGATTATTTTTTGGTGGGAATGTTTTCCTGAACCAGTAGAGATAACCGTGCTTCCCGATGAAGGCGTTAGAGGAGTCTCACGAATCATTTTTGACAAACTGTTAATTTGAGAGACTGCCGAGTGTGTCTGGGTTCAGATGGTATATTCAGTTGACTCTTCTATGAGCAGTAGACGCAACACGCTGCTTTATCAGAGGCCTCAACAGACTATGGTTCAGTTGGCTGTCAAGAGAGAAAGGAACGTTCGCTAAGTTGAGTTACGTCGAGTGGACTGAGGTCGAGTTTATTTTTTGCACCAGAAAGCCTATTTTTTTAGACATACGCAGATTGCGCTCACTGTCAGAGGTCTCCTGGGAAATAGTTATTTTTGTATTCATTCATTTTATTTCGTGTTTTGTCTATTTTCACTTTTTTGTGTTATTGTTTTTTTATTTCTTATCTAATCCCCACAAAGAGGCAACACCGCACATATGTGTGTCAATTTACTCAAATTAAATGTACAGCTAATTTAGTTGAAATAGTTAATGATTAAATATTCTGATCAATATTTGCACTGGTATGAATAAACAATACTGAGAGAGCATATTATTTCACTGTAAATCCTTCTTGCACATTAACACAGGTTTGTACTCCCGAATAAAAACGATGGTGAACATCTGTTAGGGATCAGGCCTAACGAAAAAATATCAAAGTTATTCCACCTGAAGGATAGAAAGGGAGTTGCCTCCCGTGGACAGTGTATTGTAGGATTGTATGGACCAGAAGGACAAATACACGTGAAGAACCATAAAGATAGATTTGAATTAACCGTGACACATGATAGTCGCGCATTTTACAATTGCACATAAAGTTAAAGCAGCTTCTTTTCCTGGTCAATAGACATATGTCTCTGCCTGTAGTTAAATAAAGCGAATTGTTTTCTTGTACACCGCGAGTCCGTCTCTTTTCAATTTTGTTTACATATATTTTCTTTGTACGTAAAAACGTAACAATACCGCCCTGCGATGTATTATTCCACCTCGAAGACTGAAAATTCTATCAGACAGTCTTTTACCCTCAATGTGTACCCAAGTAAAAATTCGCATCGTCCTTCATGAAGTTGCAATTTTCATTTTTCTTTTCGCTGGGTTTCCGTATCAATTTGCATTTTATACTTATCTGTTATATCGAGATATTGTATGGTTACAAAATGATGATCAGCTCGAAAAAAAGGCCCCATTAAATTATTATTCAGTTGCAATTCGTACTGGAAATTGCTTTATTTTCTAAGTTAGAGTATGTTGCGGAACCGATAAGCGTGTTGACCCCGCAAATGATTTAAGTTTAATGTGTGCGAGTAATGACAGCCAAAGACAATGCAGCTGGATGATCGTTGCAGGTAGCTGAGGTCGGTCGAGTCGTAGAATGCAGCTGGACGATCGTTGCGGGAAGCTAAGGTCGGTCGAGTCGTTGAATACAGCTGGACGATCGTTGCAGTAAGCTGGTGTCGGTCGAGTCGTCGGATGCAACAGGACGATCGTTGCGGGTAGCTGAGATCGGTCGAGTCGTAGAATACAGCTGGACAATCATAGCAGTAGCTGGTGTCGGTCGAGGTTGGTAAATCCATATCCCGGTTTTGACAGTACGTTCGGTTAACCGGGGGGGGGGTGTCAATCTGGTTGCTACCCCGTACAGCGAGTCGTACGTGGACTAGATGCTACATTGCTGGGGCGTCGTGGTCGAAGTCGGTGTTGGCAGCTTGGTCGCATAGAGTCGGGCGAGCTGGTGACTAAGACTGAGCTTTGTCTTAGTACTACGGACCAAGGGAACGGACGGGGAAACCGTGGCTAAGGTTTGCCAGGCCTTAGCACATACGAGGTCAAGCGAACGAGTTAGTGAGGCAAGGGCTTCGTCGTGCCCTTAGCTGTGCGGACGTATCGGAACGGTAGCTATGACTGTGCCGCGCCAAAGCTGTGCGGGCGTATCAGACGATAGCTAAGGCTGTGCCGCGCCAAAGCTGGACGGACGTGTCGGACGATAGCTAAGGCTGTGCCGCGCCAAAGATGTACGGACGTGTCGGGCGATAGCTAAGGCTGTGCCGCGCCAAAGCTGTACGGACGTGTCGGACGATAGTTAAGGCTGTGTCGCGCCAAAGCTGTACGGACGTGTCGGACGATAGCTAAGGCTGTGCCACACCAAAGCTCTGCACAACCGAGCGAACAGCCCAGGAGGCCGCAGCTAAGATTGGCGTTATCTTAGCGCTGCGCAGATAGCGAAGCGGTATCTAAAGGCTAACCCGTGCCTTTACCGCTGCGAAGCCAAACGGACGGGCGGAACCGATCGAATGGTTAAGACCGAATGGTTAAGACCGGATGGTCTTAGAGTCCTCTTCGTGTTTGCCTCCGGGCCGTCTACTTCGACTGGTCGGTAAGGACCGTCAGAGATCCACCAACCTACAGAAGGAGACCTCTAATAGCCCTTAAAAGGATCTTTTGTGCATATCAATGTGATGGGAAAGGCGAATGCAACCACTAGATGTAGGATTCGAGGCTTTCGGAGCCCGCTGAGAGCAGCTCCTGAGAGCGTCCGTAGACCTCCGAATTTTTCCGCTGCAGAAGCTTTAAAGGGAACGCAGCGCCACTCTGCCGAGTTGTGTAAATAGAAAGTTCTTCTATAAAAATGGGCGTAAAGATAAATCACTTCTTTAGCCTGATATAGACTAGCGAAGATGATTAATTCCATTTTTATAGCGTTGTTTCTAGCAAAAGTGTTCTGTAATTATTGTTAATTTTAATTTATCCCCTTTTTTTTAGCTGTAACAGGAGATCATGGTCGTAAAAAGGGCTTTGTCATTTCCGATCGTAACCGGATGTTGTTTTTTTAGGGCGAGCGAGTAAACTGATCTGTTTACATTAGTGAACAAGTCGCGACAAGTATTTCAAGTGCATTACTCTAGTAAAAAAAAACGCTATGTTGTGCCGACTTTACTGAGTTTTAGTTGCGCGTGCGCACATGCACACATATATATAAATGACAGTTCTGTTTGTGTGTTCGCGGACAGTATTGTGAATATGATTTTAGCGACATTTTTTGCAATGCAAAAGATAACTCGTGAAACTATTGGTTTCCCGTTGTAACAGCAGTCCATGATTATATTGATGCTTCTATTTAGAAAGAAGTGCAGGATTTATAAGAATTTTATGTGGTGTATGATAGTAGTCTGAACTACCAACCACACTTTCTCATAATGCATTAGACAATCTTGTTGGTTGTCTAACACTGAATAGTTCGGCAAGGAAAGACTACATGACACGAAGAGTTAAACTGCAAACATTTAATATTTACATATATGGTACACAATAATAATTGTCACAAACCATACTAAATAAAAACGCAATAGTTGCTCCAAGAACTAAGTGATGAATGGCAGAAGTTACACTTACATAGTCTGATGTAATGCGAATTCTCGTAAGGTGATTTGTATGTACGTGCTTCTCACATAGCAGAGGCTGAAGTAGACGTCCTATCTGTAGGACCTTCTTGGTCAAAAAGAGTTGAACTCGCTTCTCAAACTTTCACATGATCAATGGTCACGTGATTGTCGCAAGCTCCGCCCATAAATCAGAAGAAAGGGAGATAATTACGTTTTGTTCCCAACAGATTATTTACAAAAGAACGTCCTGGATAAACGAAGACACCCACAAAATTATTGATCAGACGCGGACTGGAAAATAGCTTTATTCTCTAAGAGCACTTTAAGTGCATTGCTCTAATTTTAAAAATTCGCTATGATGAGCTGTTTTTGTTTGTTTACTCCTTCCTGAAAAGAAGCATTGATATCATCATGGACCACTGTAATACCAGTAACCCAACAGGTTTCCAGCTCGTCTAATTGCATGTTTGGATATAAACCAATAAGAATAGCAGGAAATATAGGATTCACTCGCATGTATTCTCTTTTCTCCAGCTTATCAAGCTAATGTGTTTTCGATTAGTTAATCATCTGACATTAAAATGCATTGTTCTTGTTTGTTAAATCTCGAACATATTTTTTATGATTATGTTCTCAGCTGAAAATGAACTAGATGTATATTCTTGATATTCATTTGCCATCGAAGACAACATAACACAAAATTTCTAGTTTGGATGGCTATGATATACTCGGGCTTTGATGTTGCGAGAGACGGTCAGAAATCTCCAACAAACCTGTCACTTTAAGAGTATACAAAGAAAATAGCCATTTGATTTTTAAAAAATGAACAATTTTTTTCGAGTAAGAAATAAATCTCTCTTAATAAAACCATTAACTTAAAGCAACTTACGACAATTGTGTTGCGTCACTGCGTGCAGACAGCTGGCAGCGTGATGACCTATAAATAATTTCTGTGTTTCCGACGCAAAATGAAAGGAGAGTATATGTGTCATCTGCCTATGATGGGTATGCAATTGTTTGAATGAATATTGTTAAAAAATATTGGTAGAAAAACGGAGAGAGAGAGAGAGAGAGAGAGAGAGAGAGAGAGAGAGAGAGAGATGGACTTTTCCACCTCTAACAGGAGGAACGATGTGATTGATTGATTGATAGGCGTTACGTGATGGGGAGAAGAAAACGTAAATTCGATTCTGGGAAGTTCGAGTTTTATACTAAATATTGCCTCTCAAACAACTGTTAAAGCTTGAAACGTGTCCAGTACAGTATATATTAAGGCCACGGAAAAATCTTGGAAACAACGATTTCAAAACCATACTTCTTTCTAACAGTACCATACTAAGTATACATGGCCGCAGAAAGATAAAAATAGAAAATCTGGGCATCCGCTAAACTCACGAGTCTATGGATCTGCGTCAGGGTCTGGGTCTGAGCCCGGGCAAAGTTATATAGAAGCCCAGCTGTCGCTCTTAACGTCGTCAGTGTTGTCCATGGGAAGGACCGATACAGCCTGGTACGAGTATCGCCGTAAAAATTGCCAAAAGAAAGCTAAAAACAACGTCGAGCAAGGAAATTTGGCTCTTTGTTTTGAATTGTTGTTCTTCTTGACTAGTTGGCCATCAACTATATATATATATATATAGAGAGAGAGCATTTTCTCTTTTTAGTATGTTTGATTATATATATATATATATATATCAGAAGAGAAAGGTAATATGAATAATCAAATCGACATGTCTCGCTTGAAGGATAGTTTCTTCTCAATTTTATTCCGCAAAAACAAAATCTACTCGTGATATAGGTAAGAGGAGCGTGTTACTTTTTCTTTTCTTATATATATATATATATATATATATTGTAAAATTGAAAGAAACAATTCAATTTTGTGGTTTTATTATAAATTTATTTCAGGTCTATGGTGACCCTCTTCAGATGAAGACAGGAATACCGTTGTGCATTTGAATATAATTTATACTACTACTGACGAGAAGAGAATTTAAAAAACTTATTTAATCCTTTCAATTTTTTCAATTGAAAATATAGATGGTGAAAATATCATTATATATACACAAATTTAATGTTTATATATTCTTCTTGTTTCATATGAAAAAAAACCCGGTTACCCCTAATTTAAATATTACTTAATTTTTAAGAAAACGGTGAATACTGAAAAAATTAATAGTGGCTTAAGTTTCAATTAAAATTATGAATAAAACAGGAATCCCTAATTCAGTTGAAATTATTGTGTATAATAAAGATTAAATGATATAATCCATATAGTCTAAAAATAATCACTCAATGCTAATACTAATTTACTAAAAGTCTATATCTAACATCTCGTAAAAAATTACTTGTTAATTGTATTAGAAAGAATTAGTATATCGATTGTTAAGTTCACTGTAATAAATACAAGATTAATATTGTAATAGATATTGTATTAATGTGTCTAATAAATCCAAACTTTTGATATAATTATCAAATTAAATAGAAGTTTCAAATATAAATTTATTTAATTGAGTTGTTAAATATTTGTTTACATATAGTAAAACAGTATAGTGCATGCAATAGCTCCTTCTAATATTTATGGTTATAGAATTAAGTTTTAACTTTCATCAAATATTTATTATATCATTTTAAAAAAGAAACTATCTTTTTAAAATTAGATATTTTCTATATTGGAAAAATATATATTTAAATCATTTTATATATTTAAATTATTTTATTATTTAACCAATTTTTTAATATACATCAATATTTCAATATTTAAAATTAAATTGTAAATAGCCTAATTAATGGTGATTAAATATATATAATTGATATAGTTAAATTATTCTAAGAATTTATTTCTATGCCAACATTTAATTATGAACTCATTTATAGTATTTAGCTAGTTCCTATCCTTATATTTCAATAATATGGGCACTAAAATATATCCAACAAAACCTGAAACAAAATATTTTACTATGAATAAATAAGGACCAAAATTTATCCGATACAGTAATTATATATATATATATATACTTACACATATTAATGCATGTATATATGTCTATGTGTTTGTACGTGTGCACAAGGAAAACTCTGAAATTATATAGTCAATGCCACTGGCTATGCATTTTCGTAAACGATTAACACAACGTTATAGCTGCTTTGGAAAAATGGTTCGCTTCCACTGGTGCTGATTTTTTTTATCTGTGCCACTTTCCGTGAAAATAAAAATAGTGGATTGCTTCCAGATCACCCAACATATTTTATATCTATACAAGAAATATTGTGTCAAAATAATCTTAAATTGTGATTGGCTTTATAGATGAATAAACTTTTAAAGTAAGATATGTTTAACGATATATATATATATATATATATATGTATATATAGTTTCATTTATCATATTTTTTATTTATAGCAAAGTATCAGCTTTTATCTTTTCTTTGATTTGTTTGATATTTAGGAAGCACTGAGCATAAACAAAAAGTGCTGATCAGCATAAAGATTTTATTATTTTATACATACCATATAACTATAAATTTAAATAATACCGTCATTTAACAGCACGGGTCAGTTCGTATAATGATAAAAGAGTTGATAAAATACTACTGCTAAGTTATACAGCAGAGATAACATATCAAAAAATTATGAAACTCCTTGTTCTACGTTCCAAATGGAAATTAAATAAGATTCGTTTCGAGCAAAATAAATTAAATGAAAATATATATTTACAAATTGTTTGAAAATACCATTATAAAGTGATCAGAAGAAAAATAAGAATGCATAACTTATCATCTGATATTTCTTTTACAATCATTTTTTTCATAAAATGTGAATGCACATGTCTAAGATGCTTTATAGTTCTCTCGATCTGGAAAATGTCCCAAATGCTCTCATAATATGAAAATATTCAACCAAAGTATACTGGATTATACACTAAACTGGGAGATGGCTTAGAATAATAACCACTATCAATCTTTCTTTTTCCATTGACTAACCTATAGGTGACAATGCGGAAACGTATTGACATGAATATAATCAGTAAATTCATCAGTTTGCCAGAGCTGGAAAGTCAGGGGTCTGACTCAGAGCAAGGCTATATATTTTCATTATTCCAGCAATGAATACATAATTTTTTATTAAAAAAATGCTTTGTCACCAACATTTTAAAGTTTATGGAACCGATTTAAAAAGTCAATGAAAAGAACACAAATAAAGACACTCAAAATTTGTAAATGTAATCTACTTTAACACATTTTTTTATAAAACTATTAAAACCAAACAGGATAAAAAGTTTCTAAATTTGAATAATTAACAGTTCCTTAAAACAATCACACTGCACCAAATACTCAATAACAAAAATAGTTATAACCGTGTCGATAATATGCGCAAAACGATACAAAAGCATAACCATAAATTATGAATATAAAAATGATGATAAGATGAACCATCAGTGTAACAGTAGAAGGAACGAGAGACCATCAGAAGCAAAATGCCAGATTAATGTAATTTACCAAGCCAGAGTAAAAAAATAACAATGAATCGGAGATGACCAATATAGGATCGACCGAGCGACCGTGGAAAAGGAACAAAAATCAGAAAGCTTTATTCAGAAATAAACGGTACACAAGTAATACCATGCTGTCTAAATATATTTTGGAGTATAAAGAAAAAAAATGGTGAACTTTGAAGTCAAATGGTTGATATTCAAGAGAGCGTATATTGGACCGGTCCATTGGCCTAGTGGTAGAGTGTTCGCCTATGGCCCGGGAGACTGGGGTTCAATCTCAGGTCGAGTCATACCAAAGACTCAAAAAGTAGTACTTGATACCTCCTAGCTTAACACTCAGTATTATAAGGTACGTTTCAAGGATAAAGTGGAGCAATCCAGAGAAAGGAGTAGCGTCCTCCCCTACACCTCGGTTTAGTAGCTATTGAAAAGGGAGCTTTCGAGTAGCCCTCGACTACGGTCGCCAATTTATATTGCAATGAAGGATCCAAACAATGTAAATTGATCTAGAAAGAAAAAATCAAAAAGAAGAAATTTTCCAAATCTTAAGAATCTTTTAGATAATAATTTGTTTCTTTGTTTAATGGCATATCAGCCTTCGTGAGTTATTGAATGCCAAAGCCATCCTTGTAGAAGAACAGTAATGGTACTATTTAACTCATAGTTGGAGGGATAAGGGAGCTCTTACACGAATAAAAGAGTTTTTAAAAAGTTATTTGAAAAAATCAAAAAGTGCTTATTACCGGCTGGTAGAGCGATGAGTTGTCGTTCATTCACGCATTTGTTAAATCGATTTGGTGATATCAATAATAAGAATGATACATTTAAGAATACAGACGGACAGTCGTTTCAGATACGAACGGGTTTATTGATTTCTGGCTTCGGTCCTTCGATACGAGGAGAGAGAAACAATTGTTAAGGGCCTATGCTAACCATACTATGCTGACCTCACCCATAACGCGTGGCGCATCTCGTGTTGTTTAAGATCTCAATTCATCTCTGTCGGTCGAGATCTGAAAAACTCAATCGCTACCCTCAACGGTAGAAAACTCAACTACTGTCTTTTCAAAATCCTCAAATTCTCAGGACCATCTCTTCTGGGCATGACGTCATCCACACTCCAGCCCCATTTCCTGTCTGTAGGTTTATTAGGACATGATAATTGTCGTATCCTTTCCGTGACTATGCATCTGAACTAGAGACACCGAGTATTTCAAAGCCTTACCAAACTAAATAATAAAATATGATTGACGAAAAATGATTAATATAAAAAATCATTTCTTAACTTTCTATAACAATCCGTTTCATGCATTCTTTTTATCCTGGTCGAGGTGTAATTAAAAATGCAATTGTCGGATGAGAACAGCGAAAAAGAATAATGGAGGAGGCGAACTCACAGCGTCTCACAGGAGTAAAAAGTTTTCTTCTGCATTGTGGAAGAAACGAAAGTAGAGTGAGGAAGGTGGGAGCGAAAAATGCACACACACACACACACACGCGCGTTATCATTCGATTGCAAATTGAACAAGAAATTCCTTTATTCTATAATTTAATCTATTTTAAATATATTGCTCTAATTAAAAAATATCACTCTGCAGTGAAGTATTTGCTAGTTACGATTACATATACAGAAACAATGAGGTTTTAATAATGTATATGAAGGATGTCCAAAAATAAAATTCAAAACGATTTGAATTAAAACATTGTAAAAGCTGTTAATAAAAAGCGACAGAGGGTATGTAATACTTTAGAACACCTTTAATATTGAGTGCGTGAGTATGTGACGTGACAACGAAGATGTCTGTCTCTATAAAACAGTGGGCGAGGTATAAGATTTTTTATACCAAAGTCAAAAATCCTACAGACATTGACCATGAACTTATTGTGTATGATGAACATGAATTTACAGATAAGTCTCGTATTGTGTATTCTCAAAGGGAGGTATGAATCTGTAGGACGAGCCTAGTGAAAAGCGCCAACGCTCATCAAAAAACAGAAGACCAAATTGCGTGCGAGGAAGTTTTGATTCAAAATAATGGTGAAAGCCCTTTGATGTGGCTGTGGAACTTGATTTTCCAAGAATTGCTATGTAGTACTGATAATTCAATTCAACATAAGTCATTTGTTTGCTCACATTTAAATGATTTCAAGTATAGAAAATGATTAGATATTTCTTTTTGACCCATAGATGGAACCCTAACAGGTACTATTACTCTGGAACCGAGTGGACCTGGGTGTAATGGCAATAAAGAGAGACTCTACATTACCCAAACTCCATGACTAGAACCTCACAATCAGGTGGTTTAGTGTGATATCTAGAACACTTGTTGGTGTGTGTGGGGGGACTTTCTCCTCTGCAGGGATGCTATCAGCGTATTCTACAGCTTCGACTGGCTTTAGAAAGTTATCAGAGTTGAGTCGGTGAAAGTTTTCAATGAACACCAGATTTAATAATCGAGGATTATCAGCACAAAATTATATATCTGTGCATAATCGTTCATTTGATCGTATACTGAATTATACAAAACTGAAAAGATGTGTTAAAACAACCACATGGAGAAACAAAGAAAAAGTAGACATTTAGCTAGAATAAAAATATAAATTTAATGACAAAAAGGACAGATAGCTTCCATACAAGTTTATAGTATTCTCAAGGAAGTTTACTGTATGGAAAAGAATAAAAAGCGAAAGTAAAATAAGTAACGAGAGACTGGACCCGAGATGCCTGTTTAACCTCTGAAAACACAGATGGGCTACGCTCTACTATGGTCAATTAAGATTAAATAAAAATCATCCTTCTCGCATCCTTTATAAAGAGAGCATGTGGACATAATAACAAGCAATCTGTTTTTTATGCCAAAATTTCCGAACAGCCGGTATTTCTTTTTTTTATTTGACTTCAAAATTGTGTATTACGAAGACTATCTAAATTTTAGTTGGTTTGAAGATAATTCTGCCTTTAGTCTTCAAATTGTACCTGTCTCATTGTTCTACAGCTTGGGGAAAATATAAATCAAATGTGAGAAATTATGCAGATGCATACAAGCTCCTTATTGGATATCAATGGCCTCCATACTGTATTTGAATCGACCAATATCATTGGTCGAGAGTTTAATCGTCAAGCCTCGGCTTGGCGAGAATTTGTCTAATCTGCTTTTGAATTCTCAGTTTCAGCAATGCATTCATAGCAAACGGACCTCACACACCTTTGTTCCATTTTGAGGGCATTTGGAGCCCAAAAGGTTCATCTTCAACAGCCGGAGAGGAATCATGTATGAACTCGTTCCTTATTATGAGGCAATTGGCACCTCTTATTCGTTTCTTTGAGACTTTCTTTAAAAGCCTAAATAATTTGGCTAAATTATTATGTTTGTCTTGAATAGACTTACAGAGACCTTTTTTGGTCAGAAATTTACCAGTCTTTAATAGACAATATCTTCATTGAACATTTGGCAATTTTGCCTAATTTTCCTCAGCTGTATAATTCCTTGTCTTCAAAAACAGATCTGAATCCTGAATTCTGTATCCTGTGAAGAAAATTAACTAACAACTCTTCCGAAGTTACTACCAGCTCTGTACAGAGGCAAAAGGGGCATTTTCTTTTTTGCAACAAGAAGAAATTAAGTTGTGTTGACATTAAGGTAAGCTTGTTGTTAATTGTGTCGTTTTTCACCACTGCCACGGAGCCTAAACATGTGAGAAGAAATTTCTCACACAAATCCTACTTAATTTGCTTTTAAACTGAGTAAGAACTAGATTAGGGTTACACTGTATAAACTGGAATAACATCAACAGATACCGTAGTTACTAACCGGAAGTACATTAGCAATACCGACAAAACAGTGAATTCTACCATGTGTACTTTTTCATTTCTATTCTTTATGGCATCCATCTCTCTCTCGAAGCGGGATCTGTGCTCGGATATTGACACAAGCTGTTTAAAATTGCACAAAAGACATGTAGTTGCCTATGTAACAGATTTCCTTTCTTCACGACACCAGTGTTGTCCAATGACAAGGCGCTATAAAACTTGACATAAGTGTTACAGCAGGAATTGCCAAAACAAGGTTCCTTGACACAACGTTTGATTGCCTTAGAGAATCCACCCAATAGTTTTCCTTCTCCTAGACCGGTTGATCTTGCCCAGGCTAGAAAGCCTACACAACTGTTTTATTCATAACTGAAAACTTGATTCACTTAATCCATTTTCTTTGAAAATTAAGTCCCCCAGCATTAAGTGTATTGACACCCAACAAAGTGAATATTTTAACATATTGCTATTACAGTAGCATTGTATTTAAATCAATCCTTGCTCTAGGATGGAGCAGTTTGCAGTTGTGTGAGTGGTCTCGTATTAATAACTTTGTTACAACTTAAAAATTAGCATTACCATTTAATGAAGGGATGCCAACCAGATCATCGTATACCTACGACTAGCTGAAAGTTAGTTAATGCCAGCAACTATTTTCACTTCTAATCGTAAAAGCAAAGGCTAGTTATATTCGACCAAATTCATGCCCGAACCAAAACAACAAAAATCTTTATTCCACACTTTTCTCTTCATCATTACTACTTTCATTTCCTGGAGAGATTGCAGGTCAGTATCCTTATTCAGCTTGTGACAATATATGTGATATGAAATTAACCTCACCTTCCTTTCTCCATGTCATTGATCCCGCGAAAATAACTTTGACGTTCCCTCGTTAGGGTCTCCTACACAATGTTCTGATAAACGGTGAAGTCGACATTCTCTGATTTTCTTATTTACTTTTAGTAGGTTTCCATAATGTATTTCTTTATCATGTGTTGTTGTTACTTCACTTCACACGTTGCATCCTTGTGCAGCAACCATCAAGACAAGGGTTCGTTGAAACAAAGAAAAATAGGATACACTTTAAAACCAAAATCTTTTAAAAGAATTTTATTTTAGTATATGTTGGAAGCCCTTCTAATAGAGGTAACAAAGTTCAGTAACGTTTTAGTGCGAATTAGTTTGAATTTCCGATAACCAAGTTCTCTGAGAATATGTTATGTGCTCAAATAAAGTTAAGTTATGTGAAACTATAAAAAGATTTGTAAAACTTTAGCTAACCCCACCCCTATTTCTTCGTTAAAACAGTATGAGGAAAAAGAATGTTTGTATTTCCCTCACCCCTCTGCACAAGCAGAATGCGACACAAGGTCAGTTTTCAGATTTAAATTCAGAGTTTTCCTTCTAGACCGGTTGCCATATCAAGGTTAAAGAGCCCAGTATACTCTACAATTTACCCATAGCTGGAGGGAGAATAGATGAATTCATACCTTTCCCCAAGGGTATTAGCTCTATGTGAAATACAAACAACCTCATCCAGGATTTGAACTTAGATTGCCGTGTCCATTTCCTACGACGATAACCTTTACATCACGAGCGCCTCCAAAAAAAGCACTTTTTAAAAAGAAAAAAGTAGGCGTTTTTAGTTTCAACTTAAGTTTAACGATCAGCTGTGTTGTAGCAGCCTTTGGGGTCATAGGGTCAAAGAAGATTCTACAAAAAAAAAAATCGAAGACACTCTTGTAGCCTTTTACCCTACAAAGATAAAGAATTAAATTTTATTTAACATTTTTCCCCAAAATTGTTAAACATCAACTTAAAGTTTATTAAGGTTTTTCTCAAAACTAAAGCGCCCTGTCGGCTGGGGCTGTAGAATACGCCGACTGCACCTCTGCAGAGGGGTAAGACCCCCCACTCCCAATGAGGCCACCTGTTGGCCGTGGGGGGCGACCCGTAAGACGCTAGGACGGAACCCTGGTGTTTGAGCAGTCATTGATCCGGCGACAGAGTGGTCAATGGCTTGTAACACACCATTTTGGCCCTTACTTGGTCTGACGGACAGTCGGATTGGGCCCGATCCGATCAATCGGCTGGCCATTTCAAGCCCTAGCAACTATATATTTTATCTCGAATGTACCTTTAAATCTGCACTTGTAGCAAGTTCTCAACCCTTATCTGATAATTGCTAGAAGGCAATGGCTGAGTGTCAACTGTGTTGAGAAAAGGAATTTGACCAGTGCTGAGAACTTGAAATTGGCAACGGCTCGGAAGCCTACCATCAACTCGAGTATACAGGTCGTGTATCCCCCGACTCAACCAAGGCGAATATGTTACCCCCTTGGTTCATTCCCAACACAAGTTGGACTCCATGGTGGGTGGTGGAGCGCAGGGCCAGTGAAAAATACACAGCATATATGGCGTCTTCAAACAAAAAATCAAAACGAAACCTCTCAAAATCAGACTCGGAGAATGAGGCAGCAGACTTCCCTAGATTCAATGTTATTGAATCTTTGGAGGAGGTATGCCTAGCCAAATTCTTCCCTTTCCTCATAGAAAAAGTAATATCTACCAGAGCTAGCCCGAAAACTGTTAAGAAAACAAGGAATGGTAACTTGCTTGTCGAGGTGGACAGCCGGAGACAGGCAGAAAACATGTTAAAAATAAAAACGTTTCATACGACCAAATGCAGAGCGTACCCGCATGAGAAACTCAACACTTCCAAGGGAGTTATCAGGAGAAGAGAGTTGGCATTGGCTACAGAAGATAAGATAGCATCAGCCCTTGGAAAACAGTGAGTTACAAATATAAAGAGAATCTCCATCAGAAAAGGCGAACAACGAATCCAGACCAACACTTATATCTTAACATTTTATAAACCTCGTACTCCCAACGAGGTGAAGATCGGCTATTGTATTGAGAGAGTTGAGCGTTACGTCCCAGCTCCCCTGAGATGCTTCAAATGTCAAAAATTTGGACACCACAGGGAAGCCTGTAGAGGACAACAGACATGTGCCAAATGCGGTGTAAAGGACTCGGACCATGCAGAGGAAGATTGCATGAAAGAAATTCGATGTGCAAACTGCCAGCAAGATCATCCGGCTTACGCAAGAACTTGTGCTGTTTATCAAAAAGAAAATAAATAATTGAGGTGAAACACAAGAGGAATGTTTCCTTCCTGGAAGCGAGAAGAATTGTAGGGAGCTATATGGGAGAAAGCAGCTATGCCTCTGTTGCACGGAGGGCGGATAGAACCAATGACAACACTAACTATAGAACACTTGTGGAGAAATATGATTCACCAATTCTAAATGGATAGCTCTTACATTAAAACAAGTGAAGATTAATATATACATCTTCATTTCTTCACCTTCCTGAACCCACAAATGATCAGCGAAGTCTCTGCCCGTATGATAAAAAGCTTTGACAAAATTAATCCTGTGTTTTGGTAGATTTGTAACCTTGAGGTATTTAAAGGATATAGCATTGTACCTTTTGCAGAGGCTACAGGAAGAAATAACAAACTTCATAGCCTGTCTGGCCTTATTTATCCAGAAACCATAAAACAGAGCTTACTAAGGGTAGCTGCAATACCTAGATGCTTGTACTTGAGGTGACAGACCATAATAATGAGGTCAGTGATATGGGAGTATCGAGGTAACAAAACAGGATATAAAATATCTTGAGGGTACAGACTGGATTAACCAATCCTTTCCCTAGATCTGACTAATCCTCTATCATCTAGAAAGAGATCCTGATTTGCAACCAGACGGGGGACCTGATGATTGGCAGGACTTAACAGGAAAATTTTCTCCTTCGAGAGGAATAAAGACTGGACCAACTTAAGCAAATAAACTCTGGCAGACAACCCTGGCTCATGTAATGACTTCTTCAGAGCCAACACAAATCTAAATACACATGACGAAACTCTCATACGTTTTGCCAAGGAAGAAAATCTCTAAACATCATCACAGGAACAACACCCTAAACAACAAGAGAACTAGTGATGGTGTTGGTCAGTACCGTCATCTGACTATCAGGACTCAAACAATTTAAATCACTGGTTGTGGGGGGCAATCAATGTCTTCACCAATCAACCACTCGGGCCCAGTTAACCGGAACTGCAATTCGGA
Organism: Sepioteuthis lessoniana; assembly: GCA_963585895.1. Taxonomy (NCBI): domain Eukaryota; kingdom Metazoa; phylum Mollusca; class Cephalopoda; order Myopsida; family Loliginidae; genus Sepioteuthis; species Sepioteuthis lessoniana. Next base: position 85,470,574 of record OY757904.1, on the reverse strand, counting down.
CATAAACTTGTCCAAGGTAATTACCCTTGTGATCAGATCTGCCGTATAATCATTCAATAAACTCATTTACCGATAAAATTTCTACAGTGTTTCTATTTTAGATACAGTACAATTAATTAATATTTTCCTCTAGTTAGAAATAGATATCTCAAAAAAATTATCATGGAAGCACGTTTGCTTTTAGTTTTGATTTGGTTTGGTTTGGTTTTATGGTATATCAACCTTTGTAGGTTATTTAACGCCAAATACATTGATATGTAAATAATCAGTTCGATTTCCAACAATTCAGTCTAGCATGAGCACACAGTTTGTCAAAAACATTTCTATTTCAAACTATTCAGTTTATTCAAGCAGTTATATATAACAATTCAGTTTAGTGTAAGTACAGTTTCAATGTGAAAAACAGTTAAATTTCAAATAATTCAGTTTAGTATAAGTACGCAGTTTAAATATAAGTACAGTTTAATTGTGAAAAACTTTTCTATTTCGAGCTACTCAGTTTAATCAAGCAGTTTTAATTCAACTAATTCAGTTCAGTATATGTACAGACCCCGTTTATACACAGTCACGTGTCAAAACAGTTCTATGTTAAATAATTCAGTTTAGTGTAAATACAGTTTCAATGTCAAAAAACAGTTCTATTTGAAATAATTCAGTTTAGCATAAGAAACAATTCAGTTTGACATAAATATGCCGGCAGTATTAATCATTTATTTATTTTTCCTCATTTGTTTGCACACAGTTAAATTATTACAAGAGTTTCTATGTAACAAAAAGAATTTAACACCATTGATTGGCACACATTTAAATAGATACGTATGATATGTAAAAGATTAACAATTTAAAAAGGTGATTGAGCTTCTAAGTTTGCCGACAGTTAAGTGGTTACAAGTATTGTAGTTTTTAATTATTTCTTCAAGATTAAGGCTGGCAACTACGCAGTCTGTGTCGCTATCCATACACTCTGTATTATACGTCCTTTGTAGAGGTTTTGTTGGTTGTTGAGAATTGGATTGTTTGGTTCTTATAGGCAACTTTGTTGTTGAGGGTATTTTGAATGTACTTCCTGGTCTTTTCTTATTCACTTTGGTGTTCATCTGTATTTTCGCAGTTTGGCTAATGGGGAGATGTGATTTTTGTTTCAGTTGTTCAGGTCTCATGGGAGACAAGTTTTTCAGTCTATCTTTAATGCTTTTTGTTGGACGGATTGGTGATTTATGTAACGGCTATTTTGATGGAGATTTTGCACTTTTAGGAGTTCGTGTTGAAGTGATTTTGCTGTTGGTTAGCTTTTGTGTTCGGTGAAAATCTGTGTTTGGTAGAGGATCTTTGATTTGATGTGCTGTTGCCCCAGGCGTTACCCGCTGAAATTAACCGTCAGTTGAAAACAGGATGCCTTAGAATTAGGCTGCGTTTTTTTACTCAACTCAAATGGAGCGGTGTAAAAAAAATTAAGTCCACTTGAAGTATTTAGTGTTTCATTCAGAATTCCAGAAAAGAATTCAATAAAGGCTTAAAAGCCAAACGTAAAAGAAAAGAAATGAGAAAAATTTTAATTCGCCAGAAGGATTTTGAATTCCAAAAGGGAATTCGAAGTTATCAAAAGCTGAAAAGATAAAAGAAAGAAACCGAATAGGTTTTCACAGTTCAAGCTAAAAAGAAGAGAAAAGAAAGAAAGAAGCCAAATGTGTTGGTTTCTACTACATAAATTTATATTTTTGAGGAATCGTTTCTCTAAGAAAAGGAATTAAGGACTTCAGACGACTCCAACAACCACACAAGTCTCAGACGCCATTATTTACTCTATCAAGAGAGAAGACGACCGACAAAGAAACAGAAAAAGAAGAAAGAACATTATTAGAGATATTGTCTCGCAGACGAAAGAAAGACAGAGAGTGGCTTTTTATATAGAGAAAAGATAAATAAAGAACATTCTCATGGACTCGGTCTCTAAGAAAAAAATGGATATTTTAGGTCTTTAAGAAAAAAAAGAAAAGATATATGTATGAACCTTTGTTTAGCTGGGGGTAAGAAGTAGTGCCTTCTTTCCCCGTTTTGTGAGCGTAGCAGAAGGTGAAAGGAAAAAGTAGAGACTTCTTTCCCCGTTTTTTGAGAGTATCAGTAGGTAAAAGATTTTTTATTTTAATTTTTTTACTTCTTTTTTGTATTTTTGAGTTGTCATATTTGCAATGGGACACGTGCAAATAACTGGAGTGACCTTCCTTTTGTCACAATAAACTACTTTGAATTTCAAATTAGGATCTCTCTCTACCTTTTTTATTTTTGTTAATTATTGCCTTCATATCTTTTTGTAATTTTCTTATTGTTACTAATGTCCAATTTTGTTGATTAAATAAAATTGCGGTAATAGAAAGCCAATGAATGATGGGTCGGCAAACCTGACCGAATAAATTCATTAACCAGAAAAATAAGAATCGACCCAAATAAATTTAAGAAAATCAAGTCAGTACATTACAAAAGTAAAAATTAACAGAAATGGATTTGAAAAGAATAAATCGAGGATATTTTTTATCTCTTTATGAGAAAGAAAACGTGAAAAAAAATATATATATATATATATTTTTTTTTTTACAGAAGGCGAGATTGTTTTGTCAACAGAATTTTGAAGAAAATCATTCTTTCAATTGTCCACTAATGACAAAGCGAGATTGTCGACGGATTTGAGCCAAAGCCTACTAATCAAGACATCTCTCTGGGAAGCAATAAAATCTTGAATAACATTTTTTTAAATTCAAGGTGGAAAATTTTGGATATAAGCGTTTACTAACGTCATCAGGAGAAGAGAAACCAAGAACTGAAAATGGAAGAGAGCGGAAGAAAATTGATATTATCAATAGCCTCGGCAACCACCGCACGTCGGATGAGAGAAAATACATATAAACAAGGATTTTCTTCCCTTGAGGGGAACCAGCAGAGACCGGCAGAATGCAGCTACTAGACTTTATGTTGCTCTGGATTGTGGCCTTGGTCAGACTGCCAGGGTAGAAAGACAGAGAAAGCTTAAAATTATACGATACTTTGAAGGAGACAGAGAAAGCTTGAGATAATACGTCACTTTAAGATGGCAATGCACCGGACTGCCCAAGGCAGAGAAACGAAGAAAAATTGAGATAATACGATAATTTGAGATGACTTTGAACAGACTTGCAGAGATAGAGAAGTAAAGAGAAAGCCTGAGTTAATGCGATGCTTTGAGATGACACGGTACCAGACTCGCGGAGATAGAGAAGTAAAGAGAAATCGAGATAAATTGTTACGTTAGAGACCAGCGCGAATCAGCTAAGAGACTTTATGATACTCCTAGTCTTGACCTTGTACCAGACTATCAAGAAACCAAAAGAAGCTGAGAGCCAGAGACTGAGAAAGACAAACCTATCCACCATTTTAGATTGCGCTATAAGAGAAATGCCAAAAACTTATACGATAATTTGAGAAGCCTTGTGCTTGACTTTGAGTACCGGGAAATTGACAGACTGTTAATTCATGAATTCAGTCTCCTATTACTACCTGCCTCTGGGAAGGGTGACTGTATGCACCATCTTACAGGCACTTTTTAAAACTAAACGTTATTATTGTTACAAGCCGTCTCCTGTTCTCTGTTTGTTGGCGTTCAATCTTTTCTTTCTTAATTGTGTGGTCTCATCCATCAACTCATCGACTGGCGATTCTGATGAGTGATTGATCAGCTGTCTGGATCAAAAACACAACATGAGCAGATAAGCGGATCGATCGTGCCATCTGATGACCTAACCAATCAAGCAGAACGGTTAGTGAATCGAAAGTGGAATCGCCCTAGTGTTTGGGAGAAGCGAATGTACTGGCACAATATTACAAAATGAATGAATAAATATTAAAGAATATTTATACTTAAATTTAATGTGATGATATAATTACATGATTAAATCCTAAATAATTAACTCGATATTTATTTTTGATAACGTAAAGCGCTGTGATTGTTATTTAATAAAATTCAATGTATTTAATTCGATATCTTTATATCGTAAAAACGCCCAGAACGAAATATCAACCACTGAGGTTCAGTGATTTTCCCAGGTTCTTCTAAAAGTATTTCATTACATCCCGAGTTGAACATAAATATGTCGATCCCGCAAACATTTATCAATGAAGAGAGTGACGTGGACTAGGCAAGAGTGACCAAGACGTGATGGTTAAGTTTAAATGGCGAGTTTTTATTTGGCGAATCGTGCACGAAGAACTGGCGTGTGTGCAGAATTGCTGCGGCTGAATATGGTGTATGTAGTGTCTGCGGTGTTGAAAGTCCGTGATGAATACAGTCCGAGTAGGTATCGAAAGCGTAGACCCGGTTTTATAGTAGTTCTTGGTGACGAGTCTTGAAGATTAGGATCAAGTCTTCATGCTTTGGGCAGGCCGTAGCTGTAGCTGTGTGGCCAGCTAACTGGAGACCGTCAGAGAGTCGGATGTGTCTTGTCACTGAAGCCGGGTGATCGATCTCCCGTTTGTTCAGTCGCTGTTTATCTGGAGTCGATGTTGGTCTTCAGTCGACGATAGTCCAAGCAGTGTCATTGGCTCGTGGATTGATACTTTGCTTGGAATGTTCGTGGTATCTGGCTGTGTTACTATGTCGTTGTCCTTGTGGTACCTGCAAACAAAATCCTTAATGAGAATTGAAGTAGGGAAGCAAGACTTATAAACCTAAAAAGGACTGTTTTGAGACTACAGCTATGATTTGTTGGATCCTGGCGTCAGCTGCTGGAGCTTGGTATCTTCTATCATGGCCGAATTGAGGTGTCTGGAAGGAGCGTGTGCTGGTACCAGTGAAAGGAGTTCGAATTGCTCCTTCACCTTCGGGCGAGAAGCCTGCTGACAAGTGACTTTGTCGTCAGTGACGTAGAGAAGTACTGCGTGTCCAATGGGTGCGCACATGTTTGACCGCAGACGGGAAGCCTCACTTTAATTGTGTATTATAATGAAATAAATCATAATGCCGTTAACAACCCAACCCAATACAACCCAATTCTACTCAACAGATAAAAACTACTTTCGTGACTGTTTGCAGAATTAATCAATTTCGAAAATAACCTCTGTGTTGGTACAGGAAAATTTAACTCGCTATCGAACCCGGCGATGATGTTATCTTTGCTAATACCGCGGTTCGCTTCCTGTAGTAGTGAAAATTCCATTTGCAGAAGACCAAGATTAAAACACACTGTAATGGATTGCTCCACCACGAGGCATTGTCTTTGCATTCCTTTTACTGAGTGCCCTATGCACTGGCTAAAAATCTTCAGCCCTTCCCTTTAGACTATTTTATTATTATTCAGATTCCTCGTCATCAAGTTTGAAAATTCATTTTCTTCCTACTACTTTCTGATTGAACGAAGAAGAGCGAGCGTTTAAAAAAAAGGCATTATGAAACGAACCATCGATCTTACAATAAACATGAATGCCAAATGAGTGTTTCAAGACTCAAAGAATTGAAGACTAAGTTGATACAGCAATAGACTTATTTTACGAAAATTCAGAAAGGGAATATCGCTTCCGTTACAAGTTATGAACTCAATCGAATGATCGTTATTTATAGGAAATCTTATAGAGAAGGAGATTTCTAAAAGTAATGTCTTATAAAAATAGTTGAAATTCTATCTTCACAGGAAGCACATTTATTCAAAGCCATTTCATTAATCAGGAACACTTTTGCAGAACGGATTGAAGATAAATCAGTTGAAGGCTGTATCATTAAGATTTGAACATTTTTGGCCAAATGAGTGTTCGCCAATGGTCCGGGAGACCGGGGTTCAGTTCCAGGTCGAGTCATACCCAAGACTCAAAAAATGGTACTTGATTCCGCCTTGCTTAACACACAGTATTATAAGGTACGGATCAAGGGTAAAGTGGAGCAATCGGTGTAGTAGCTATTGAAAAGGGAGCCTCTGGGTCACCCTCGACTAAGGTCGCTAACTTTACTTTTACTTACTCTATTGCTATCAATGAGACTGTTGATGTCACTGGAATAGCACAGCTTGTAGTACCAATCAACACGGCCGACGGAAGTGTGAATAGGGGTATTATTGGTGACTGTAACGACTGACTTACTACTCTAACCAACCGTAGATAAATAAAGAACTAGTTTACCTACTAATGAAGAAAGGTATAATAGGCTGGGCCACATCATCCCCCCTTGAGTTTTATTTCCTACTGGAAATGTATTTTTCTTTTGGGGTTGCTGTACAGCCATTCTGTTAGATGTCTTTTCCTTTTTGTTGAACGTCTTTCAGTAGTAATATTTTTGTGGGGTTGGTAGTTCAAATACGTCATACAGTAGCTCCATGTGAATTTCTTGCCTAGTCTGGTCTTCGACGTATCTACGTCGCAACTGATTAATATGACGTTTATCTTTCCATTTTGGATCCCGTACTATGTAAATAAGTCGTCCAATCCTTTTCGTAATGACACCATCCGGCTAAAAACATTTACCCTTCCAATACAACTTGAAAAACACATTGTCTCCAACATTAAATGCCTTGGTTTTGTAGTCCGCCTTATTGTAACCCTTCTTTTTATATTGGTAACAACTTGTCAAAAACAGTTTTTATTCTCCTGGCAAACATGAACTCGGCAGAGGACATGTTTGACAAACTACTTCCATTAGGTATCACCCGTACACTCATAAGAATTACTGTACGTATTTTTCCTCCTCATTATTTACATTTGATTTCTTTAAGGCCTTTTGAAGTAGTTTACGGACCTTTCCGCCTGGCTATTCCTTCTGGTGATATGCAGAAGTTGTAATATTCTTAATAGTGAAAGCTCCGCAAAATCTTCTAAATTCACCGATAAGTAACTGACTTACATTATCCAAAATAATTTCGTCTAGTAAACTCTACCTTGCGAACAGCTCATGTAAGAAATTTATCGTTACTGTCGAAGATTCTTTTCTATACTTGAGAATTTCTGGCCATTTGCTAAGACTATCCACCTCTATCAAATAATATGACCAATTAAGTGATCCTACAAAGTCAATATGAAACCTAAAGCATGCCGTATCACCTTTTGGTCACGAGTTTGACTTTATTGGAGGTGACTTTAGTGCCTGAGCAAAAACTCTACAATTTCTCATAGTCTTTTCTATATCTTTGTCCATACCCGGCCAAAACACATATGATCTCTTGAGAGATTTCATTCTAGATATCCCAGGATGCCCCGAATGGAATTCACTAAGTATTCTTTTTTGCAGTGAACAAAGGATAACCACGCGTTCTGCGTACATAACATACTCTCGGTCTTACTATCATTAAGCAATAAAATCTTGAGAACCCCCTAATTATTAAACTGTTGAGTAGACTAGACTCAATGTCAAAGGGTAAAGAAATTATTATATTCTGGATTCCAAGTCAAATTGGAGTGAGAGGAAATGAAAGAGCAGGCTCGGCGGCCAAATCGGCCTTAGATCTAACACCTGACAAATTCAGAATTCCATATACTGACCTGAAATCCAAAATCAATGAATTCCTTCATGCAAAATGGCTACAATGCTGGAATTATAACACCCACGATAAACTCTTCTAAATCCAGCCCACTTTGGGAGAATGGAGACCAGCTTTCAAAAAATCAAGAAGCGAACAAATCATATCCCGATTGCGCATTGTCCACTGTAATTTTTTTCAGTTGTAATTAATCCTCTACTTACGTGCGTAACGGCCTTTATGCCTCCTAATTTGTCTTTTTGAAAAAGTACAACAACAATAACATTGCTCGCATCAATTGCGAGAATTAACTCTACCTTTGGGTCAAAATGTGTAAGGAATAGTTCTGACGTCAGCACGTCTTTTATTCTTTGGAAAGCTTCCTGAAATGTTTCAGTCCAATTCCATTTTTTCTCTTTTTTCAGTATTTCATTTTGCGGGGCATGCAAATTATGCAAATTATTTATATACAATTGGTATAATTTACTAAGCCCAAGAACACTTGTAATTCTGCAATGTTTGTAAGGAGCGGACATATTTCGAATACCACTAGATCTTTACTGTTCGGGTCTTTGACCTTTTGCGTCTCTAATTTGTCCCAAGTATTTAATTTTTAATATGTAGAATTCGCATTTATCCACGCTGAGTTTAAACCCCAAATTAGCAATTTTAAAAAAAATACTCCTTCACATGTAGTCTCTGCTACTCAGATGTCGTCTTAATACGCCACAGCCAACATCTTATCCATTATTTTTTGGAATACACTCGGAACTACTTTACATGCAAACGGTAAACGGTTAAAACTATGAAAATCTAAGTGTCAATCGTAAGCAATTTCAAAGTTTCTTCATCAACCATAACTTATAAGGTACGCGTCGGACATGTCAAGTTTTGAAAATATTTTACCACCATTTAGCTTTGCAAAAATATCTTCGGCACTGGATAACGGATGTATATAAGTTTTCAGACATAAATTCAAACCTGTCGAGAAATCCGCATAGACACGTATATGCGTGTTTTTCTTTTTTATATAAACCGTAGGTGCAGCTCATTCGGATTATTGTACTTTTGAAATAACACCTATTCGTTCCAGTCTAATTCCTGGTGTATCGAATCCATTGCCGCATACAGCACACTTCTTTTCCGTTTGAAATCTGGCATCGCATTCTCTTTAACTCGTACCTTAATCTTTGTTTTGGCAAACTTGCCTAAACCTTCAAAAAATATCTGGGAATTCTTTTTTTTTTTAATTTTTCAAGCATATTGTTTGTGTTGGAAGGAGGGTAAATTTACCTTGTTACAGAAGGAATTAATTGGTAAGTCCCATAGGTCGGACAATGCAGTCCAGTCTGTACCAAATGAGTGACGAATTATTCAATCTTGTTTTCAGTGTTTTTTTCACCAAATGAAACATTACATATGACTTCACCTTTGAATCGTAATTTTTTACTGGATACACTTCTTGCAATTTTTTCGGTATATGTCAATTTCGGTTTATCAGTCTTTTTTCAAGTGTTTTTACTTATGATTGAAAGATCACTTCCAGTGTCGAGTTGACAACGTTCGTATTTATTATTTATTTTTATATCAATAAATTTGATTCTTTGCGAATCACTGCCAAGTCATTTAGATATCAATACATTAACGTATTTTTAATCGCGTCAGACCTTTTTTCATGTTTCTACAACGTGTACTTATATGTCCTGGCTCTCCACTTGCATAGCAAATCTTACTTTTAAATGGACTATCAGTTTTTAAATTTTTCTTTTTACAATGTGGACTTACATGTTCTAATTTTTCACAGAAATTACTGACCTTACTTTTGAATTGACCCTTACTTTTGAAATGTAGCCCAGCTCATGAATAGCATGAATTTGGTTTGGTAATCTGTTAATTCATTTTTAAACCATCTTGTTTTTAACGAAATGCGCATGTGTAACCTTTTTCCTCAATTTTTGCCCAATCGTGTCTCATACTTATTATCCGATTCGGTACCTCTGGTGGTGTAATGGTTAGTAAGCTAGACTAGCAAACCTACACAAGTGAGTTCGAGTCTCGTTGGGCGCCCCATTCATATGGCCTTGTGCCATATCTTAGCAAAAAGCTTAGTAAATTACTACTTATAATCCGATTACATTCATTTACCACATGTTAGCTTTGGATGCTGTTCCAATCTCGTAAGAATCCGAGCCCGTATCTCCGAATCTCTGCTTACACAAAAATGAGATATTTAAATTAGTTTGGTGAAAACTCTTTAAGTTATAATTTTTTACATTCCCTATTTACTATACTGGCGCATGTAATGAAATCTTCCTCCTCTTTTTTCGTTAAATCTAAACATTCCCAACGAATGTTAAAAAGACAACTCCTTTCGCCAAAAATGTTAGAATTTGTACCGTCTCATCAAATGAAACTTCGCCCGGCTTCCCAGGTAAGATATAATTGCAATATCGGTTATGGCTTGCCGGGTTTAATTTTTGCAGTAAGAGACGAACTTTTTTCTCTTCGATGCAACCGGTGCATTCTTCTCAAAAGACGTCTTTATATCTGTGATAATACGCAGCAAATGTCATTCTCTCTTCCAATAGAATTAGCCACAGTATCCAGGGAAAAAATCCATGACTTGAAGTATTTTCTCTTTTTCAGCTTGGGACTTCAATACCTGTGCTATTGTTGATTGTAAATCCGTTTTTACGTGAATTTCTAGAAAATCTTTGTCGCCAGTTATTGTATACCGGGATGTAGATTGTATCGGTCTACTAGTATATATGGATTCGTTGTAGTAGCAGAGTGCTTCGACGGTTCCCACTCCGTCTGCGTAGTGTTGGTATCACAGTAGTATTACTATTACTCGTAACGTCTGGCTGTCATAATGATTGGTATTTGGTATTTGTCCAACTCCCAAAATGCTAGTGTGGCACAGGGCCTTTTTTAAATGTGAGAGCCGGGCTCGAGCCGAAGCTCAAATGAGTGGTGAACACAAAAATACCTTGGCCCCGTCGGCATTTCCCTAGAAGGGACATCTCAGGCGCCAAGCAATAAACTTAACCCTGCCGAAGCAGGTGAAAGTCTGAGGAACGCTTTTCTGATGCCAAAAGAGTTTTCGGTCTCAGTTACCCGACACGAATTCTAGGCTTCTCGGCACGCACGTCAGGTGGTTTTGACCGTCAGTCACAATCACAACACCAAGACACATCCAACAAATCCGCGTACCAATCAACACAGCCGATCGAAGTATGACTAGAAACAATGTGATTCTAACCAACCCTAAATAAGTAGTCATGAACCAGTTTATCTACTAATGAAAAAGGTACAATAGGCTAAACCATAACAACTGCACAATTAACTGATCTTAATCTGAAACTGCCTATACAGCGTGTGTTCTTCGCTTTGCAGTCCTTGGAATTGTTGTCAAAGGAATTTCAGGAAAGCTTTTATGATTTTTCACCTTTTGAACATCAGTTTGTATTATTTTCAGGACCATTCACTTTTGATATTACTAGAGCAAAAGAAAACCTGCAAATGTAGTTGAATTCTGCACTCAGGGCAAAATATTTTGAAGTGGGGATACCTGGTTTCTTTGCCTACCTTCGTGAAAGGTTTAAAAACTTCAGAAATGTTTGCCACAAAGATTAGGGCCATATTTGGTTCTATATATGTGCGTGTGAACAGTTATTTTCTGAAATTGACAAAAACTTCTCAGACAACAAGACTGACTGATTAAATTTCACTTCTGATCAAATTTGGAACTGCCCAGACATTTCAATTAGACATACCAAAAATTATCAGCAAAATGAGGTGTCAAGCCTCAGCACAAAACACGAAAAATGATTGAACAGTAGTAAATAAATTTTCAGTTTTGAACTATTGTTATTTTTGTAGAATGTATTCGTTTTATTTAAATTTTAGTAAATGACTTCAATCAATTATAATGTGCATAGTTATTGTGTGTGGCCCTCATGACAAAACATATATGATCCATGTAGCCTTCAGTTTAACATACCTGATCTTGAGTACTGACGAGAATACCGAAATATTGAGAATACTTTTTGTCATTTAATCTTTCGCTGATTAGTTTGAAGATAATATGTTTGATTTTTTATGCGTCTTGGAACCTCAAGAACGCATAGCGGTTAACGTTAATATAGAGGCCTAGTTTTTGTTCTTTCTTACTTACCTTACTATAATTGAACAAAAGAAGTCGCTTTTAAGGTTGAAAGGACCGTGAAAAGCTACATGAGAGGCCAAGAGGACATTTTGTCAATCCCCATTTTCCAGCAGTTGTAAAAAAAGAAGCAACAGATTTTGATCTGGGAATTGGAATAAAACGAATGAATTTTAGTTTCGACAAATGTTTTTACATGTAAATTATACAAAACAAATGCCCACGTTGTTTTTTTAAATCCAGATAATCGAATCGCTATTCGCCGATCGGCAAATAAATCAGACAAGGCTCATTTCATCTCAGCAGTCAGTCTATATAGCAGTTGGCACAACCTTGCCGCGACCTGCTTACAAACATAAACAGATTGAATTACTTGTTCGCCCTAGAAAAATTACATCCGGGTACGGCCGGAAATGAAGAAGCCCTTTTCGACCATAACCTGCCGTTACAGCTAAAAAAAAAGGGGGGGGGATAAAATAACATTTAACAACATTTACAAAACACTTCTACCAGAAATAACTCTATAAAAATTGAATTAATTATCTTCGCTAGCCTATATCAGGCTAAAGATAGAATAACTTTCTATTTACGTGGCACGGCAGAGGTGGTGTTGCCTTTCTTTCATATGAACAAGACTTCGACGGCGAGAAATTCAGAGGTCCGTGGACGCTCTCAGGAGCCACTCGACTCCACGAGGCTGAATCCTACATCAAGTGGTTGCATTCGCCTCACTTCTCGGCACGTTCCTTTTTTTTCAACAAATCGCCTAGCTTCAATGCTGAATCCCACATCTAGTTGTAGATTAACCCCCTTTTTTTCCATCACATTAATATGCTCTAAAGGTCCTTTTAAGGACCATAAGAGGTCTTCTTTTGCGGGTTGGTGTATCTCTGACGGTCCTTAACGACCAGTCGAAGCAGACGGCCCGGCGGCAAACACGAAGAGGGCTCAAAGACCAGCCGGTCTTAACCATTTCGATCGATTCCGCAGCGCTAAAGGCACGGGTTAGCCTTTAGCTACTGCTTCGCTATCTGTGCAGCGCTAAGATAACACCAATCTTAGCCGCGGCCTCCTGGCCTGTTCGCTCTACAGTGCAGGGCTTTGGCACCGCAAAGCCTTAGCTATCGTCTCGATACGTCCGCACAGCTTTGGCGTGACACAGCCTTAGCTACCGTCCGATACATTCACACAGCTTTGACACGGCAAAGCCTTAGCTACCGCCCGATACATTCGCACGGCTTTGACACGGCAAAGCCTCAGCTATCACCTGGATACGTCTGTACAGCTAGGGGGCACGACGAAGCCCTAACTTCTGTGACTCGTTCACTCGATCTCGTCTGTACTAAGGCCTGGCAAACCTTAACCACAGTCTCTCCGTCCGTTCACTTGGTCCGTAGTACTAAGACAAAGCTCAGTCTTAGTCACCAGCTCGCCCGACTCTATGCGACCAAGCTGCCAACACCGACTTCGACCACGACGCCCCAGCAATGTAGCATCTAGTCCACGTACGACTCGCTGTTACGGACTGCCCTAGCATTGCAACAACTAGCCTATGTACGACTCACTGTACGGGCTAGCAACCAGATCGACATACCCCCGGTTAACCCAACGTACTGTCAAAACCGGGACATCGATTTACCAACCACGACCGACCTCAGCTACCCGCAACGATCACCCAGTTGCATTCAACGACTCGACCGACCTTAGCTACCTGCAACGATCGTCCAGCTGCATTCAACTACTCGACCGACCTCAGCTACCCGCTACGTTCATCCAGCCGCACACTTCTACGACTCAACCGACAGCTACCCGCATCAAACATCTTGCAGTATCTCCACGACTCGACCTACCCCAGCTACCCTCATCGAACATCCAGCTGCGCACATCTACGACTCGACCATACCAGCTATCGACATCACCCATCTAGATGAAGATCCAAAATACAACCGCCACGGACTTTACACTCACGTTTGTACATCTGAAAATAAAATCGTCACTTTTGTTGTATCTGTTACCTTACCTTTGTTTCCTTCATTGTCTTTGGCTGTCATTACTCGCACGCATTAAACTTAAAACATTTGCGGGGTTGACATGCTTATCGGCTCCGCAACAATTTTTTACTATGCTTAGTCGCTTATCAATTCTCTCACGCCAGGCTTCCGTTACTAATTCGTGGTTCTCGCTTCTCCGACTCAGAAGGTCTGGTGCAAAGCTCAGGTGGGGAGCGATAGACTGCTGCTTGTCTCTTCTCTCTTGCTCTCTCTCCCGTCTATCTGACTTTAGGAAAAACTCGGTTTATATAATAATTTTTATTTCTAATTGGGCCTATCTTATCAATGGTTATCTTCTTAATTAGATTTCAGTAATTAATTCCATTTATGGTTGCTAAACTCCTAATTCAACGGTGACTCTCTGTGACCGTTACTTAAAGGGTGAGGGTTTCTTTCCACTTCCACGAGTCAACTGCTGTGCCCTTTTCTCTCGCAGTGGGCAGCCTTCTCACTCTCACTCTCTCACGTGACCAACACGTCACGTCAAGCAAATTACTCAGTCTTCCGAAGAAAAAAATAAATCCAAATTTTTCAATTTCTCAGGATCTGATATTTCTCATGCGATCATATCTGCACTTGTGCCACGACTAACCCCTCCCTCAGACCCCATCTTCAGCTTTATCATTGCTTTGACTACGCTATTTCCGATGATACTTTTAGTACCATCAAAATAGATATTTTAGCTTTCTCTCTTTTCTTTTCCTTTCTGGGAAAAATAAGTCGATATTTTTCGTTTTTCTGCCCAGCCCAAAATTAAACAATTGTGTCTTGCTGTTTTTCCATTTTGACAATATAATGTATCATACTTCTAAAATCAATGTGCGGATTTTATTCTAAAATCCGTGCTGATTATTTTTCTATCATTAAAATCATTCTCAGATTTCTCTCGCTCAGGTCTCTTTCGCTACCACTTAACTATGTTATTTATATTAAGAAATGGGGAATAACAAATATAGTCTCCTCTCAAGAAGAAATTTAAAGGCAATTCGTATAACTCGGCAAATTTTAATTAGAGCGAGAACCAGAAAGCAAAGAGGATACAAAAATAAAAATATGTGTAAATAGATACCTATCCTTTTAAATGTTCATATGTCAGTTCCAAGTCTTTGTGGAAATGCTGTTCATCAGAAAGTGGTCACTCGTCTTACCCCTAAGTGGGTTTGGTAGAAAATAGGCTTCTGAGGGTTGCTATGGCAGCTAATTCTATCACCCTCTAGTAGCCTTTAAAATGGTCATTTTACCGGCAAGAGCCTGTAATCCGACAATTGAAAAGTATGGTACACAAAGAGCTTACTTTTTGATGTTCAAAGATCTGTGTGCGTGTGTGTCTACTTGTGTGTATGTGTGTGTGTGTGTGTGTGTGTGTGTGTGTGTGTGTGTGTGTGTGTGTGTGTGTGTTATATTAAAAAGATATCTGCGATTAGCTCTGATGTGACAGTCTGTCATTCTGTCATTCAAAGGTTGTCTGCTTCCTAAAATGGAAGAGGGGATATGTAGACGGACCCAAACAATGGACTGCATGATCGTATTAGTACGTGAAGATCTAAGATGAGTTGATAAATTCTATTGTTTAGAAACTCTTTTACCCACCTTCACTGGTATATTTTGTTTGGTTAGAAAATTTTAATCTTTGATCATATGACCTGCTCCTCATTACGTCCGCACACATTATCTAGATTTGTATTTTATCTTTAGCTATAATGCAAGGCTTGTAGCTTTCATTTAATTTTATTCCTACCTCAAACAGTTAAAAATTTAGAACGGTCTCTATTTCTGTAACTAAGCTTAGTATGACTCAGAGTAACAATAGAGGAACATCCAGTTAGAAACCAACTTACTAACAAAAGCTTGAGAGTCTGATTAGTTAACTATCCCTCCATGATTTATGAATACCCTGTGATGCAAGAGGCATTTTTTTATGCCTGTGTATTTTTTCAATGACCAATATTTTAACTCACAGGCCCGTGACGCCGAAAAAAGAAATCAGAATGAGGATTACAGTCATTTTATATCTTTACGTGCAACCAAAAAAGACGAAACAGAATGAACTCAGTAGGATATGCTTGACGAAGATCTTTTGAAAGTAAAATTATTGACATAAGAATAATCAGGCATCTAAAATGAATTTTAATGTAAAATCAGTAGAACATTTTTGAGCATCACATATTTTCAAAATTTGCCAAAAAACTCTTTGAGTAGTTCTTCCGTGTACAACTGCATATGTTTGCGAAGTAGGATTCTCATTCCTATTTCATATCAAGACAAAATTTAGAAATCTGGTGGATGTTCAACGTGACATCCAGATCGCTCTCAGCACCAAAATGCCATGCATTTCAGACTTAATTGAGAAAAAGAAACAGCAGCAGTCAACACATTAAATGGTTTTATTTGTAATATCAGACTTAATTTTAACATCTGACAAATTTTAACATTTTGTTATTTACACTTTTTAATATTAAATTTGCTAATCTGGAATATTTTAAATCTAATTTTCTAACCTTAAGATCGAGAAGTGTGTGAAAGATTTTTAAATCTCAAAGCGCTGTGAGCCTTGAAAAAGGTTGAAAATCGCTGGTCTACCGACGCCCACTATCTAGAATGCTGTTAGAAAGAAAGAATGAAAGAAAGAAAATATGAATATATGTACAGGAATTGTACTTAAAAAAGAAAAAATAGGTACATAGTAATGTGAATTTAGTCATTCATTTTTAAAGATGTGTTGTGACCTCCAGCCGTATTCAGAGTAAAGTTCAGTGATAAAGAGTGGATTGAAATCCTAAGAAGAAACAAAGACAACAGTCGATGATATGCAATGTAGTGTGTGTATATGTAGTAAATAAATTGTAAATACAAAAGAATGACAATATTTGGAAATAGAAAATAAACCACTAGATATTCAAAGTGGCATGTGTTTAGTAGAAATAACTCCAAGACTCATGTGTGACAACATACGTGCTTTATTGCTGCCATCCTTTTTCTGATTGTGTCCCAGGAAAAAGCCCCTTAAGGCATTACCAATATTGGGCTGCTTATGTATATAAGTCGACCAACATCCCCCATACATACAAAAGTCTGAAGTGTTCATTTTATGCGAGTTGCCATTCACCATATCAGTTGGGTGTCTTGCCTGCGGTGACTCTCTTCAGATGTGGTTGTCTTTCAGCCATGTCTGATTGTTGCTGTTTGGTGTTTTGTTCACTGTCATTGCTGGTGATATCTTGTTTGTGGTTTGTTTTCGTCATGTGTTTTGGTTTAGTTGTGAGTCTTAGGTGTCTCCTATTTCTCACTAGTCTTTTCCCATTTTCCAGTTCGATCATGTATCGTCGGTATTCAAACTTTTCTATGACAACTGCCCTTTTCCAATATTGGCTCTTGCCATATGGCTGCACAGTCACCTGGTAACCTTCTCTTAATTCTATCAGGTCATGGGCATTTTTGTCATAGTATTTCTTTTGATGTTGTTTTGCCTTTTGTATTTTAGTTTTTGTTTCTTCCACATTAAATGGGGATAGAAATTTCTTTATCGTAGGCAGTACACTTCTCAATTGTCTTCCAAAGAATCTCTGTGCTGGGGACATTCCAATGGATTTTGATGGTGTGTTGGTGAATTCTAGTATGGCCAGACAATGATCGCTGTTTTCATTATTACATTTTTTTATGATGCCTTTTATTTGTTTTACAGCTGATTCTGCCATTCCATTGGAGTTTGGCATCTCTGGTGAGCAGGGATTCCATCTAAATCCGTATTTAAGGGTCAATTCTCTCATCACTTTGTTATCAAATTCAGGGCCCCCATCACTTACAACTTCTTCTGGGATGCCATATCTCATGAAGTGTTTCTTTATCAGCTTGATTGTGCAACATGATGATGTTCCGTGGAGTCGATCAACCAAGGTGTAATTGGAGAAATAATCCACACAGACTAGGTATTTCCTTCCATCCAGTGTCATGGTATCGAGGCCAATACGTTGGAATGGGTATTCCGGCACTGGTCTTGTGATTAGTGTCTCTTTGCTATTTCTTGCAGAATATCTGCTACACTGTTTACAGTTGATATAACATTCCTGTAGTTCATGCCTCATTCCTGGCCAGAAGATTGTGTCTAGGGCGCGTCTCATGTTACTTTCAACTGCTAAATGGCTTGTGTGTGCCTTCTTCTTCATGTCATTTCTCATTGAGGCAGGTACAAAGACTCTGTCTTTATAAAATATTAGATTATCCTTTGTTGACAAGTAGTCTGAATTCATACAGGTGCTTCAACTGAGGTTCAAGGACTTTATATTGCTTTGGGAAGCCTTGTTTAATTAGTTTTATGAGCTTCTGTAGATCCTTATCTTCTTTGGTGGCACTGACTAGCCTGTCTCTGATCTGTTCACTTACAGCAAGAAATTCTAATAGATTCACTTCACTGAAATTAAACTGGAAATTGTCATCCTCTACTGGGGCTCGCGAAAGAGCATCAGCAATGATTATGTCACTGCCCTTTTTGTATGTTATTTTGTAGTCAAACTTTTGTATTGAAAGCACCATTCTTAACAGTCTTTTTGGTACTTCGCTTAGAGGCTTGTTGCTGATTGCTTCTAATGGTTTGTGGTCCGACTCTATTGTTACATGTCTTCCGTAACAATAGTCACTAAACTTGTGTAGTCCAAACACAACGGCTCTCATCTCTTTTTCAATTGGTGCGTAGTTCTTTTCATAGTCGTTCCACACCCTTGATGCGTATGATACTGGTTTTCCATTCTGTAGGAGGACAGCTCCCACACCTACATCAGACATGTTAGTCTGTCTCGCGACTGGCTTTTCTAAGTCATAGTAAGCCAAGATAGGTGTGTTTGCTATAGCTTTCTTTATGTCTTCGAATGCTCTTTGTTGTACCTCCGCCCATTGGAAAAACTGGTCCTTTCGCGTTAGCCTGTTTAGAGGTTCACATTTTGTCGTCAGTGAGTGATCAAATTTCGAGAGGTATTTAACCATTCCTATGAAGCGTCTTAGATTATGCAAGTCGCGAGGCGCTGGGAACTCTATGATTGCCCGTATTTTTTCTTCGTCAGGCTTCAAGCCTGTGTTAGTCAGTGTATGACCCATGTAAGTGACTTCCTCTTTGAGGAATTTGCATTTGTCGAGGTTAATTTTTATGTTTCTTTCTCTGCATCTCTGCAAATATGCTCGCAAGTTCTGGTTGTGGTTATTGATGGCTTGGTCTGAGTTGTTTCCAAATCCTTCAACCCCGTTTATCCCTTGGAATTGTTCGATCATTTTTGTTTGGAATGCCTTGCTGGCTGGTGTGATACCCATGGGTAATCTTTTGTATCGATAATTGCCCTGAGGCGTTCCGAAGGCGGTCAGTTCTCTTGCCTTGTCGTTCAACTTGCAATGCCAGTATCCACGTCTTACGTCCAATTTACTAAATTTTATTGCGTTTTTATTTGCAAACCTGTGTGTGATGGATTCCAATCTTGGTACCTGGCAGTGGTAGTTGTTGATCAGTGCCTTGTTTAATGGTTTGGGGTCTAAACATATCCGAAGTTTTCCGCTGCGTTTTCTTTCAATCACATAGCTGTTGAGCCATGAGCTATGTCCTTCCAGTTTCTCAATTATATTGTCCCTCATCATTTTTTCTAGTTCTTGTTTAAATTGTTTTTCCAGTGCCAATGGGACACCTCTTATGGGTTGTTGTATAGGAACTGTGCCTGGCTCTGTTTGAAGTGTTAGTTCGCCTTCAAATTCACCAACTCTCTCTTCAAAAATGTCTGGGAATTCTAGTAAAATCCTTTTGATGGAATCATCAATGTCTAGTTTTCTGATGTCTTTCAGGGCTTGTTCTTTGAGGTCATCGCATTCTACAGCTGAAACTGTCGAGTCAAACTGATCTAGGTTGAACCGTATTAAATTTAGCTTTTGGCAAAGACTACAGCTTAAAATTGGTTGTACCTTCTCATTCACAACCATGACTGAGGCTGTCACTTTTCTTCTGTTGACAAGGTTGTTAAGTTCTACCCTCATTGTTCCTTCGGTTCTGACCTTTTTCCCTCCGTATACTGAAATATCAAGTTTCTTACCTTTTTTTAGTAAGTGCTCCATTTTGTTGTCCTTAACGAATGTTGCAGGAATTACATTTACAGTTGCTCCAGAATCTATCATGAATTTAATGGGCTTCCCGTTTAATTTTAAATTCGCATGAACTTTATGAATTGTCTCCCTTACAACGTGAAAACATTCGTTAACTTTTTACTCGCTGTATTTATCTTTGCAAATTTTTGATATGGCGAAGTGGTTTTTTCTTTTGCATCTAAAACATTCCTGACCATAAGCTGGACAGTTTCTTGTTCCTTTTACATGGCTTCTCTGACAATAAATGCAATCATATTGTTTTATTCTTCCAGTCGCATTGATATCTTTCTCGTATGTGTCGTCATCAACATTTAATTTTTCGTATTTTTCAATTTTTTGCGACTGGATTTTACTTTGTTCTGCAGCTCTGCATTGGTCAATACACTGTGTCAGGGTTAAATCTGGTTTCCTCAGGAGAATTTCGCGCGGTTTTTTTTTATCGTGTATTCTTTTTATTATTTGTAATTTTATCATATCGTTCTCAGTGACGTTATTCCATTCACAATCTTTAGAACTCGATTTCAAATTTAACAAATAGTCCTCAAAGCTTTCATCTTTACTTTGTTCTTTCCGTAGGAATTCCACTCTGTCTACAGTCAATGTTTTCATAGGTTTGCAGTAGTCCTTGAATGCTTCGATAACCATTTCAAGTTTTTTTTTCGTCATCATTTTCAATCGTTTCTCCTTTTGCATTTTTAATTGTTAGGGTTTTGTATATTTGTTGATCTTTTTTTCCTAAAAGGTAAATAAACAAACTTCTTTTTTTCTTTTCAACATTTGCAGCTTTAGTGGCACTATCTCTGCCCTCCCCTTCAAATTTCTGAAATTAAAAAAAAAGATTCACTTCTTCAAGCCACTCGTTAAAGGCTTTATGCAAATTTCTTACTGTCCAGTCAAAACTTTGGGGTGGGTTGATTGACATCATCTTTTGATGTTTTAAACAAAGTAGTACTCACTCAGATTATCGTCAAGTTCGCCCTTCTGACACCATGTTTAGTAGAAATAAGTCCAAGACTCATGTGTGACAACATACGTGCTTTATTGCTGCCATCCTTTTTCTGGTTGTGTCCCAGTAAAAAAGCCCCTTATGGCATTACCAATACTGGGCCGCTTATGTATTTAAGTCGACCAACAGCATGTATGTAATGAATAGAATACAAACGCAGAAAACCACAATAAATTCAAATAATTCCTTTTGGGAGGAGAGCAAAGAGTTGGAGAAAAGTTACATTATAAATGTGAATAAACAATATAATGAAATGTAGATGATGTTGAACCTGTTAAATAAATTTAAAGTTGGAAATTAAACTTTTTTCATCTAACTACTACAAAATTAATCAATAAAAGCAATAGAAACAAGAATTTTCTTGTATTCGTTCTGTGAGAAGAGGAAGTTGTAAATTCTACCCTCTTATCCAGTAGATTGTGTCTTTTATAGAATACTTTATATACAAGATTGGTATGAAAATTTCCAGCATTTTTTGACAAAATCTTTTATTCATATAAATCTCTTTATTCATATGAATTTCTTTATTCCCTGGATTCATTTGATATTACACAACCTTTCAGGTCATGTGTATATTATATCATAAAAGAACGATTCCGTTTTGAGTTCATGAATTATTTAAGGAATCACTGCTATTTTAGAATTGCTTATCCGTCAAGGAGTGGTTACTGCGTCATATTTGCAACACGAGGACAATAAAATTATCACACGACTTTCTTCCCCCACCCAAGTTATTTTCTGTCCTGTTCAAACGAGTCAATTGCTCCCAAAAGCGTTGCACCGTAACAGTTTGTCAAGATTTCGGTGATTCATAAAAAAGAATTGTATTTCAATATCACTTATATTTTAGACTCTCCTGGATCAAACAACAATTTTCTTCGTTTTCGATTTTCGTTATAAATCCATATCTTATCTCCTGAGACAAATTTGTCAAAACTTCCTTTTTTTCTATGTAAATCAAGAAGAGAATGACAACCATATGAAGATTGACTGTTTGTTTCCATAATATGGAACCCCTCTTCATTACTTTTGTTATATTCTGAGTTGTGGGCGAGAAATGCGTATGGTTGCAAAACAAAGAACGTATATATACTCACAATAACACAGTAATGAGGTTATAGAAATTTTTTATAGATAGAGTAAGTACAGAGAGTAGAACGGAGAAATACGTTCACAGTCAAAGAATGAATTCAGTGGTAGTAGTTATAAAGTTCATGTACTGTACTTGTCTCGTGGTGAAGGGATGGTTTTCTCGGAATTAGGATAACGCTGGTAGCTGCGGAAAGCGTTTGATGTATCGGATGACAGGCGCCAGACGGGGTGAAGAATCCTTAACACGGGTCGTGTGAGGGAACAAATCTGTGGTGTAGGAACGCAACTGCCTGAGGATTATTTGGTCCGTCTATTTATACGTTTTCTGTAGGCTCAGAACGGCAATTTTTGTGCCCCGCGGGAAGCGTTCCGATTGGATATTTATTAATGTATTTTTTTTTTTTTTGTTAATTTATCGTAAACGGAAGTTCTGCGCGGAGCCCATGCGTGAGCGACTAACTTTTCATTTTGGGTTGGGAACTCGAAGTGTTAACTTCCGTTTTTTTTTCTTTTCTTCTTTTCTTTCTTTTTGTTTTTTCAAATCAAGGCAAGATCTCGTCTTGTAACACTTTCAACAAGTTATCACTGATTTTCAGCTCGAGGCACTTCCACTTTATCTTTTGTCGCAAACATCTGCACGCCACCCTCTCTTTTTTCGACCTATGATCTTTCCCTGATCTCTTAATCATAGCAAATGCAACCGAAGGCTGAACTTTTTTGCCGAGTACTCCTTCGAAAGGGAACAACATAAGCTTTCTCTTCAGACGAACTAACACTGGGAAGATCATCGGGTGCTCCTGCATCAATCTCTGAGCTGCTGGCATCATGGAAAGAATCTCTATGACGAAGGTCGATTCCGAGTAAACCAACCGTTCACTTTCTTCTGACTCACTGTCGTCTGTGAACGATTAGCAGGACCCTAAGAATGGACACAGGTTCTTCACGAGACGTGAAATCACATCAATTTATACCAACTGAGGACTGATGATCTTGGTTACGCGGCCCGTCTCAAACTTGGTTGTCCAAATCTCGTGCGGAGTCTTGAACTAGACGATGTCCTTCGCTTCGTATACCGTGGTTCAGCGTGTATTCCATGGTTTAGGTGGGGGGGAGCATGATATCAATGTTCCGCACCCAGACATAGTACTTATGTGACGTGTTGGCCGATGCCGCAGATGGTGAGAGGTTGTCTTTGGGCGTAATTTTGTGCCAGTTGACTGCCTTTGAGACAGGGCACGGTTTTCTGATTAAAACGTCTTAATTCAAAAGTGATTCATTTCTACGATACCATTCCCGGTCGGTGCACATGCGCATTGGAATCGTAGCTGCACGTTTATGAAGTGAGTTCGACACACTGCTTGTAAAGAGGCCGCGATGCTTCGTATGTTTTTTTCTGTCATACGAGATATTTAAGGAGCGCAAGCATGAACGGAAAGTATTTAATGTGGGCATGTATGTAAATCAAGAACTTATAAAAAGGCTGCGAATTTGTCAGTGAGGAGAACGATTTGTGACTGGTGACCAGATTCAAAGACAGAGAATGTTGAGAGACAGAATGAAGAAGCCAGGAATTGAAACCCTGAACCGGATTACACAAATCTATTACAGGTTATTTCGACAAAGAAAGCGAACAGCAAGTTTGACCTCAAGTTGATCCTTGAGTTTGACAGCTCAGGGTCTAGAGTAGAAGGTTTGAGAAAGTAGAGAGGATGCGCGACCTATCTGAGATGAAGCAGGTTGATCGTGTCATTCTCCTTAGACAAACTGCAGGGATATTCTCGTCGTACGAGGAACTGTCCAGAGCAGACGTATCCTGAATCAAGGACGCATTATTCGTTGCATTTGTCACTTAGTTCTTAGCGTATGAGGAGTTTAAAGCGTGTAAGTTGCGTCAGGATGAAACAACTGATGTTTATTTGCTTGATCTACGAAAACTAGCGATTCTTTTCGGAGCAATGCCGAGTCGTTTAATGGCATATGTTTTGCTTGCATGGACTTTTCAAGTCCTTTGAAAGGGGGCCTGTGATCATCCCTCTGAATGGATGCCGTTTCTCTTGAAGAGCTTCGAAGCCGATCCTCGACGCTCATAGCTACTGCGCAACTTAACCAGATTAATCAGATGTCCTCAAACATTAAGAAATTAGAAGGGGCCCGTGGTGTAATGGTTAACGTCGTAGGAAATGGACACGGTGACACGAGTTCAAATCCTGGACGAGACTGATTGCATTTCACATAGCACTAACACCCTTGGGAAAGGTATGGATCCAATTATTCTCCCTCCAGCTATGGGTAAATAGTAGTACAGACTGGGTTCTTCAGCCTTGGTTAGGCAACTAGTCTAGGAGAAGGAAAACTCTGAATTCAAACCTGTTAAACTCCGCTTAAAAATTTGACCTTGTGTCATATCCTGCCCAAGCAGAGGGATTGGTAAATAGGATTAACAAATCAGGGAGTGTTACTTGCTACAGATGCAATCAACTTAACCATTTGGCATGAGACTGCTTGCGAATGGGAAAAAGCACTCGCGTACGCTGCTACCACTATAAGGAAATCATTCATCTTGCCCGACATTGCCCGGAAAACAAGGTCGGAAACAAAACGTCAATGCTAAGGTGTAAATACGACAGTTACCAAATCGTCACGGTTTTCGTTGACGAAGTATCGGCTCTCCTAGACTCCGAATAATTACCTTCCATACTGAGCGTAAAACTGTATCGGTCGTAGTCAAAGCAGGACTTGGAGGTAAAAACGATAACTTGTTGCAGAGTCTGCGCTGGTGAAATTCGCACGAAAGCCAGCACTCAAGAAATTCTTGAAAGCCAAGTCATTGTTGGTCAAGATTTCAGTTGGTGGACCTCGCTCAAAAAAATTGATTCCTGTTGGTGAATGACACTGGCGGAGTCTGGTCGACGTAGCAGTTGTCATATTGCAAACGGAGAGGGACTGTAATCAATGAGCCTTAGAAAATGTTCACCATCGTAGAGAGTTATGTCCATTGCCAACCTGCTCCTGTTGTCCGTTATTCCCAGATTTCCTTTCCGCCAATGCACTGGTGTCGGTCAAGGGATAAGCAGGCTTTACAGCTTTGATGACTGACTTCAAAACCTTTGTTGATACCGATGGGTTATCAGACCTGTCTTCTTCTCCCCTAGGTGTCCACTTTGTTGGTGGATGTTAGCTATCTAATCCACGTTCAACTTGTTTCCCATAACTGCGCTCCTCCACTTGCACTGGGTCGGCACCTTTCCTGTATAAACTGAACCCCCTCTTCGGCACTCTTTTAAGACATTCCGCTCGATTTGGACAAAATTTAGAATGGTTTCTTTGTTTGATGGCATATCAACTTTCGGGAATCATTTAATTTCCAAGCCATTCTAATAGAAGAATTGGAGTGGTACTATTTAACCTACAGCTGGTGGAGAATAAGGGGCTTCATAACTTTTCCAAGGGTATTACTCCGAAAGTGAATGTAATAACACGACTAGAGTTCGAACTCACTGACAACGATGTCACTGCATAACACGTTAGTCTCTACGCCACGAAAACTTCCCCGAATAGATTTGCCCAGAATCATATTGTTATAGTAAAATATATCAAATCTCTTCTGATTTATCCACTTAACCCTTCACACACCTAACCACTAAAAGACACAAAACACAGACCCACAGACATCGACACTGTAGAAGAAAATAACAGCTACCGGATGTTGACCCAACAACAGTCAGTGTCAAACTGAGAAAATCATGGCTTCTGCGCATAGGCTCCGCGCATTGTCTTTCCAAAATCCTCAGAAAATTCTCAGGTATAAAGAAAAGTCTAGTTTTCAACCAATCATATTTTTTCCACAAGTAGCATTTTCTGGAGCCGGTGTTTGAAATCGGAAACTCATTCATACGCCTAACAGAGGTCACGTCACCCAGCAGTTGAATCGTCGGCCATCACGAGAGCGTCATCCGATAACACGGTCCGACCAGATCAAAGCAACCGCTCGTCGCCGAATTGACCCCCCCCCCGCCAGCCGACCGGACATTTCATCCGTTTGTTTATTTCATTTATTCAATAAACAAAATAAACTAAATATCCTCGTCAGTCTTATTTTTCTTGCAACCACACGCTTGTATATGACAATATACACCCTGTATTTATCTACCAGTTTTTTTAGTGTTTCCAACCGTTGACATACTAGCATCTCACCATCTACTTTTATGTTTATGCGGGCCTTCCTAGTCAGAGTGTCCGATACTCAGCTATGAACGCATGCGGAATTGGTGATCAAATGTAATTCCGACGCTTGCCATTGAAGGGCCAGGTTAATGCCTTTTCTCGTTAGGTCGAGCTCGTCTAGATTGATGTTTTGGTATCCCTGGCCGGACTCAACCAACAAGTATCCCTCGTGATGCTTCGTCCACCACTAGTATCACTGCTTTGGCCACGGATTTTGCATACACCCATATCTTCATCTTTCTGCCAATCACCCATCAGTCGCTTTTCACGATATCTGCTTCACGTACACTGGCCACTGCTTCCGCTATCATGCGATGGAGGAAGCATCTTCGACTTTGTCGTCCCTTGATCATTGTTCTTGGTTGCTGTTTGATGAATGAATGCGACCAACCACACACAGGGAAGTGACCTACCAATCTTCTACACAGGTAGAACACACTTCGCCGATTAATCGCTTGAGTATTGTCTGAAACGTCACCTCCACGCCCAACACCTTAATTCCGTCTTCTAATTATTCCGAGTCTATAATTGAATAGGTGTTCATTACGCGCGCCGCAGAAACCAAGCTTTCATTGATATAAATATCATTCACGTAAGTCGACTTAGTACTTTGAATCATCTTGTCTTAAGACGTCATCGAGTGAATGATAAATCTCATCTATGATAAGGCGCCGCATTAAGGCCAAAATCAAATCATGTGAGGCAATATCTCGGACCCTTGAATAGCATAGTTTGAAAGAACTACAATGGCTTGTCGACATGTATCTGGAGATACGTTTTCCTTAATTTTAAAGAGAGATACATTTACTTTTCGTCACCACTCTCTGTATAGTCGAGCACCGGCTAGAACTTCTTGTTCTCCAACACAACTACCATCAAAAGAATCTGATCTTTACTTGGTCCAAGTTCGTCCTCAGGATATGGCAACAGCCATCCATTATTCCACCAAAACTGCAATTCCTTCTCGTATTCGTTCCAGACATAGTCAGGCACTACATTCTCCAGCACTCAATTTATCTTCAAATGAAAGGTGGTCCAAGCCTTTTTACGCTGATCAACCACAACACCAAAGTCGGGTTCATTGATAGAAATCAATGTTCACCGGGAAATTTTTCCCTCGGGAAAGTACACGTCACCCGATCGGATTATGTGAACCCCTCCTTACTCCCTAATTGCATGGATCCTAAGAAAAACATTGAATTCCAGAAATCATCCATCCACAAACAGGGTTTTGATATTGTTATTGTACCCAACCTGCGGACTGTAATGAACTCTTCCTGTTGCTATTAATACCGGGAGAATATTTATCACGGGGGTGAAGTCCATCCCAGCCGTTATTACGTGTGTTATAACTTGGAATACGTGTATTACTTGTTAGAACTTAGTAATCTCGGTAAGACTTGTTTTTCGTCAGACTTTATTTTTTTGCAAGCTTACCTGAGAAGTAGTGACTTGTGACACTTTTTAGAAAAAGAATTTCAGAAGTAGTTACTTGTGACAATTTTTGACACTTATTTTAATTAGCCGGCGTTTATTTTTCCTGTGGTCGGACTAGATTTATTTTGAGTTTTTCTTTTTTAATTTAGCGGGGGTATCTACTAGTTCTAATCTTTTAGTAGTTTTTACGGCGGGTTGCCTAATTTTATAATTTTCACTTTTTTGTTGAACAGTAGAACCCCCCTCCTCCATACTTGCAACAGGCGGGGGCTTTAGTTTTACCCTCCTGGCTGCAAACTATACTGCAGTCATGGAGGGTTCTACCTCCCCAAAAAATGACGTTGACAAAACCAAACCCTCGCAAGATTCTTCACAAGAGAGTTTGATAGGCGCGAATTGGCCATCGCTGCCGGTCCCCGCTGATTCGCAAAGAACATTTCTGGACGCCACACAAGACACTCCAATACAGCCAGCCCAAAAGAGCCCCACACCTTGGAAGGGCCAGCAGAGGGGACCTGCCGACTACGAAAGGGATAGGGTGGAGAAGTACGCGAAGTACTTCAAAGGCAACGAGATTCTGCCCATCCCTGAGTTGGAAAATAAATTAACACCTAGGATCCTCTCGCTGGTCGTTTCGGATCTCAAAACCAAAAGGTTGGTGGGGCTGAAGAAGGAGACATTTGAGGAGTTATTGAGGAAGGCGGGCATCCCATGCCAGTACTTCTGTCGCAAGAGTTTTGCGACGTGGGATGTCCTCCTTCCGACGGAAGACCAGGCTGCGAAGCTGGCAGCCAACAACATTACGACCAGGTGCTTCAGGCTGCAGCCGGAATATAGGGGCACCCGTAGGCTCAACGTCACCATCTGCAACGTCCCGGCCTCCTTTACTGGGGAGGTGTTTGCGGCCTACTTAAGCTCTTACGGCCAAATGGAGGAGTATAAACTCCTCAGATCCCCGGCCGGGACAGCCTACGGGGATTATGCCTTCCGGATGTGCCTGACGAGGGATGGCTTCAAAGCCATCCCCGAGATTCTAATCAGCGGGGACAGACAGATGCTAGTGATGGTGGAGGGGCGGAGACCGAGGTGTTGGTCATGCAAAAAAATTGGCCACATCTCGAAGTTCTGCCCCGAGAAACTTGAGAATGCTGCAGCAGCAGCGACAGCAACAACAACAACAGTTTCAACAGCCACCACCACCACCACCAGCAGTAAGACAGCCGAGGCTCAGGACCCGAGTCAGGGCCAGCCCAAAACAAATGACAAAGAGGGCTGGTCCGAGGTGACGCGGAAGAGGAGGGGTTCCCCCAAACAAGGGGAAAAAGGTTTAATGGTATCCCCACCTCAAAACCAAACCAAAACGCCGGAACCAGCAGCAGTAACAACACAAGGAAAAGCAACATCGTCAACAACAAAGAAAGGGCCACAGACCCCAACAACAAAGACAACAGCAACAACGCCAGGATCACCCACATCGGCAAAAAAGAAAAAGGGGGGAAAAAACAAGGAAGACCATGAAAGCATGGAGACATCGACAAATCTGAAAAGAAGGCGAGACAGCGGGGAGGGGGCTGCCAAAAAAATGTGTGCAGGACCTTCCAGCACCGAAGACCCATTAGAAGGGCCTTCAAATGCATACCCCCAAAAGCAGCCTCTTCCCCAACAAGTTCCAATACAAGCACCACTCATGGCTCCTCTTCCGCCACCACCTCCCCTACCACTTCCGTCAATGTTCCCTCCTCAACATTGCATTCCTCGGAATGCCCCCCTCAGTCGCCACAACCCCCACAATATTTACAACTCCCATTACCACCACCACAATCACCACAACCTCCCCCACCAACTGAAACACCCCCATTTCATCCTCAGGTCCGTAGACATCAGATTGTGCATACAAGGAGAGCACAATCGCTCAAAAGACCATCCCCACAAAAAATAGCCAGGTCGCTATCATTACCATCCCTGAGTCCGATCTCTTCCCCGGAACTCTTTCCGGAACAGACTCCCATTACAACAAACCCCCAGACCACATCATCCCAACATAAAAAAGAGGCGGCAAACAGTGCCGATACAGAAAAAAATCAGCAACTCAAAGCTAAACATTTATGCACCGTTGGTGCAGAAGCAGTAACGGACCATCAACTTAAGAAGATGTTAAAACCGTTACTGCAACTGGAAAAGATTGGAAAAAAGAAAGTGAACAATCCATGTAATTTTAAGGGTGCAGCCATGGTGACCACTTGGCATCCTCACCCCTGGGGATTTCCGGCCCATAGTCGACACTGACTAAGGTAAGTGGGATTGATGTCTTTAAACATTGCCAGTTTGAATGTGAGGGGACTGAGAGATTCAAGCAAGTGTGCGCGCTTGCTTGGTGAACTCAGGGACCTCTGCGTAGATGTTGCTGCAGTGCAGGAGACCCACTTCACTTGCGATGCCGACTGTCGGGTGCTGGAAAACGACTTTAACGTTTTCTCAGCATACGGCAGCCGCATCAGCGCTGGGGTCTCTTTGCTAGTTGGACGCAGCCTTGATGCTGATGTTGACGTTGTTTTTGCAGGTGACGGGGGCCGGCTGGTTGTGGCCGATGTTGCCGTGAAAAGTTTCAAGTTTCGTCTGGTTGCGGTTTATGCGCCCAATATCGCTGCGGAGAGGGTTTCCTTTTTTCGTCGGTTGGCGTCGTTCCTGGACGATACGAAGCGGCTAGTCTTAATGGGTGATTGGAATGCGATCCTTGATCCCAAGATAGATAAGGTCGGTTGGGGAGCTAGTAGTGCGGGAAGGTGTGAGAGCAGCCTTGTCGGCTTCGTGACTCGTCACGGTCTCGTCGACAGGTTTCGTCTTGATCACCCAGGGCGGGAGATGTGGACGTGGCTAGATAGCTCGCCCTCTGCCAAAGTAGGTTCCTACTTGGACAGAGTGTTAGTGAGAAGAGCTGACATTGATTTTGTTAGTTGTCCCACGTTCCACTTGATAGCGTGGACTGACCATAAACTCATTAGAGTCAGTCTGCGGTTAGTTAATAGACCTAGTCTAGCCGGCTACTGGAAGTTCAATACCTCCTTACTGGAGATACGGGACTTCCGGGACCGGCTGGAATCCCTAATTCAGCGGGCGTTAGTGGGGGCGGTTACCGGGAATAGGTGGTGGGTTTCTCTTAAGCATAGGATTAGAGATTTCGCCACCAAGTACGGTCGACAGCTCAACTTAGATAGGACCGCGGAGGCGAAATCTATAGATGATAGACTTTCCCGGGCGGTGGCTGGGGGGGGACTCCCTAGGTGTAGAGCTAGCTAGGAGGGACCTTGAGCGTGAGAGTAGCGAGCGCTACAAGGGATCAGTAGTTAGATCTAGGCTAAAAAGAGTTCTCAACGAAGCTGTGAAATCGAACGCGACTGCGCGTGAAGAAGAAGTGCGAAGGTTCCCCGATCGGTACATCGCATCTGTGAAGACCCCGGACGGGCGTCTGCTGCGATCAGGTCGTGAGATACGTGACGCCTTTCGGGTGCACTTTCGGGATCGCTTTGCCCGCTGCACTGATCTCCCGCTCCGGGAGTTTCGTAGCTATCTGGCCGACTTCCCCCGTCTTGGGGCGGCTGAAGCGGCTAGCTGCGAGGGTGTGGTTACTGAATGCGAAGTCCGTGATGCGTTGAAGCAGGTCGGCCTCAACAAGTCGCCGGGACTAGATGGTTTGCCGTACGAAGTGTACTTGAGGATGTCGCACATGTTTGTGCCTATTCTGACGGATATGTTCAACCATTGGTTCGCCCAGGGAGCCATCCCTGGTAGCGTTACCAAGGGCGTGATCACATTGCTGAAGAAAGGTGGCAGGCATGTTTGGGAGGGTTTAGACGATTACAGGCCCATAACTCTGCTTAACACAGAGTTAAAGATTTTGGCCCGGGTCTTAGCGAATCGTTTACAGCTTGTCATTAGTGATCTGATCGGCCCCGAACAGACCTTTGCTGTGAAGGGAAGATCGATCCAGGACAACCTGCACTTGATTCGCGAGGTCCTAGAGGGGATAAAAGACGACACCGAATCCGCGCTGATCAGTTTAGATCAGTCCAAGGCCTTCGATAGGGTAGACCATCGGTTCTTGGCGTCTGTTTTGGAGACTGCCGGATTCCAACCGGAGTTCCGCAGATGGATTAGCATGATGTACCACAACCCTCAGGCAGTGGTGCAGGTGAACGGAAGGCGTTCGGGGGTGATCGCGATCGAGCGATCGGTCCGGCAGGGCTGCCCGTTGTCTCCTCTTCTCTATGTCCTCGCGTTGGAGCCCCTCCTGCGCAGGCTTAGGGATGGGGGGACAAGTCCGGCACTGCGCGGTATCCCATTCGTTGGCCGCCTTGCGGCTAGGGTTTCCGCGTTCGCTGATGACGTCACAGTTTTCGTATCCCGCCTCCGGGATATAGAGGCTGTGAAAGAGGCGGTTGTCGAGTATGAGCGGATTGCAGGGGCCAAGGTCAATTTTGACAAAAGCGAAGGTTTGCGGCTTGGTGCTTGGAGGGGTAGCAATACTCTTCCAGGGCCCTTCCGCTGGAGTGACGGACCCATCCGCATCCTCGGGGTGTGGTTTGGGCCCGACCTCCAACTGGAGCGAAATTGGTCGGAAGTACATGCTAAGGTGAATGCTCAGGTGGGAATCTGGCTTTCAAGGAGGTTGTCCTTAAAGGGCAGGGCGGAGGCGTGCGCCGCGTACGTCTTCCCCTTGATCCTTTACCGATTAGCTGTACTCCCTCTGCCTAAGGCACATCGGTTGGCACTGCAACGATCCCTCTCCAGACTTGTCTGGGGAGGTGCAAGGCCGATGGTCCGTAGACAGGTCTGTATCCAACGTACACGCAACGGGGGTCTGGGTATGCCTGATCTGGAGAGCCACTGGCTTGCTGAAAGACTTGCATATCTGGGCCGTGTCTTGACGGGGGACTCAGTGTGGAGACGAAAGGCGAGTCGGACTTTTCCTCGCCTCAAGTCAGACCCAAAGGCTGAAGGTCGACGTAGGCCTTTGGGCGAAGCACTGTTTGTCCGCGAGTGCCGAAAGGCCCTTCGTAACCTTCTTGGGTCCAGTGACCTTTCATGGCCTCGGAAGGAGCTGTATCGGGAATTGGTGGTGGGTTCCGCTTCTGATCCTCTCAGCGTGCGGCACGGCTGGACGGCGGAGGAGATCCGCTCTCACTGGAGTTGGGCGCCGGGATCGAGCTTCTTGAACAACTCCGAGTTCTCGCTCGCCTGGCGACTTGTTCGGAGTGCGTTGTCCCTTCGCGGCTTGAACTTCAAGGCGGGCCTGGCAGACATGCCTGATTGCCCTCGCTGCAGCAGTGGCTTAGAAGAAACGGCTGAGCACGCCTTCTACTACTGCGAGCGAGTC
Source organism: Sepioteuthis lessoniana (assembly GCA_963585895.1). NCBI lineage: Eukaryota > Metazoa > Mollusca > Cephalopoda > Myopsida > Loliginidae > Sepioteuthis > Sepioteuthis lessoniana. The sequence goes on along the minus strand of OY757904.1, from coordinate 85,437,645 downwards.
CGCCCGTTTTGGGATCACGTCGGGGAGTGGACGGCTCGCATCGGGCCCAAGCGGCTTGTGCTGCTCGACGTTGGTTGCGTCGTGGACAGCGTTCTTCCTCCGTATCACGGTGAGAGGCGGGTGGTGTTTCTCGCGATCCTGGCTGTAGCTAGAATGGTGATTTGGACGACGCGAAACAAGGGATTGTATGACGATGCAAACTTTTCTCATCGTGATCTGGTCTTGTATTTTCGGCATCAGCTGAGGGTCAAAATCAGATGCGATAGAAAACGCTTGGATCGCATAACATTCAGCAAAAGGTGGGTGACTGCAGCGAGCTTGGTCGTACGAAAGGGGGCAATGTTGGAGTCATCCTTCCCGCCTCTGCCTACTCATGGCGTCTATGGAACGGATCCCTAGGGACCCCACCCTTGGTAAGTAGGATTTTGCTTAGTTTTGTTTTTTCCCCTTGCAACCTAGTTAGCAGTATGTTGTGAGTCATTGCCCCCGTCATTTAGTCGCTAGCACTCAAGATCTTCCCCAACCCCATTATTTTTGTACCTCAACCTGTATCCCAGTCCGCTTTTTGAAGATCTTGAACATTCATATGTATAAAATCAAATCACCCGCTTCTATCGACCCATGCCGAGCCCGACCCTTTTAATTCTTTTATCCCTGTAGAGTAGGAACCCTGCCCCACCTAGGGTAGGTCCGGCTTGTTTCCGGTATTTTCAACCCGGAAAACAGTCGGCCTCCAATTTTATAGACGGGGGGATGGGAGGGCAACCAAACGGGGAATTTTTTCCTTGTTTTTCGTGTATATATGTTTTTTCGGGGTTTTTTCTCCCATTCCCAGCATATCCATCAAAATCATACATTGTATCATGCATAAGTTTCGGGTTTTAAGTAGGAATTTTTCATAGAGCAAATGCGGTATTGTGGTGGCTGCTGCGTGTATGGCGATGGACGAGCGATTATATATTGTATTGTTGAATGGGTCGGCGAATGTGGCTAGCTAGGTTCCCCATAGAAAATACAGTTATAGCATGACCGCTCCCTTCCCCTCCCCCAAAACCACAAGGCCTCGTGCCTTCTTTGTACTTACAAAGAAATAAAGGTGAAGTCCATCCCAGCCGTTATTACGTGTGTTATAACTTGGAATACGTGTATTACTTGTTAGAACTTAGTAATCTCGGTAAGACTTGTTTTTCGTCAGACTTTATTTTTTTGCAAGCTTACCTGAGAAGTAGTGACTTGTGACACTTTTTAGAAAAAGGATTTCAGAAGTAGTTACTTGTGACAATTTTTGACACTTATTTTAATTAGCCGGCGTTTATTTTTCCTGTGGTCGGACTAGATTTATTTTGAGTTTTTCTTTTTTAATTTAGCGGGGGTATCTACTAGTTCTAATCTTTTAGTAGTTTTTACGGCGGGTTGCCTAATTTTATAATTTTCACTTTTTTGTTGAACAGTAGAACCCCCCTCCTCCATACTTGCAACAGGCGGGGGCTTTAGTTTTACCCTCCTGGCTGCAAACTATACTGCAGTCATGGAGGGTTCTACCTCCCCAAAAAATGACGTTGACAAAACCAAACCCTCGCAAGATTCTTCACAAGAGAGTTTGATAGGCGCGAATTGGCCATCGCTGCCGGTCCCCGCTGATTCGCAAAGAACATTTCTGGACGCCACACAAGACACTCCAATACAGCCAGCCCAAAAGAGCCCCACACCTTGGAAGGGCCAGCAGAGGGGACCTGCCGACTACGAAAGGGATAGGGTGGAGAAGTACGCGAAGTACTTCAAAGGCAACGAGATTCTGCCCATCCCTGAGTTGGAAAATAAATTAACACCTAGGATCCTCTCGCTGGTCGTTTCGGATCTCAAAACCAAAAGGTTGGTGGGGCTGAAGAAGGAGACATTTGAGGAGTTATTGAGGAAGGCGGGCATCCCATGCCAGTACTTCTGTCGCAAGAGTTTTGCGACGTGGGATGTCCTCCTTCCTACAGAAGACCAGGCTGCGAAGCTGGCAGCCAATAACATAATGACCAGGTGCTTCAGGCTGCAACCGGAATATAGGGGCACCCGTAGGCTCAACGTCACCATCTGCAACGTCCCGGCCTCCTTTACTGGGGAGGTGTTTGCGGCCTACTTAAGCTCTTACGGCCAAGTGGAGGAGTATAAACTCCTCAGATCCCCGGCCGGGACAGCCTACGGGGATTATGCCTTCCGGATGTGCCTGACGAGGGATGGCTTCAAAGCCATCCCCGAGATTCTAATCAGCGGGGACAGACAGATGCTAGTGATGGTGGAGGGGCGGAGACCGAGGTGTTGGTCATGCAAAAAAATTGGCCACATCTCGAAGTTCTGCCCCGAGAAACCTGAGAATGCTGCAGCAGCAGCGACAGCAACAACTACAACAGTTTCAACAGCCACCACCACCACCACCAGTAGTAAGACAGCCGAGGCTCAGGACCCGAGTCAGGGCCAGCCCAAAACAAACGACAAAGAGGGCTGGTCCGAGGTGACACGGAAGAGGAGGGGTTCCCCCAAACAAGGGGAAAAAAGTTTAATGGTATCCCCACCTCAAAACCAAACCAAAACGCCGGAACCAGCAGCAGCAACAACACATGAAAAAGCAACAACGCCAACGAAGAAAGGGCCACAGACCCCAACAACAAAGACAACATCAACAACACCAGGATCACCCACATTGGCAAAAAAGAAAAAGGGGAGAAAAAACAAGGAGGACCATGAAAGCATGGAAACAACTACGAACCTGAAAAGGAGACGAGACAGCGGGGAGGGGGCTGCCAAAAAAGTGTGTGCAGGACCTTCCAGCACCGATGACCCATTAGAAGGGCCTTCAAATGCATACCCCCCAAAAGCAGCCTCTTCCCCAACAAGTTCCAATACAAGCACCACTCATGGCTCCTCTTCCGCTACCACCTCCCCTACCACTTCCGCCAATGTTCCCCCCTCAACATTGCATTCCTCGGAATGCTCCCCCTCAGTCGCCACAACCCCCACAATATTTACAACCCCCATTACCACCACCACAATCACCACAACCTCACCCACCAACAGAAACACCCCCATTTCATCCCCAGGTCCGTAGACATCAAATTGTGCATACAAGAAGAGCACAATCGCTCGAAAGACCATCCCCACAAAAAATAGCCAGGTCGCTATCATTACCATCCCTGAGTCCGATCTCCTCCCCGGAACTCTTTCCGGAACGGACTCCCATTCCAACAAACCCCCAGACCACATCATCCCAGCATGAAAAAGAGGTGGCAAATAGCGCCGATACAGAGAAAGTGCAGCAACTCAAAGCTAAACATTTATGCACCGTTGGTGCAGAAGCAGTAACGGACCATCAACTTAAAAAGATGTTAAAACCGTTACTGCAACTGGAAAAGATTGGAAAAAAAAAGTGAACAATCCATGTAATTTTAAGGGTGCAGCCATGGTGACCACTTTCATCCGTTCGGCTGGTGACCGTACCAAGGGCGTATGGAAGTTCTTGGATACGGTCCGCCAGACCGACACGGGTGTAAAGTTGGCGGAATTGGAGCACCCTTCCTTGAAAAGATGTTTGCCTTTTTGCTCAGGGAGGGTCCCTATTTTAGTTCACCCCTCCTTCTATAGAGCGCTAAAAGTACGGTTCCCGCTGGATGTCGGCGGAGTGTCTAGGGATGGCCGAGTAAACACTGAGCTCGGCACCGGCTCTCTGAGACAGGCCGTTGGCATCCTCACCCCTGGGGATTTCCGGCCCATAGTCGACACTGACTAAGGTAAGTGGGATTGATGTCTTTAAACATTGCCAGTTTGAATGTGAGGGGACTGAGGGATTCAAGCAAGTGTGCGCGCTTGCTTGGTGAACTCAGGAACCTCTGCGTAGATGTTGCTGCAGTGCAGGAGACCCACTTCACTTGCGATGCCGACTGTCGGGTGCTGGAAAACGACTTTAACGTTTTCTCAGCATACGGCAGCCGCATCAGTGCTGGGGTCTCTTTGCTAGTTGGACGCAGCCTTGATGCTGATGTTGACGTTGTTTTTGCAGGTGACGGGGGCCGGCTGGTTGTGGCCGATGTTGCCGTGAAAAGTTTCAAGTTTCGTCTGGTTGCGGTTTATGCGCCCAATATCGCTGCGGAGAGGGTTTCCTTTTTTCGTCGGTTGGCGTCGTTCCTGGACGATACGAAGCGGCTAGTCTTAATGGGTGATTGGAATGCGATCCTTGATCCCAAGATAGATAAGGTCGGTCGGGGAGCTAGTAGTGCGGGAAGGTGTGAGAGCAGCCTTGTCGGCTTCGTGACTCGTCACGGTCTCGTCGACAGGTTTCGTCTTGATCACCCAGGGCGGGAGATGTGGACGTGGCTAGATAGCTCGCCCTCTGCCAAAGTAGGTTCCTACTTGGACAGAGTGTTAGTGAGAAGAGCTGACATTGATTTTGTTAGTTGTCCCACGTTCCACTTGATAGCGTGGACTGACCATAAACTCATTAGAGTCAGTCTGCGGTTAGTTAATAGACCTAGTCTAGCCGGCTACTGGAAGTTCAATACCTCCTTACTGGAGATACGGGACTTCCGGGACCGGCTGGAATCCCTAATTCAGCGGGCGTTAGTGGGGGCGGTTACCGGGAATAGGTGGTGGGCTTCTCTTAAGCATAGAATTAGAGATTTCGCCACCAAGTACGGTCGACAGCTCAACTTAGATAGGACCGCGGAGGCGAAATCTATAGATGATAGACTTTCCCGGGCGGTGGCTGGGGGGGACTCCCTAGGTGTAGAGCTAGCTAGGAGGGACCTTGAGCGTGAGAGTAGCGAGCGCTACAAGGGATCAGTAGTTAGATCTAGGCTAAAAAGAGTTCTCAACGAAGCTGTGAAATCGAACGCGACTGCGCGAGAAGAAGAAGTGCGAAGGTTCCCCGATCGGTACATCGCATCTGTCCAGACCCCGGACGGGCGTCTGCTGCGATCAGGTCGTGAGATACGTGACGCCTTTCGGGCGCACTTTCGGGATCGCTTTGCCCGCTGCACTGATCTCCCGCTCCGGGAGTTTCGTAGCTATCTGGCCGACTTCCCCCGTCTTGGGGCGGCTGAAGCGGCTAGCTGCGAGGGTGCGGTTACTGAATGCGAAGTCCGTGATGCGTTGAAGCAGGTCGGCTGCAACAAGTCGCCGGGACTAGATGGTTTGCCGTACGAAGTGTACTTGAGGATGTCGCACATGTTTGTGCCTATTCTGACGGATATGTTCAACCATTGGTTCGCCCAGGGAGCCATCCCTGGTAGCGTTACCAAGGGCGTGATCACATTGCTGAAGAAAGGTGGCAGGCATATTTGGGAGGGTTTAGACGATTACAGGCCCATAACTCTGCTTAACACAGAGTTAAAGATTTTGGCCCGGGTCTTAGCGAATCGTTTACAGCTTGTCATTAGTGATCTGATCGGCCCCGAACAGACCTTTGCTGTGAAGGGAAGATCGATCCAGGACAACATGCACTTGATTCGCGAGGTCCTTGAGGGGATAAAAGACGACACCGAATCCGCGCTGATCAGTTTAGATCAGTCCAAGGCCTTCGATAGGGTAGACCATCGGTTCTTGGCGTCTGTTTTGGAGACTGCCGGATTCCAACCGGAGTTCCGCAGATGGATTAGCATGATGTACCACAACCCTCAGGCAGTGGTGCAGGTGAACGGAAGGCGTTCGGGGGTGATCGCGATCGAGCGATCGGTCCGGCAGGGCTGCCCCCTGTCTCCTCTTCTCTATGTCCTCGCGTTGATGCCCCTCCTGCGCAGGCTTAGGGGTGAGGGGACAAGTCTGGCACTGCGCGGTATCCCATTCGTTGGCCGCCTTGCGGCTAGGGTTTCCGCGTTCGCTGATGACGTCACAGTTTTCGTATCCCGCCTCCGGGATATAGAGGCTGTGAAAGAGGCGGTTGTCGAGTATGAGCGGATTGCAGGGGCCAAGGTCAATTTTGACAAAAGCGAAGGTTTGCAGCTTGGTGCTTGGAGGGGTAGCAATACTCTTCCAGGGCCCTTCCGCTGGAGTGACGGACCCATCCGCATCCTCGGGGTGTGGTTTGGGCCCGACCTCCAACTGGAGCGAAATTGGTCGGAAGTACATGCTAAGGTGAATGCTCAGGTGGGAATCTGGCTTTCAAGGAGGTTGTCCTTAAAGGGCAGGGCGGAGGCGTGCGCCGCGTACGTCTTCCCCTTGATCCTTTACCGATTAGCTGTACTCCCTCTGCCTAAGGCACATCGGTTGGCACTGCAACGATCCCTCTCCAGACTTGTCTGGGGAGGTGCAAGGCCGATGGTCCGTAGACAGGTCTGTATCCAACGTACACGCAACGGGGGTCTGGGTATGCCTGATCTGGAGAGCCACTGGCTTGCTGAAAGACTTGCATATCTGGGCCGTGTCTTGACGGGGGACTCAGTGTGGAGACGAAAGGCGAGTCGGACTTTTCCTCGCCTCAAGTCAGACCCAAAGACTGAAGGTCGACGTAGGCCTTTGGGCGAAGCACTGTTTGTCCGCGAGTGCCGAAAGGCCCTTCGTAACCTTCTTGGGTCCAGTGACCTTTCATGGCCTCGGAAGGAGCTGTATCGGGAATTAGTGGTGGGCTCCGCTTCTGATCCTCTCAGCGTGCGGCACGGCTGGACGGCGGAGGAGATCCGCTCTCACTGGAATTGGGCGCCAGGATCGAGCTTCTTGAACAACTCCGAGTTCTCGCTCACCTGGCGACTTGTTCGGAATGCGTTATCCCTTCGCGGCTTGAACTTCAAGGCGGGCCTGGCAGACATGCCTGATTGCCCTCGCTGCAGCAGTGGCTTAGAAGAAACGGCTGAGCACGCCTTCTACTACTGCGAGCGAGTCCGCCCGTTTTGGGATCACGTCGGGGAGTGGACGGCTCGCATCGAACCCAAACAGCTCGTGCTGCTCGACGTTGGTTACGTCGTAGACAACGTTCTTCCTCCGTATCACGGTGAGAAGCGTGTGGTGTTTCTCGCGATCCTAGCTGTAGCTAGAATGGTAATTTGGACGACGCGAAACAAGGGATTGTATGACGATGCAAACTTTTCTCATCGTGATCTGGTCTTGTATTTTCGGCATCAGCTGAGGGTCAAAATCAGATGCGATAGAAAACGCTTGGATCGCATAACATTCAGCAAAAGGTGGGTGACTGCAGCGAGCTTGGTCGTACGAAAGGGGGCAATGTTGGAGTCATCCTTCCCGCCTCTGCCTACCCATGGCGTCTATGGTACGGGTCCCTAGGGACCCCACCCTTGGTAAGTAGGATTTTGCTTTGTTTTGTTTTTTCCCTTGCAAACTAGTTAGCAGTATGTTGTGAGTCATTGTCCCCGTCATTTAGTCGCTAGCACTCAAGATCTTCCCCAACCCCATTATTTTTGTACCTCAACCTGTATCCCAGTCCGCTTTTTGAAGATCTTGAACATTCATGTGTAAAAAATCAAATTACCCGCTTCTATCGACCCATGCCGAGCCCGACCCTTTTAATTCTTTTATCCCTGTAGAGTAGGAACCCCGCCCCACCTAGGGTAGGTCCGGCTTGTTTCCGGTATTTTCGACCCGGAAAACAGTCGGCCTCCAAATTTATAGACGGGGGGATGGGAGGGAAACAAAACGGGGAATTTTTTCCTTGTTTTTCGTATATATATGTTTTTTCGGGGTTTTTTCTCCCATTCCCAGCATATCCATCAAAATCATACATTGTAAATAAAATCATGCATAAGTTTCGGGTTTTAAGTAGGAATTTTTCATGGAGCAAATGCGGTATTTTGGTGGTTGCTGCGTGTATGGCGATGGACGAGTGATTATATATTGTATTGTTGAATGGGTCGGCGAATGTGGCTAGCTAGGTTCCCCATAGAAAATACAGTTAAAGCATGACCGCTCCCTTCCCCTCCCCCAAAACCACAAGGCCTCGTGCCTTCTTGTATTCGTTACAAGAAATAAAGGTGAGTTCTCTCCAGCCTAACACTTTGGCAGTCAGACTGGCGTTCAACACCGTTTTATCTATGTTGTATTATACTTTCATTAATATACTTTGTTCCATGTAAGTTCGTGTCTTTCTTCCGGACCCTTTACTGGTCCACAACAGATATTTACCCATGCTCAGCTCTGCAGTATCCACAACACTTCAGGATCATCCCATCAGTTGTTAGCACCTTCACTTCCCTCTGTCTTCGAAAGTGGCATACAGATTTGCTCCCCGTGTCTGTGAGCATCCAGGAACCACCAGAGCCACACACTTCCGTCTATTTACGAACACTTCGAAAGTGGCATACAGATTTGCTCCCCGTGTCTGTGAGCATCCAGGAACCACCAGAGCCACACACTTCCGTCTATTTACGAACACTTCGATAGCAGATACTGCTCTCCCTTTTATTTACCCGAGAAGAAAACTGTTGCTGATGTCTTTTACCCTGTGCCATTTCCCTGACACTCTGACGTGATATGCCCAGACTTGTACCGAAAACAATGTACTTCACGGCATTATCTGCATGCCCAGTTATCCGTCACCTCAGGGCGCTTCTGCATGCAGTCCTTGGACGTATGGTTGGGACTAGAGCATTTGAAATAAACTGTTACCCTTGCTTTCATTTATAGAGCGTAACTCAGCATCTGCACATGTTCGTTAAATGGATGCGGTAATTGAATCCTCAGATTCCATGTCTACATAACCCGATCCCGAGTCAGTATCTGTTCTGGATGATGCCCGGGGAAGCTGCCTGGCGTGTTGCGGTAATCCAGATACGAACACGCACATCCATCCAACTGGCACTCAAGAGCAGTGGCAGGATAGGCTCGACATTTTTCATGTCACAGAATTCACAGATTAACTCTACATTTTCAACTCATTCAACGATCGGCAAATCAGTTGAAGCACCACTAAACTCTGGTTTCAACCGGATATCAAACATCTTGTTCACTATCTTGTGGAGTAAACAAAAGAGAGCCAAAATAGCTTGTAGGAAAAAAAAAAAAGAAAAAAGCCCAGAGCTGTCTTTTCGATCCCCCAATACCAATACATATGAATTATACCAATCTCGCTCTGAAGATATCCAAGCTCAACTCCAACCTTGGAATCTCGCGAGTTTATGTAGACAAGTCCTTGCGATGCTTGGCTTATTCTTTGGCCTATCAGAAGCGGCCTGTTGTGAGAAAAGTCGAAGCTAGGACGATCGTTTCTTCTTTTCCATACAACTCGCTGTCACTCTAACATCCGGTCCAAGGTACATCCATTTTGCCTTTCGTGGCAAAAAAATGCAATCCACCCTGACTCTCTTTTACCTTCGAGATAACTCTTCACTACAGAAGTATATCCACTTACTTTAAGCTGGTCCAGGATTAGCCTAATCGTACGAATATTCATAATCGTTTTTTCTTTAGGATTATTACATGTCTTAAAAAACAAATGAAAATGCATAAAATGAAAAGACGAAAGAAATATTTATAGAATGAATAAATGCAGGTTTTATTTTATAAGTTTTCGGTAACATTATTCTGCGAAATGTACTTATTAAACATGAGCTTTTACTCTCTTCTTTCATGTGAAGTATAGAATGTTAGAAATGTTCAATTCATTTGCACCCAGTCGGCTTGGTCTGTAGAATACGCTGACTGCATGTCTACAAAGGGATAAGACCTCACCCTAATGAGTGTCCTAGATATCACATTAAACCACCTGGAACTTTGTAGAATGTAAAGTATACTTTCATTGCCATTACTCTCAGGTCCACTCTGAGCCGGGGTGGTAGTGCCTATTACGGTGTCATCTATGAGTCAAACAGAACGGTTTGACCATTTAACCGCATGCAAAAAATGACTGTGCGTAAACAAATGAGTAATGTTGAATATAATTATTAGTGTTGAATAGAAATTCTTGAAACCTTTTAACTGTGAGAAAAAAATTGAATTATTGTTATTACATCGCAATACTTGGAACCATTTAAATGTATGCAAATGAATGAATTGTGTTGGCTAAGAATACTTGAGACCCTCTAATTATGAGCAAAAACTGAAATATTGGTATTGCATAGCAATACTTGAAACCATTTAACTGTGTGCAAACAATAGATTTACATTGAATTGAATTGTTAGTATTTAATTGTAATACTTGAAGCCATTTAACTGAATGCAAACAATAGCAATACTTAGTTATGTACAAACAAATCATCACTAACTTTTTTAAAAATAAAATTACCTTTAAATCATATATACATAACCATTTAATTGTGTGCAAACAATGGCAGTAATCGTGTGTTCAATTATTTTCGTTTTAATTTTATGTTGTATATATATATGTAAAAAGTAAAGTTGGCGACCGTAGTCGAGGGCAACCAGAAGGCTCCCTTTTCAATGGCTACAACACTGAGGTGTAGGGGAGGGCGCTACTCCTTTCCCTGGATTGCTCCACTTTACCCTTGATACGTACCTTATATTGCTGTGTGTTAAGCAAAGAGGTATCAAGTACCATTTTAAAGTCTTTGGTATGACGCGACCCGGAATTGAACGCAGGTCTCCCGGACCATTAATAATGTCACCAAGCCGCTTACTTGACCACTCGATGTCTGACCTTCCCAGGTGGGAGATCAAATCTTAGCTGAATTAGTCGTCTGCCCACGTTGTGAATTTTAGATCCAGACAACTGGATCCAGTGTTCACGCCGAAAGTCTAAATAACCGGACTGGCTGATCATTCGATAATAAAAATAAAAAGTTGAAGTCCAGAGAACGAAAAACACTGAGTTGAATAATAAACTAATAATGATTTTAGTCAGAAAAGGAACAAATAGCAGTTGTGAAATAATTGTTGTTATTTTGATGTTCCATTCCCCGTAAATACGACGCAGAATGTCACGGAATCTAGCTCCAATCTTACGGCAATCAGTCTAAGTCCACAGTCAGTCTCTCTCACTTAGACTCACTATGTATTCTCGATGTGTTACGTTAATTCTTACCTTCAGCTTGTTAGAACAACAGAGATGTGAGAGGATCTAGTTATTTCCGAGTCTGGTGCAAGGCTCTTTCTACAAAAGCTCCTTTCTGCTTCAAGTCAACTCTGCATCGATCTCGCCGCACTCCAACTATTGTCGCTTTTCGAAAAAAAAAAACAGTTTATACAATTGTTTCTTCTATTTCCAAGTGGGCGTATTTCATCAACGGCCTTTAATTAATCTTCAGTTATTTAATTTTTCACTGTTGCTCTCTGCTACCCCAACAGTGAATCTCTGTCTGCCACCAGAGGGAGAGGTTAGTTGCCTCCATAAAACTCCGACTGCTACAATGAGGTTTTGCTTCCCTCTCTCTCATCACGTTTCTTTCTATCCTTCTCTCTGCAGGGTGGGGGCCTTTTCTCCTCACGTGATTCATACGTCAGCATATTACTTACTTCCAAAATTAAATCAAAATTTTCCATTTCAAGTTTAATTTTTTCCCCGGGTCATCGGCTTGCATTAGGCTGGCCCCGTCGACTTCATTTCCAATTCAGCTACTGTTTTGACTTGTGATTTCTCCGACTTCAAGCTTTCCTTTCTCTGGTTAGAAAAATCAATTTTATATGTTTTTGTATTTTTCTGCCAGCTAAAAATTAAACAATATTTCTCGCTTCTTCTTCATTGTGACAATATATTTCATCACTCTTTAAAAAAACTATGTGCTGATTTTATTCATTTAAAATCTGCACTGCTTTATAAAAATAAAACAACATCCCTGGCTTTTTTTAGGAAAAAATTCTGCTTTCCTCATTTTCCATTCGTTTCGAATAATAAAAACATTCCTTCTCGATTTTTCAGCGTACTGCCCCAATCTTCTTAAACTCACGCTGAATATTTTTCTAGTAGGCAAATAGCCCAAATCTGCTCTGTTACATATAGATCTAATAAGATGTATTACTATAGTGCATACTAAGAAATTTATTTGTTTTGGGCAGTTCAACAAATCTTTGTTTGATTAAAATATAAATACACATTGATATATATTAGGTGTCCGTGGTGTAATGGTTATCGTCGTAGGAAATGGACACGGCGACACGAGTTCAAATCCTTGACGAGGCTGATTGCATTTCTCATAGCACAAATACCCTTGGGAAACGTATGAATCCAGTTATTCTCCCTCCAGCTATGGGTAAATAGTAAAGCAGATTGGGTTCTTCAGCCTTGGTGAGGCAACTAGTCTAAGAGAAAGGAAACTGAATTCAAACCTGTTAAACTCCGCTCAAAAATTGACCTTGTGTCATATCCTGCCCGAGCAGAGGGGTTGGTAAAAATGGATATATATTAGAGTATCGTGTTGGGTATTAGGACTCCGTGTGTTTCGCAGATTTTTCTTTTTCATTATTTTTTCATAAAAATATAACAACACGAGCGAAAAAGCGAACAAATTGTTCAGCATTTATTACGAAAAATGTAAAGTATAATATATTCTATTGTGGGAAAATGCACAAAATACCTTTCCTTTGGGTGATTGTTGTTAGTGTCGTCCTATCCAGCTGTCCACCACCTGGTTCAATTCTCGCAGTTTCTTTTTAAGGGGATAAAGAGTAAAGGCCAAAAAATTGGTAGCCTGGTTTTCATTTTTTAAATTTTTATTATATATATATATATATATATACAAGGCTCATTAAATAAGTTTCCAGACTTTTTTCGTATGGGCACTTTTATTGATAGTATACACATGAAACTCTAGTCTCCTTCGAAGTAATCTCCTCCGGCTGCAATGCACTTGTTATACTGTTCCAACAACTTCTGGAAGGTCCCATGGAAGTCCTCTTGTGTTTACATGTCAATGACCTTCGTCACAGCCTCTTTCATCTCCTCAATTCTCTCATAACGACAGCCTGTGAGCTTAGGGAATAACCAAAAATCACAGGAAGCAAGGTCTGGACTATAGGGAGGGTGAGGAACTATGTTGATACCCATCTTGGTCAAATAGTCTGTGACAAGGAGGGAATTGTGGACTGGTGCATTGTTCTGGTGGCAATGCCACTGACCCGATTTGAAGAGTGCTGGCCTCTTCCGACGGAATCTCTTGCTGAACTCCCTTAAAACCTCAACATAGTATTCCTTGTTGACTGTCTGTCCAGTGGGAACTCAGTGCATGTAGATCATGCCAGTGCTGTTAAAAAAGGGATCATCTAAAGTTTGTGTGTGGATTTGCTCTGTCTGGTCTTCTTGGGTCTGGGAGAGCCAGAATGCTTCCACTGGGAACTCTGTCTCGTGTCTCTGGGTCATAGCTGTAGATCTAGCTTTCATCGCAAGTCACCAGAGCATCAAGAACTGCGGGATCTGAATTGATCAGCTCGACCATCTCCCTGTTGTCATGACAACGTCTTTCTTTCTGATCTTCTCTGAGCACCCTTGGGACGAACTTCGCGCAAATCTTCCGCATCTTCAGTTCCTCGCGAATAATTGTGTGTACAGTTCCCACACTGACATCAAACTGTGCACTTATTGTCTCTATAGACACACGACGGTCTTTATCCATGAAATTCTTTATTTGGCTAATCAACTGTGGTTTTCTGACTTCCTTACTCCTCCCACGCCTCTCATCATCCCTCACAGACTCCCTGCCTTCCTTGAATCTCTTATGCCACTCAAAAACTGATGCTCGATTCATGCAAGATGCTCCAAAAGCAGTCTGAAGCATTCTATATGTTTCTGTGGCATTTTTTTCCAAGTTTAAAACAGAATTTTATTGCATATCGCTCTTCCCAAGTATCCTCATGTCCAGATTGCGATTTTGAAATTCACCAGAGAGTGACAATCAGGCAGAGTGTATTCCGATTGCTGCTGTAGCTGTTCATTTGAACCTGAAATCATAAAAATTGGTCAGTCATCTTATAAGATGTATAGCAATAACATACTGAACTTTCAAGAGTCTACGCCAATTTTAAATGCCTATCCAAAAATGTCTGGAAACTTATTGAAGGCACCTCATATATTACACATATAACACACACACACATAGCTAGCAAGCTAGCTAGCTTGCTAGACAGATAGATAGATTTTTGTTGGTCCTATGAGAGAAAAGTAAATACTTTAAAATGAATTTGTCCACAATCTGAATTTGATACTTCGGTTTTTATCATTTCATATACTTGAGCTCAACACGTTACAGATTTTATGTCTTCCAGGATTTGTGTCAGTAAATGTGAAAACCTCTGGTCTCTGCAAATTAAGAAAAACCTTTCCATGTATTTTTGTACTTTGTGACCGTGTGTGTGTCTGTGTGCATCCATATATATATATGTATACGTGCACATATATTTTTAGGGTTGTTGTTCCCTCTTTCTTTCTTTCTTCCTTTCTCTCTTTCTTTCCCTCTGTTGTGGCCCCAGAAAGGGTCACTAATGAAAATGCAAACACGGATATGAGATAACAGATTATATTACACAAGAAAGATAGTGAAAAGGTAAGAAGTCTCGTACTGGTCGGATAACACCGATATTGATCTGCCCCTCTGGCAGTGAAATCTCTCAGTACTAATAACGGCGAGAAGGGTCCATTATGGTAAGATGGGTAAGGCTCCCACAACACCCCTCCCCCAAGCCTTTTACTTCGTAAAAGTGCTGTTAATATTTTTTTTCTTTTTGGGTCGATCATTAACGGGTCGGTGAATTTTTGTTACTGCAAATATTATTCCCAAGGCCTCCTTTTCAATCTAGGAATAATGCTTTTCGGCCGGAAGAAGGGTTCTAGATGCGTGGGCTATTGACTTTTTTGTCCCATCGGGTATATGAGCTGGCATCGCTTGCGACAATAATCTCCAGTTTTGGGTCATAGGGCGTGAGAAAAAGATCAGATATTAATGCCTTTGTAATTTGGTCAAATGCTGTTTGACATTCGGGTATCCATCTCCACTTTTTATCTTTTTTTAGTTGTTCGTTTAGCGGGGCGCGGAGATCGTGCAAATTTTTTATGAAACTTTGGTAGTAGTTTGCAAGTCCAAGGAAGCTTTGTAATGTCGTAACATTATCAGGGGCGGGCATATCCTTGATAGCTGTAGCCCTTTCGGGGTCGGGACGTCTCTCGTATTTGTCAATGATATGTCCCAGATATTTGATTTTGTTCATACAGAAATCGTATTTTGCTTCCTTTACCTTGAATCCAAATTCCCGTATTTGTGCGAAAACCTTGTTTAGATGTTCTCTGTGTAGCTCCTTCGTTTTACTACTAATTACAATATCATCAAGATAAGCGAAAGTGAAGTCAAAGCCACCCAGTATGATGTCCATCACCTGTTGGAAGATAGCCGGTGAGACTTTTATTCCAAAAACTAGTCTGTAAAATTTGTACAGCCCTCTGTGTGTGTTAATACAGAGTAGTTTAGAGCTATTTTCTTCTACTGAAATCTGGAGGTAGGCCTCGCTTAAGTCCTCCATTTGATTTATTAAAAACGTCTTCTGGGCTGGGGAGTGGATAGTGGTAATCCTTGAGTGCAGCGTTCAATCCTGTAGAAAAATCTGCGCATACCCGGATTTCCTTAGATTTTTTTCTTATATATACCGCTAGAGCAGCCCATTCGCTGAATTCCACTTTCGATAATATGCCCATATTCACTAATCGGTCTAGCTCTTTATTTATTTCTTCGGTCGCGGCGAACAGTGCGTTTCGCTTCCTTCTAAACATGGGGCGTGTATTTTACTTCAGTTCAAATTTTGCCTTAATTTTAGTACATTTGCCAAGACCAGCTAAAATTCTTCGGCGAAACTACCTTTTAGTTCCATCTTAATTTTTTCAGCTTCGGTCGTAATGCATTTTACTTTTTGGCAAAACGTATTAATAGGTTGATTCCAGACATTAAATTTCTGAAACCACTCCGACCCAAACAAATTTTCTGTGTTCTTCAGTACGAAGACTTTTAATTTTTTGGTTATACCATTTAGTGAAACTGGGATAATTATTTCGCCTTCAAATTTTATTTTGTCTCCTGTTACCGTTCGCGCTGTCTTGCTTGTCATCTTTATTATTGGCCTATTTAATTTTCTCCAAGTTTGTAAGTTTATTATTGATAGTTCAGAGCCAGAGTCTAACTGAAATCTTGCCGAGTTATTTAGCACTTTGACTGTTATGTATTTACGAACGACTTTGTCTGACTCGTCCTCGCTTTTTGTATGTCTGACTCTGTTTTTAATTATTTTTCTGTTTCTACACTGTGACAGTCCTTGTCCCAATGTACTTTTCCACAGCGGTAGCAAGCGCTGGGTGGTTTTTTTGGTTGTCACTAGTCTGCCTGTATCGAAATTTTGGGTAATCATATTTTTCTCTTCTATCGGAGAGTATGATTGGGATCTATGCTTGACTTTCCTCACGTAAGTAACACCAGACTCCTCGATATTTTTTAGTCTTTTCTGAGACTCAGTATGCTCTGACAGTCTTCAGCCAGTTTTTGAAGTGTGAGATTGGGTTCGTTCTCTAATTTCGACAAAACTCTGCGTCTGATTTCCGCGTCTTTTGCCGACACTAGATCTTGTGCGAATATCAGACATTTGAAGTTATCCGCTGACAATTCGCCTAGTTTAAAATCGTCGCAGTTTTTATTGACGACCGAGGCAAATCTTAAATAATCATCACTGTCCCTTTTTGTTAAGTTGAGACATTTCCATCTTTTGTAGAATAGAGTATTTTTGGAGCTGAATAATTCTGACAGTTAGTTAACTCTTTCTAAAAAGCCAAGTTCGCAAGGGTTTTTTTTTTTGTAAGATATATAATCAACGAACTTGTTATGTTCCACAGTTCCTAGCTTTCGGAGAAGTAGCTGGACTTTTTTTGCATCAGTCCAATCGGCACAGTCGGTAATATCGATATCTTCATATCTTCTGTAATATGCCTCAAAGGTCTTATCCTCATCTGGTGCGTAGAAAAATGTTTCGAGTGCTTTCCACACTGCATTTTGAGAGAAAATAGTAGTACTATCTTTAGGCTGGTTATTACTTAGACTTTTAAAAAGTGCTTCTTGTTGTTTTTGCAATTCAAGGAAGAACCGTTGTTGTTTTTCCTCATTTTTTTTTTTTGAGACTCCATTTGGAACTTCATCATTTGTGTAAACATTTCTTTAAGGTCTTCCTTTTTTTCTTGGACTTTAAAAAAAATTTCTATTAAAAAAAAATCTTTTTTTTTTCTCGAGGGGGTAAGAAATCAAGAATAATTACTGTGCGTGAGTGTGTTTATTGTACAACACCAAACTGTAAGCGCCGAATTAATTTTTTTCTCTGAAGTGGGGGGAAGAAAGAAAAATATGAAAATCACTTTTTGATTACGTGACAATCTTACTTACAGATTTTTTTTTAAATATCCGCTATCCGACACGCTCCGTCGTTTGTACAGTTTGTTACCTTGTAGTTGTTTAACAAAAATCTTGTTCGGTTCGTTGTATGCTTGAACTTTGTTGTAGATTCTTTAACAACTAGTAGTTGGGTATCTCTTTGTTGTTGCGATGTATCTTTGCCAGTATGTTGTGCGATTAACCCTTATGCTTGTTGGAGAGTCCCTTTTTTCGTTCGAGTTCCTTGTCGCCAATATGTTATGGCCCCGGAAAGGGTCACTAATGAAAACGCAAACACGGATATTAGATAACGGATTATATTACACAAGAAAGATAGAGTTATATAGAAAAGGTAAGAAGTCTCGTACTGTTCGGATAACGCCGTTATTGATCTATGGTATTTGTTGCTCGCCCCACCTAACGGGCAACTGTGGCACAAGGCCTTTTTTTTTTTGGTGGGTCCGGGCACAGGGCCGGAGCCCACACGAGTCCGGCATTCCCAAAAATGCCTACGGCCCCGTCGGCATTCCCCCTATTAGGGGTGCCTCAGGCACCGGGCAATTAACCCAACCCCCACGAAGGTGGTAAAAGCCTGGGAAGAAGGCCCCCTGAGGCCGAAGGAAATCTCCAGGTACAGAGACACACTCGACCAGATCCGTGCCGCAGATAATACGGCCGGCCGAAGTGCTACCCGACACCTGTAGATGTGTCAGGCCGAGATTGAT
This sequence comes from Sepioteuthis lessoniana, assembly GCA_963585895.1. Lineage (NCBI taxonomy): Eukaryota > Metazoa > Mollusca > Cephalopoda > Myopsida > Loliginidae > Sepioteuthis > Sepioteuthis lessoniana. Next base: position 85,419,653 of record OY757904.1, on the reverse strand, counting down.
CTGCTCCTCTGGCAGCGAAATCTCTCAGTTCTAATAACGGTGAGAAGAGTCCATTATGGTAAGATGGGTAAGGCTCCCACGACATCCTCTCACTTTCTTCCTCTCTCTCTCTCTCTCTCTCTCTCTCTCTCTTCTCTCTGTAGACATGCTTTCACATGAATGCTTGCCTATATTTGACATATGTTTTTTCAATGGTATGGATTGTGTGTAAGAACGTATTTGACTTCACAGATAGATATATCTTAAGATAATCAGTGTATATTGGCATTATTCTAAAGTTTCCATTGCTACATTCATAAATGTGTTTTGATGAATGGAGAATAGAAAATATTCTCTGGTAATTTGTTGCTGCTTTAAAGCACTGAACAATAGAGTCTCTTTCCAAAAAAAAAAAACAAAACAAAAAAACATTAAATTACCAGAAAATGAATCAAATTGAAATATTGTAACAAGTAGACGGACAAAGTAAGCATAAAAGGAAAACAGGATATGACACTTCAACAAAACGATATAGTCATAACAATATCAAGTACAAGCGTAATACAAAGAGTTATGCGTAAAATGTAACGAAAAGCGAGAGTTGTTAAGGAATGGTTAAGTGAACTTAATAGGTTGCAAAATAATATGCCTGCGAACTTATCTCGTCACTTGGGTTGTTAAATGTCTATTGCTTCTCTGTGGTTTTACTTTACGTAGTCGGTGGCTCTTATAAGTTGCTGGCGTTCTAAAACGTCTTACTTAGACGATCTGCTGTGTGTAGAAAGAGAGTAATATTTCTCTGTGTTGGTATTTGAACCCCAAAACAAAACCTAATACAGTGTGTCTTGTGATTGGTTGCCGACAATGGCTCTTGACCAATCGCACGATACATAACCAAAGAGATACATTTCTCTTAATCAAAAATATTCACACGTGGCATATGCATAACACGATACACAACCAAAGAAATACATTCCTCTAAATCAAAAAAATTCTCACATGGCATACGCATATTGCGATACACAACCAAAGAAATACAGACAGATGCCCCGGACACCTCTCCTTGTAACAATTACCCTCTCCTCTCTCCTTGTAACAATTGTTCTTCTAAAAAGCATGTAACGGAATTGCGCAAAAACACTATAGGCACCCGACTATACACTTATGTGTGTGGTAACACCAGAGGTAAAAATAATTATTTACCCTTCATCATAAAATTACCTATACGATGGTTTAAAGCGAAAACGGTGATTAATTGCTTGTTAGACATCGTTAGTCAACATTCCTATTTTTCGAACAAAATAATTAAATGGCTAAAATGTCCCAACAATGTTTTAACAAAGGTATATTATCAAGTTAAAACCTCTCTTGGTTTTGCTGAAAGACAATTTCCATAAGTTACTTTAGATATCGAGATAGAAAAGGGCAGGTAACTTCCTTTGCCTGTATTATTATATAGTGAATTTCATATCAAACTGAGAGTTAATGACTTGGATTCAGTTGAGGAAAATATGAACGAGTTAAATTATCGTGACCCGCCTAAAAACGTAAACAAACTGGATCACTCAAACCTTAAACATTACATCCGGCTACGACCGGATGTAAAACCTTATATAATGCTGACCTGCCGCTACAACTAGAAGAAAGAGGGGAATAAACGACATTCACATCATTAATAGGGTTCCTCTGTCAAAAGTAACTCTATCAAAATAAAGTGGATTATCTTCTGAAGCCTAGCTAAAGAAGTATTGTATTTCCACTCCTATTTTTTTAAGGATGAACTTTACGCTTAGGCAGACCTGTTACACAATCACTGCTCCTGCTGGATATCAATAAGCCCTTTTTGACGGTCAACGGCGCGGTTTGTTTTTTTTTATAACGAATCTCTCTCAAGGCTGAATCCTACATCTCGTGGTCGCATTCGTTTTACTTCCAAGGCTGAGTCCCACATCTCGTGGTCGCATTCGCCTTAATTCCGAGGCTGATTCCCACATCTCGTTGTCGCATTCGCCTTCCATCACCTAGATATGCCAAAGGTCCTTTTAAGGGCCATTAGAGGTCCCTTTCTGCGGGTAGGAACATCTCTGACAGTCCTTACTGACTCGTCGAAGAAGACGCCCAGGAAGCACACAAGAAGAAGACTCAAAGACCATCAGGTTTTACCCATTCGGTCGATTCCGTTGTCCGTTCGTCCGCTTAGTTGCGCAGCGCTAAGATACTGTAAATCTTAGCCGTGGCTTCCAGGCCCGTTTGCTCGATACGTTAGCACGGCTGCGCGGCACTAAAGCACGGGTTAGCTTTAGCTGTCGGTTCACTCGTCCGTTTGCACGGCTGCGCAGCGATAAAGCACGGGTTAGCTTTAGCTGTCGGTTCCCTTGTCCATTTGCACGGCTGCGCAACGATAAAGCACAAGATACCTTTAGCTGTCGGTTCCCTTGTCCATTTGCACGGCTGCACAAAGATAAAGCACGGGTTAGCTTTAGCTGTCGGTTCCCTTGTCCATTTGCACGGCTGCGCAGCGATAAAGCACGGGTTAGCTTTAGCTGTCAGTTCCCTTGTCCATTTGCACGGCTGCGTAGCGATAAAGCACGGGTTAGCTTTAGCTGTCGGTTCCCTTGTCCATTTGCACGGCAGCGCAACGATAAAGCACGGGTTAGCTTTAGCTGTCGGTTCCCTTGTCCATTTGCACGGCTGCGCAGCGATAAATCACAGGTTAGCTTTAGCTGTCAGTTCCCTTGACCATTTGCACGGCAGCGCAACGATAAAGCACGCGTTAGCTTTAGCTGTCAGTTCCCTTGTCCATTTGCACGGCTGCGCAACGATAAAGCACGGGTTAGCTTTAGCTGACGGTTCCCTTGTCCATTTGCACGGCTACGCAACGATAAAGCACAGGTTAGTTTTAGCTGACGGTTCCCTTGTCCATTTGCACGGCTACGCAACGATAAAGCACAGGTTAGTTTTAGCTGTCGGTTCCCTTGTCCATTTGCACGGCAGCGCAGCGATAAAGCACGGGTTAGCTTTAGCTGTCGGTTCCCTTGTCCATTTGCACGGCTGCGCAACGATTAAGCACGGGTTAGCTTTAGCTGTCGGTTCCCTTGTCCATTTGCACGGCAGCGCAACGATAAATCACGGGTAAGCTTTAGCTGTCGATTCCCTTGTCCCTTTGCACGGCTGCCAAACGATAAAGCACGGGTTAGCTTTAGCTGTCAGTTCCCTTGTCCATTTGCACGGCTGCGCAACGATAAAGCACGGGTTAGCTTTAGCTGTCGGTTCCCTTGTCCATTTTCGCGGCAGCGCAACGATAAAGCACCGGTTAGCTTTAGCTGTCGGTTCACTTGTCCATTTGCACGGCAACGCAACGATAAAGCACGGGTTAGCTTTAGCTGTCGGTTCCCTTGTCCATTTGCACGGTTGCGCAACGATAAAGCACGGGTTAGCTTTAGCTGTGGGTTCCCTTGTCCATTTCCACGGCTGCACAACGATAAAGCACAAGTTAGTTTAGCTGTGGATTCCCTTGTCCATTTGCACGGCAGCGCAACGATAAAGCACGGGTTAGCTTTAGCTGTCAGTTCCCTTGTCCATTTGCACGGCAGCGCAACGATAAAGCACGGGTTAGCTTTAGCTGTCAGTTCCCTTGTCCATTTGCACGGCTGCGCAACGATAAAGCACTGGTTAGCTTTAGCTGTCGGTTCCCTTGTCCATTTGCACGGCTACGCAACGATAAAGCACGGGTTAGTTTTAGCCGTCGGTTCCCTTGACCATTTGCACGGCAGCGGATCGATAAAGAACGGGTTAGCTTTAGCTGTCGGTTCACTTGTTCATTTGCAAGGCTGCGCAGCGATAAAGCACGGGTTAGCTTTAGCTGTGGGTTCCCTTGTCCATTTGCACGGCTGCGCAACGGTAAAGCACGGCTTAGCTTTAGCTGTCGGTTCCCTTGTCCATTTGCACGGCTGCGCAACAATAAAGCACGGGTTAGCTTTAGCTGTCGGTTCCCTTATCCATTTGCACGGCTGCGCAACAATAAAGCACGGGTTAGCTTTAACTGTCGGTTCCCTTGTCCATTTGCACGGCTGCACAACGATAAAGCACGGGTTAGCTTTAGCTGTCGGTTCCCTTGTCCATTTCCACGGCTGCGCAAAGGTAAAGCACGGGTTAGCTTTAGCTGTCGGTTCCCTTGTCCATTTGCACGGCTGCGCAACAATAAAGCACGGGTTAGCTTTAGCTGTCGGTTCCCTTATCCATTTGCACGGCTGCGCAACAATAAAGCACGGGTAAGCAATAGCTGTCGGTTCCCTTGTCCATTTGCACGGCTGCGCAGCGATAAAGCACTGGTTAGCTTTAGCTGTCGGTTCCCTTGTCCATTTCCACGGCTGCGCAAAGGTAAAGCACGGGTTACCTTTAGCTGTCGGTTCCCTTGTCCATTTGCACGGCTGCGCAACGATAAAGCACAGGTCAGCTTTAGCTGTCGGTTCCCTTGTCCATTTGCACGGCTGCGCAACGATTAAGCCCGGGTTAGCTTAAGCTGTCGGTTCCCTTGTCCATTTGCACGGCAGCGCAACGATAAAGCACGGGTTAGCTTTAGCTGTCAGTTCCCTTGTCCATTTGCACGGCTGCACAACGATAAAGCACTGGTTAGCTTTAGCTGTCGGTTCCCTTGTCCATTTGCACGGAGTGGCAGCGATAAAGCACGGGTAAGCATTAGCTGTCGGTTCCCTTGTCCATTGGCACGGCTGCGCAGCGATAAAGCACGGGTTAGCTTTAGCTGTCGGTTCCCTTGTCCATTTGCACGGCTGCGCAACGATAAAGCACGGGTTAGCTTTAGCTGTTGGTTCCCGTGTCCCTGTGAACAGCTGAGCAACGATAAAGCATTGGTTAGCTTTAGCTGTCGGTTCCCTTGTCCATTTGCACGCATGCGCAACGATAAAGCACAGGTAAGCATTAGCTGTCGGTTCCCTTGTCCATTTCCACGGCTGCGCAGCGATAAAGCACGGGTTAGCTTTAGCTGTCGGTTCCCTTGTCCATTTGCACGGCTGCGAAACGATTAAGCACGGGTTAGCTTTAGCTGTCGGTTCCCTTGTCCATTTGCACAGCTAAAGCTAACCCGTGCTTTATCGTTGCGCACCCGTTCAAATGGACACGGGAACCGACAGCTAAAGCTAACACGTGCTTTATCTTGTCGCAGCCGTGTAATTGGACAAGGGAATCGACAGCTAAAGCTAACTCGTGCTTTATCGTTGCGCAGCCGTGGAAATGGACAAGGGAACCCACAGCTAAAGCTAACCCGTGCTTTATCGCTGCGCAGCCGTGCAAATGGACAAGGGAACCGACAGCTAAAGCTAACCCGTGCTTTATCGATGCGTTGCCGTGCAAATGGACAAGTGAACCGACAGCTAAAGCTAATCCCTGCTTTATCGTTGCGCAGCCGTGCAAATGGACAAGGGAACCGACAGCTAAAGCTAACCAATGCTTTATCATTGCGCAGCCGTGCAAATGGACAAGGTAACTGACAGCTAAAGCTAACCCGTGCTTTATCGTTGTGCAGCCGTGCAAAGGGACGAGGGAACCGACAGCTAAAGCTTACCCGTGATTTATCGTTGCACTGCCGTGCAAATGGACAGGGAACCGACAGCTAAAGCTAACCCGTGCTTTATCGTTGCGCTGCCGTGCAAATGGACAAGGGAACCGACAGCTAAAGCTAACCCGTGCTTTATCGTTGCGCAGCCGTGCAAAGGGACAAGGGAACCGACAGCTAAAGCTTACCCGTGATTTATCGTTGCACTGCCGTGCAAATGGACAGGGAACCGACAGCTAAAGCTAACCCGTGATTTATCGTTGCGCTGCCGTGCAAATGGACAAGGGAACCGACAGCTAAAGCTAACCCGTGCTTTATCGCTGCCCAGCAATGCAAATGGACAAGGGAACCGACAGCTAAAGCTAACGCATACTTTATCGTTGCAAAGCCGAGCAAATGGACAAGTGAACCGACAGCTAAAGCTAACCCGTGCTTTATCGCTGCACAGCCGTGCAAATGGACAAGGGAACCGACAGCTAAAGCTAACCCGTGCTTTATCGCTGCGCAGCCGTGCAAATGGACAAGGGAACGGACAGCTAAAGCTAACATGTGCTTTATCGCTGCGCAGCCGTAAAAATGGACAAGGCAACCGACAGCTAAAGCTAACCCGTGCTTTATCGTTGCGAAGCCGTGCAAATGGACAAGGGAACCGACAGCTAAAGCTTACCCGTGATTTATCGTTGCACTGCCGTGCAAATGGACAAAGGAAGTGACAGCTAAAGCTACCCCATGCTTTACCGTTGCGCAGCCGTGCAAATGGACAAGGGAACAGACAGCTAAAGCTAACCCGTGCTTTATCGCTGCCCAGCAATGCAAATGAACAAGGGAACCGACAGCTAAAGCTAACGCATACTTTATCGTTGCGAAGCCGAGCAAATGGACAAGTGAACCGACAGCTAAAGCTAACCCGTGCTTTATCGCTGCACAGCCGTGCAAATGGACAAGGGAACCGACAGCTAAAGCTAACCCGTGCTTTATCGCTGCGCAGCCGTGCAAATGGACAAGGGAACCGACAGCTAAAGCTAACATGTGCTTTATCGCTGCGCAGCCGTAAAAATGGACAAGGCAACCGACAGCTAAAGCTAACCCGTGCTTTATCGTTGCGAAGCCGTGCAAATGGACAAGGGAACCGACAGCTAAAGCTTACCCGTGCTTTATCGTTGCGCTCACGTGCAAATGGACCAGGGAACCGACAGCTAAAGCTAACCCGTGCTTTATCGCTGCGCAGCCGTGCAAATGGACCAGGGAACCGACAGTTAAAGCTAACCCGTGCTTTATCGTTGCGCAGCCTTGCACATGGACAAGTGAACCGACAGCTAAAGCTAACCCGTTCTTTATCGTTGCGCAGCCGTGCAAATGGACAAGAGATCCGACAGCTAAAGCTAACCTGTGCTTTATCGTTGCGCAGCCGTGCAAATGGACAAGGGAACCGACAGCTAAAGCTAACCCGTGCTTTACCGTTGCGCAGCCGTGCATATGGACAAGGGAACTGATAGCTAAAGCTAACCCGTGCTTTATCGCTGCGCAGCCGTGCAAATGGACAAGGGAACCGACAGTTAAAGCTAACCCGTGCTTTATCGTTGCGCTGCCGCTCAAATGGACAAGGGAACCGACAGCTAAAGCTAACCCGTGCTTTATCGTTGTGCAGCCGTGCAAATGGACAAGGGAACCGACAGTTAAAGCTAACCCGTGCTTTATTGTTGCGCAGCCGTGCAAATGGATAAGGGAACCGACAGCTAAAGCTAACCCGTGCTTTATTGTTGCGCAGCCGTGCAAATGGACAAGGGAACCGACAGCTAAAGCTAAGCCGTGCTTTACCGTTGCGCAGCCGTGCAAATGGACAAGGGAACCCACAGCTAAAGCTAACCCGTGCTTTATCGCTGCGCAGCCTTGCAAATGAACAAGTGAACCGACAGCTAAAGCTAACCCGTTCTTTATCGTTGCGCTGCCGTGCAAATGGACCAGGGAAACGACAGCTAAAGCTAACCCGTGCTTTATCGCTGCGCAGCCGTGCAAAGGGACAAGGGAACCGACAGCTAAAGCTTACCCGTGATTTATCGTTGCGCTGCCGTGCAAATGGCCAGGGAACCGACAGCTAAAGCTAACTTGTGCTTAATCGTTGCGCTGCCGTGCAAATGGACAAGGGAACCGACAGCTAAAGCTAACCCGGGCTTAATCGTTGCGCAGCCGTGCAAATGGACAAGGGAACCGACAGCTAAAGCTGACCTGTGCTTTATCGTTGCGCAGCCGTGCAAATGGACAAGGGAACCGACAGCTAAAGCTAACCCGTGCTTTACATTTGCGCAGCCGTGCAAATGGACAAGGGAACTGAGAGCTAAAATTAACCCGTGCTTTATCGCTGCGCAGCCGCGCAAATGGACAAGCGAACCGACAGCTAAAATTAACCCGTGCTTTATCGCTGCGCAGCCGCGCAAATGGACAAGGGAACCGACAGCTAAAGCTAACCCGTGCTTTATCGTTGTGCAGCCGTGCAAATGGCCAAGGGAACCGACAGCTAAAGCTAACCCGTGCTTTATCGTTGCGCTGCCGTGCAAATGGACAAGGGAACCGACAGTTAAAGCTAACCCGTGCTTTATCGTTGCGCAGCCGTTCACATGGACACGGGAACCGACAGCTAAAGCTAACCCGTGCTTTATCGTTGCGCAGCCGTGCAAATGGACAAGGGAACCGACAGCTAAAGCTAACGCGTGCTTTATCGTTGCGCAGCCGTGGAAATGGACAAGGGAACCGACAGCTAAAGCTAACCAGTGCTTTATCGCTGCGCAGCCGTGCAAATGGACAAGGGAACCGACAGCTAATGCTTACCCGTGCTTTATCGCTGCCACGCCGTGCAAATGGACAAGGGAACCGACAGCTAAAGCTAACCCGTTCTTTATCGCTGCGCAGCCGTGCAAATGGACAAGAGAACCGACAGCTAAAGCTAACCCGTGCTTTATCGTTGCGCTGCCGTGCAAATGGACAAGGGAACTGACAGCTAAAGCTAAGCCTTGCTTTATCGTTGCGCAGCCGTGCAAAGGGACAATGGAACCGACAGCTAAAGCTTACCCGTGATTTATCGTTGCACTGCCGTGCAAATGGACAAGGGAATCGACAGCTAAAGCTAACCCGTGCTTAATCGTTTCGCAGCCGTGCAAATGGACAAGGGAACCGAAAGCTAAATCTAACCCGTGCTTTATCGTTGCGCAGCCGTGCAAATGGACAAGGGAACCGACAGCTAAAGCTAACCAGTGCTTTATCGCTGCGCAGCCGTGCAAATGGACAAGGGAACCGACAGCTAATGCTTACCCGTGCTTTATCGCTGCCACGCCGTGCAAATGGACAAGGGAACCGACAGCTAAAGCTAACCCGTGCTTTATCGCTGCGCAGCCGTGCAAATGGACAAGGGAACCGACAGCTAAAGCTAACCCGTGCTTTATCGTTGCGCAGACGTGCAAATGGACAAGGGAACTGACAGCTAAAGCTAACCTGTGCTTTATCGTTGCGCTGCAGTGCAAATGGACAAGGGAACTGAGATCTAAACTAACCCGTGCTTTATCGTTGCGCTGCCGTGCAAATGGACAAGGGAACCGACAGCTAAAGCTAACCCGTGCTTTATCGTTGCGCTGCCGTGCAAATGGACAAGGGAATCGACAGCTAAAACTAACTTGTGCTTTATCGTTGTGCAGCCGTGGAAATGGACAAGGGAACCCACAGCTAAAGCTAACCCGTGCTTTATTGTTGCGCAGCCGTGCAAATGGACAAGGGAACCGACAGCTAAAGCTAACCCGTGCTTTATCGTTGCGTTGCCGTGCAAATGGACAAGTGAACCGACAGCTAAAGCTAACCCGTGCTTTATCGTTGCGCTGCCGCGAAAATGGACAAGCGAACTGACAGCTAAAGCTAACCCGTGCTTTATCGTTGCGCAGCCGTGCAAATGGACAAGGGAACTGACAGCTAAAGCTAACCCGTGCTTTATCGTTTGGCAGCCGTGCAAAGGGACAAGGGAACCGATAGCTAAAGTTTACCCGTGATTTATCGTTGCGCTGCCGTGCAAATGGACAAGGGAACCGACAGCTAAAGCTAACCCGTGCTTATTCGTTGCGCAGCCGTGCAAATGGACAAGGGAACCGACAGCTAAAGCTAACCCGTGCTTTACCGTTGCGCTGCCGTGCAAATGGACTAGGGAACCGACAGCTAAAGCTAACCCCTGCTTTATGGCTGTGCAGCCGTGCAAATGGACAAGGGAACCGACAGCTAAAGCTTACCCGTGCTTTATCGCTGCGCAGCCATGTAAAGGGACAAGGGAACCGACAGCTAAAGCTAACCCGTGCTTAATCGTTGTGCAGCCGTGCAAATGGACAAGGGATCCGACAGCTAAAGCTAACCTGTGCTTTATCGTTGCGCAGCCGTGCAAATGGACAAGGGAACCGACAGCTAAAGCTAACCCGTGCTTTACCGTTGCGCAGCCGTGCATATGGACAAGGGAACTGATAGCTAAAGCTAACCCGTGCTTTATCGCTGCGCAGCCGTGCAAATGGACAAGGGAACCGACAGTTAAAGCTAACCCGTGCTTTATCGTTGTGCTGCCGTGCAAATGGACAAGGGAACCGACAGCTAAAGCAAACCCGTGCTTTATCGTTGCGCACCCGATAGACAGCCGTGCAAATGGACAAGAGAACCGACAGCTAATGCTTACCCGTGCTTTATCGCTGCCACGCCGTGCAAATGGACAAGGGAACCGACAGCTAAAGCTAACCCGTGCTTTATCGTTGCGCAGACGTGCAAATGGACAAGGGAACTGACAGCTAAAGCTAACCTGTGCTTTATCGTTGCGCTGCAGTGCAAATGGACAAGGGAACTGAGAGCTAAACTAACCCGTGCTTTATCGTTGCGCTGCCGTGCAAATGGACAAGGGAACCGACAGCTAAAGCTAACCCGTGCTTTATCGTTGCGCTGCCGTAAAAAAGGAGAAGGGAACCGACAGCTAAAGCTAACCCGTGCTTTATTGTTCCCTTGTCCATTTGCACGGCAGCGCAACGATAAAGAACGGGTTAGCTTTAGCTGTCGGTTCCCTTGTCCATTTGCACGGCTGCGCAACGATAAAGCACTGGTTAGCTTTAGCAGTCGGTTCCCTTGTCCATTTGCACGGTAGCACAACGATAAAGCACGGGTTAGCTTTAGCTGTCTGATCACTTGTCCATTTGCACGGCAACGCAACGATAAAGCACGGGTTAGTTTTAGCTGTCGGTTCCCTTGTCCATTTGCACGGCTGTGCAGCGATAAAACACGGGTTAGCTTTAGCTGTAGGTTCCCTTGTCCATTTCCACGGCTGCGCAACGATAAAGCACGAGTTAGCCTTAGCTGTCGATTCCCTTGTCCAATTGCACGGCAGCGCAACGATAAAGCACGGGTTAGCTTTAGCTGTCGGTTCCCTTGTCCATTTGCACGGCAGCGCAACGATAAAGCACGGGTTAACTTTAGCTGTCGGTTCCCTGGTCCATTTGCACGGCAGCGCAACGATAAAGAACGGGTTAGCTTTAGCTGTCGGTTCACTTGTCCATTTGCAAGGCTGCGCAACGATAAAGCATGAGTTAGCTTTAAATGTCGCTTCCCTTGTCCATTTGCACGGCTGCGCAACGGTAAAGCACAGGTAAGCTTTAGCTGTCGGTTCCCTTGTCCATTTGCACGGCTGCAATAAGATAAAGCACGGGTTAGCTTTAGCTGTCGGTTCCCGTGTCCATTTGAACGGCTGCGCAACGATAAAGCACGGGTTAGCTGTAGCTGTCGGTTCCCTTGTCCATTTGCACGGCTGCGCAACAATAAAGCACGGGTTAGCTTTAGCTGTCGGTTCCCTTGTCCATTTGCACGGCAGCAAAACGATAAAGCACGGGTTAGCTTTAGCTGTCGGTTCCCTTGTCCATTTACGGCTGCGCAACGATAAAGCACGGGTAAGCTTTAGCTGTCAGTTCCCTTGTCCATTGGCACGGCTGCGCAGCGATAAAGCACAGGTTACCTTTAGCTGTCGGTTTCCTTGTCCATTTGCACGGCTTCGCAACGATAAAGCACGGGTTAGCTTTAGCTGTCGGTTCCCTTGACCATTTGCACGGCTTCGCAACGATAAAGCACGGGTTAGCTTTAGCTGTCGGTTGCCTTGTCCATTTTTACGGCTGCGCAGCGATAAAGCACATGTTAGATTTAGCTGTCGGTTCCCTTGTCCATTTGCACGGCTGCGCAGCGATAAAGCACGGGTTAGCTTTAGCTGTCGGTTCCCTTGTCCATTTGCACGGCTGTGCAGCAATAAAGCACGGGTTAGCTTTAGCTGTCGGTTCACTTGTCCATTTGGTCGGCTTCGCAACGATAAAGTATGCGTTAGCTTTAGCTGTCGGTTCCCTTGTCCATTTGCATTGCTGGGCAGCGATAAAGCACGGGTTAGCTTTAGCTGTCTGTTCCCTTGTCCATTTGCACGGCTGCGCAACGGTAAAGCATGGGTTACCTTTAGCTGTCACTTCCTTTGTCCATTTTCACGGCTACGCAACGATAAAACACGGGTTAGCTTTAGCTGTCAGTTCCCTTGTCCATTTGCACGGCGGCACAACGATAAAGCACGGGTTAGATTTAACTGTCGGTTCCCTTGTCCATTTGCACGGCAGCGCAACGATAAAGCACGGGTTAGCTTTAGCTGTCGGTTCCCTGTCCATTTGCACGGCAGTGCAACGATAAATCACGGGTAAGCTTTAGCTGTTGGTTCCCTCGTCCCTTTGCACGGCTGCGCAACGATAAAGCACTGGTTAGCTTTAGCTGTCGGTTCCCTTGTCCATTTGCACGGTAGCGCAACGATAAAGCACGGATTAGCTTTAGCTGTCGGTTCACTTGTCCATTTGCACGGCAACGCAACGATAAAGCACGGGTTAGCTTTAGCTGTCGGTTCCCTTGTCCATTTGCACGGCTGCGCAACAATAAAGCACGGGTTAGCTTTAGCTGTGGGTTCCCTTGTCCATTTCCACGGCTGCACAACGATAAAGCACAACCTAGTTTTAGCTGTCGATTCCCTTGTCCATTTGCACGGCAGCGCAACGATAAAGCACGGGTTAGCTTTAGCTGTCGGTTCCCTTGTCCATTTGCACGGCAGCGCAACGATAAAGCACGGGTTAGTTTAGCTCTCAGTTCCCTTGTCCATTTGCACTGCAGCGCAACGATAAAGCACAGGTTAGCTTTAGCTGTCAGTTCCCTTGTCCATTTGCACGTCTGCGCAACGATAAAGCACGGGTTAGCTTTAGCTGTCGGTTCCCTTGTCCATTTGCACGGCTGCGCAGCGATAAAGCACGGGTTAGCTTTAGCTGTCGGTTCCCTTGTCCATTTGCACGGCGTGGCAGCGATAAAGCACGGGTAAGCATTAGCTGTCGGTTCTCTTGTCCATTTGCACGGCTGCGCAGCGATAAAGCACGGGTTAGCTTTAGCTGTCGGTTCCCTTGCCATTTGCACTGCAGCGCAACGATAAAGCATGTGTTAGCCTTAGCTGTCGGTTCCCTTGTCCTTTTGCACGCCTGAGCAACGATAAAGCACGGATTAGCTTTTGCTGTCGCTTCCCTTGTCCATTTTTACGGCTGCGCAGCGATAAAGCACGGGTTAGCTTTAGCTGTCGGTTCCCTTGTCCATTTGCACGGCTGGGCAGCAATAAAGCACTGGTTAGCTTTACTGTCGGTTCCCTTGTCCATTTGCACGGCAGCGAAACGATAAAGCACGGGTTAGCTTTAGCTGTCGGTTCCCCTGTCCATTTTTACGGCTGCGCCGCGATAAAGCACGGGTTAGCTTTAGCTGTCGTTTCCCTTGTCCATTTGCACGGCTGCTTAGCGATAAAGCACGGGTTAGCTTTAGCTGTCGGTTCCCTTGTCCATTTGCACGGCTGCGCAACGATAAAGCACGGGTAAGCTTTAGCTGTCGGTTCCCTTGTCCATTTGCACGGCTGCGCAGCGATAAAGCACATGTTATCTTTAGCTGTCGGTTTCCTTGTCCATTTGCACGGCAGCGCAACGATAAAGCACGGGTTAGCTTTAGCTGTCGGTTCCCTTGTCCATTTGTGCGGCTGCGCAGCGATAAAGCACGGGTTAATTTTAGCTGTCAGTTCCCTTGTCCATTTGCACGGCTGCGCAAAGGTAAAGCACTGGTTAGCTTTAGCTGTCGGTTCCCTTGTCCATTTGCACGGCTGCGCAACGATAAAGCACGGGTTAGCTTTAGCTGTCGGTTCCCTTGTCCATTTGCGCGGCTGCGCCGCGATAAAGCACGGGTTACTTTTAGCTGTCAGTTCCCTTGTCCATTTGCACGGCTGCGCAAAGGTAATGCACGGGTTAGCTTTAGCTGTCGGTTCCCTTGTCCATTTGCACGGCTGCGCAACGATAAAGCACAGGTCAGCTTTACCTGTCGGTTCCCTTGTCCATTTGCACGGCTGCGCAACGATTAAGCCCGGGTTAGCTTTAGCTGTCGGTTCCCTTGTCCATTTGCACGGCAGCGCAACGATTAAGCACAGGTTAGCTTTAGCTGTCGGTTCCCTGGCCATTTGCACGGCAGCGCAACGATAAATCACGGGTAAGCTTTAGCTGTCGGTTCCCTTGACCCTTTGCACGGCTGCGCAGTGATAAAGCACGGGTTTGCTTTAGCTGTCGGTTCCCTGTCCATTTGCACGGCAGTGCAACGATAAAGAACGGGTTAGCTTTAGCTGTCGGTTCACTTGTCCATGTGCAAGGCTGCGCAACGATAAAGCACGGGTTAGCTTTAACTGTCGGTTCCCTGGTCCATTTGCACGGCAGCGCAACGATAAAAAACGGGTTAGCTTTAGCTGTCGGTTCACTTGTCCATTTGCAAGGCTGCACAACGATAAAGCACGGGTTTGCTTTAGCTGTCGGTTCCCTGTCCATTTGCACGGCAGTGCAACGATAATTCACGGGTAAGCTTTAGCTGTCGGTTCCCTTGTCCATTTGCACGGGTGCGCAACGATAAAGCACGGGTTAGCTTTAGCTGTCGGTTCCCTTGTCCATTTGCACGGCTGCGCAACGATAAAGCACGGGTTAGCTTTAGCTGTCGGTTTCCTTGTCCATTTGCACGGCTGCGCAACGATGAAGCACGGGTTAGCTTTAGCTGTCGGTTCCCTTGTCCATTTGCACGGCTGCGCAGCGATAAAGCACGGGTTAGCTTTAGCTGTCGGTTCCCTTGTCCATTTGCACGGCAGTGCAACGATAAATCACGGGTAAGCTTTAGCTGTCGGTTCCCTTGTCCCTTTGCACGGCTGCCAAACGATAAAGCACAGGTTAGCTTTAGCTGTCAGTTCCCTTGTCCATTTGCACGGCTGCGCAACGATAAAGCACGGGTTAGCTTTAGCTGTCAGTTCGCTTGTCCATTTTCGCGGCAGCGCAACGATAAAGCACGGGTTAGCTTTAGCTGTCGGTTCACTTGTCCATTTGCACGGCAACGCAACGATAAAGCACGGGTTAGCTTTAGCTGTCGGTTCCCTTGTCCATTTGCACGGCTGCGCAGCGATAAAGCACTGGTTAGCTTTAGCTGTCGGTTCCCTTGTCCATTTGCACCGCTGCGCAACGATAAAGCACGGGTTAGCTTTAGCTTTCGGTTCCCTTGTCCATTTGCACGGCTGCGAAACGATAAAGCACGGGTTAGTTTAGATCTCAGTTCCCTTGTCCATTTGCACTGCAGCGCAACGATAAAGCACAGGTTAGCTTTAGCTGTCAGTTCCCTTGTCCATTTGCACGTCTGCGCAACGATAAAGCACGGGTTAGCTTTAGCTGTCGGTTCCCTTGTCCATTTGCACGGCGTGGCAGCGATAAAGCGCGGGTAAGCATTAGCTGTCGGTTCCCTTGTCCATTTGCACGGCTGCGCAGCGATAAAGCACGGGTTAGCTTTAGCTGTCGGTTCCCTTGTCCATTTCCACGGCTGCGCAACGATAAAGCACGCGTTAGCTTTAGCTGTCGGTTCCCTTGTCCATTTGCACGGCTGCGCAACGATAAAGCACGGGTTAGCTTTAGCTGTCGGTTCCCGTGTCCATGTGAACGGCTGCGCAACGATAAAGCACGGGTTAGCTTTAACTGTCGGTTCCCTTGTCCATTTGCACGGCAGCGCAACGATAAAGAACGGGTTAGCTTTAGCTGTCGGTTCCCTTGGCCATTTGCACGGCTGCACAACGATAAAGCACGGGTTAGCTTTAGCTGTCGGTTCCCTTGTCCATTTGCGCGGCTGCGCAGCGATAAAGCACGGGTTAATTTTAGCTGTCGGTTCCCTTGTCCATTTGCGCAGCTGCGCAGCGATAAAGCACGGGTTAATTTTAGCTCTCAGTTCCCTTGTCCATTTGCACGGCTGCGCAAAGGTAAAGCACGGGTTAGCTTTAGCTGTCGTTTCCCTTGTCCATTTGCACGGCTGCGCAACGATAAAGCACAGGTTAGCTTTAGCTGTCGGTTCCCTTGTCCATTTGCACGGCTGCGCAACGATTAAGCCCGGGTTAGCTTTAGCTGTCGGTTCCCTTGTCCATTTGCACGGCAGCGCAACGATTAAACTCAGGTTAGCTTTAGCTGTCGGTTCCCTGGCCATTTGCACGGCAGAGCAACGATAAATCACGGGTAAGCTTTAGCTGTCGGTTCCCTTGTCCCTTTGCACGGCTGCGCAGCGATAATGCACGGGTTAGCTTTAGCTGTCGTTTCCCTGGTCCATTTGCACGGCAGCGCAACGATAAAGAACGGGTTAGCTTTAGCTGTCGGTTCCCTGGTCCATTTGCACGGCAGCGCAACGATAAAGCACGGGTAAGCTTTAGCTGTCGGTTCCCTTGTCCATTTGCACGGCTTCGCAACGATAAAGCACGGGTTAGCTTTAGCTGTCGGTTGCCTTGTCCATTTTTACGGCTGCGCAGCGATAAAGCACATGTTAGCTTTAGCTGTCGGTTCCCTTGTCCATTTGCACGGCTGCGCAGCGATAAAACACGGGTTAGCTTTAGCTGTCGGTTCCCTTGTCCATTTGCACGGCTGCCAAACGATAAAGCACGGGTTAGCTTTAGCTGTCGGTTCCCTTATCCATTTGCACGGTAGCGCAACGATAAAGCACGGGTTAGCTTTAGCTGTCGGTTCACTTGTCCATTTGCACGGCAGCGCAACGATAAAGCACGGGTTAGCTTTAGCTGTCGGTTCCCTTGTCCATTTGCACGGCGTGGCAGCGATAAAGCACGGGTAAGCATTAGCTGTCGGTTCCCTTGTCCATTTGCACGGCTGCGCAGCAATAAAGCACGGGTTAGCTTTAGCTGTCGGTTCCCTTGTCCATTTGCACGGCTGCGCAACGATAAAGCACGGGTTAGCTTTAGCTGTCGGTTTCCTTGTCCATTTGCACGGCTGCGCAACGATGAAGCACGGGTTAGCTTTAGCTGTCGGTTCCCTTGTCCATTTGCACGGCTGCGCAGCGATAAAGCACGGGTTAGCTTTAGCTGTCGGTTCCCTTGTCCATTTGCACGGCAGTGCAACGATAAATCACGGGTAAGCTTTAGCTGTCGGTTCCCTTGTCCCTTTGCACGGCTGCCAAACGATAAAGCACAGGTTAGCTTTAGCTGTCAGTTCCCTTGTCCATTTGCACGGCTGCGCAACGATAAAGCACGGGTTAGCTTTAGCTGTCAGTTCGCTTGTCCATTTTCGCGGCAGCGCAACGATAAAGCACGGGTTAGCTTTAGCTGTCGGTTCACTTGTCCATTTGCACGGCAACGCAACGATAAAGCACGGATTAGCTTTAGCTGTCGGTTCTCTTGTCCATTTGCACGGCTGCGCAGCGATAAAGCACTGGTTAGCTTTAGCTGTCGGTTCCCTTGTCCATTTGCACGGCTGCGCAACGATAAAGCACGGGTTAGCTTTAGCTTTCGGTTCCCTTGTCCATTTGCACGGCTGCGAAACGATAAAGCACGGGTTAGTTTAGATCTCAGTTCCCTTGTCCATTTGCACTGCAGCGCAACGATAAAGCACAGGTTAGCTTTAGCTGTCAGTTCCCTTGTCCATTTGCACGTCTGCGCAACGATAAAGCACGGGTTAGCTTTAGCTGTCGGTTCCCTTGTCCATTTGCACGGCGTGGCAGCGATAAAGCGCGGGTAAGCATTAGCTGTCGGTTCCCTTGTCCATTTGCACGGCTGCGCAGCGATAAAGCACGGGTTAGCTTTAGCTGTCGGTTCCCTTGTCCATTTCCACGGCTGCGCAACGATAAAGCACGCGTTAGCTTTAGCTGTCGGTTCCCTTGTCCATTTGCACGGCTGCGCAACGATAAAGCACGGGTTAGCTTTAGCTGTCGGTTCCCGTGTCCATGTGAACGGCTGCGCAACGATAAAGCACGGGTTAGCTTTAACTGTCGGTTCCCTTGTCCATTTGCACGGCAGCGCAACGATAAAGAACGGGTTAGCTTTAGCTGTCGGTTCCCTTGGCCATTTGCACGGCTGCACAACGATAAAGCACGGGTTAGCTTTAGCTGTCGGTTCCCTTGTCCATTTGCGCGGCTGCGCAGCGATAAAGCACGGGTTAATTTTAGCTGTCGGTTCCCTTGTCCATTTGCGCAGCTGCGCAGCGATAAAGCACGGGTTAATTTTAGCTCTCAGTTCCCTTGTCCATTTGCACGGCTGCGCAAAGGTAAAGCACGGGTTAGCTTTAGCTGTCGTTTCCCTTGTCCATTTGCACGGCTGCGCAACGATAAAGCACAGGTTAGCTTTAGCTGTCGGTTCCCTTGTCCATTTGCACGGCTGCGCAACGATTAAGCCCGGGTTAGCTTTAGCTGTCGGTTCCCTTGTCCATTTGCACGGCAGCGCAACGATTAAACTCAGGTTAGCTTTAGCTGTCGGTTCCCTGGCCATTTGCACGGCAGAGCAACGATAAATCACGGGTAAGCTTTAGCTGTCGGTTCCCTTGTCCCTTTGCACGGCTGCGCAGCGATAATGCACGGGTTAGCTTTAGCTGTCGTTTCCCTGGTCCATTTGCACGGCAGCGCAACGATAAAGAACGGGTTAGCTTTAGCTGTCGGTTCCCTGGTCCATTTGCACGGCAGCGCAACGATAAAGCACGGGTAAGCTTTAGCTGTCGGTTCCCTTGTCCATTTGCACGGCTTCGCAACGATAAAGCACGGGTTAGCTTTAGCTGTCGGTTGCCTTGTCCATTTTTACGGCTGCGCAGCGATAAAGCACATGTTAGCTTTAGCTGTCGGTTCCCTTGTCCATTTGCACGGCTGCGCAGCGATAAAGCACGGGTTAGCTTTAGCTGTCGGTTCCCTTGTCCATTTGCACGGCTGTGCAGCGATAAAGCACGGGTTAGCTTTAGCTGTCGGTTCACTTGTCCATTTGCTCGGCTTCGCAACGATAAAGTATGCGTTAGCTTTAGCTGTCGGTTCCCTTGTCCATTTGCATTGCTGGGCAGCGATAAAGCACGGGTTAGCTTTAGCTGTCGGTTCCCTTGTCCATTTGCACGGCAGCGCAACGATAAATCACGGGTTAGCTTTAGCTGTCGGTTCCCTGTCCATTTGCACGGCAGTGCAACGATAAATCACGGGTAAGCTTTAGCTGTCGGTTCCCGTGTCCCTTTGCACGGCTGCGCAACGATAAAGCACGGGTTAGCTTTAGCTGTCAGTTCCCTTGTCCATTTGCACGGCTGCGCAATGATAAAGCATTGGTTAGATTTAGCTGTCGGTTCCCTTGTCCATTTGCACGGTAGCGCAACGATAAAGCACGGATTAGCTTTAGCTGTCGGTTCACTTGTCCATTTGCACGGCAACGCAACGATAAAGCACGGGTTAGCGTTAGCTGTCGGTTCCCTTGTCCATTTGCACGGCTGC
This sequence comes from Sepioteuthis lessoniana, assembly GCA_963585895.1. Classification (NCBI taxonomy): domain Eukaryota; kingdom Metazoa; phylum Mollusca; class Cephalopoda; order Myopsida; family Loliginidae; genus Sepioteuthis; species Sepioteuthis lessoniana. The sequence continues at coordinate 85,400,263 of OY757904.1, read as the reverse complement.
GCAGCGATAAAGCACGGGTTAGCTTTAGCTGTGGGTTCCCTTGTCCATTTCCACGGCTGCGCAACGATAATGCACGAGTTAGCTTTAGCTGTCGATTCCCTTGTCCAATTACACGGCTGCGACAAGATAAAGCACGTGTTAGCTTTAGCTGTCGGTTCCCGTGTCCATTTGAACGGGTGCGCAACGATAAAGCACGGGTTAGCTTTAGCTGTCGGTTCCCTTGTCCATTTGCACGGCTGCCCCACAATAAAGCACGGGTTAGCTTTAGCTGTCGGTTCCCTTGTCCATTTGCACGGCAGCACAACGATAAAGCACGGGTTAGCTTTAGCTATCGGTTCCCTTGTCCATTTGCACGGCTGCGCATCGATAAAGCACGGGTTAGCTTTAGCTGTCAATTCCCGTGTCAATTTGAACGGCTGCGCAACGATAAAGCACGGGTTAGCTTTAACTGTCGGTTCCCTTGTCCATTTGCACGGCAGCGCAACGATAAAGCACGGGTAGCTCTAGCTGTCGGTTTCCTTGTCCATTTGCACGGCAGCGCAACGATAAAGCACGGGTTAACTTTAGCTGTGGGTTCCCTTGTCCATTTGCACGGCTGCGCAACGATAAAGCACGGGTTAGCTTTAGCTGTCGGTTCCCTTGTCCATTTGCACGGCTGCGCAACGATTAAGCACGGGTTAGCTTTAGCTGTCGGTTCCCTGTCCATTTGCACGGCAGTGCAACGATAAATCACGGGTAAGCTTTAGCTGTCGGTTCCCTTGTCCCTTTGCACGGCTGCGCAACGATAAAGCACGGGTCAGCTTTAGCTGTCAGTTCCCTTGTCCATTTGCACGGCTGCGCAACGATAAAGCACGGGTTAGCTTTAGCTGTCGGTTCCCTTGTCCATTTGCACGGTAGCGCAACTATAAAGCACGGGTTAACTTTAGCTGTCGGTTCCCTTGTCCCTTTACACGGCTGCGCAGCGATAAAGCACGGGTTAGCTTTAGCTGTCGGTTCCCTTGTCCATTTGCACGGCTGCGCAGCCATAAAGCACGGGTTAGCTTTAGCTGTCGGTTCCCTAGTCCATTTGCACGGCAGCGCAACGATAAAGCACGGGTTAGCTTTAGCTGTCGGTTCCCTTGTCCATTTGCATGGCTGCGCAACAATAAAACACGGGTTAGCTTTAGCTGTGGGTTCCCTTGTCCATTTCCACGGCTGCACAACGATAAAGCACAAGTTAGTTTTAGCTGTCGATTCCCTTGTCCATTTGCACGGCAGCGCAACGATAAAGCACGGGTTAGCTTTAGCTGTCGGTTCCCTTGTCCATTTGCACGGCAGCGCAACGATAAAGCACGGGTTAGCTTTAGCTGTCGGTTCCCTTGTCCATTTGCACGGCTGCGCAACGATAAAGCACGGGTTAGCTTTAGCTGTCGGTTCGCTTGTCCATTTTCGCGGCAGCGCAACGATAAAGCACGGGTTAGTTTAGCTCTCAGTTCCCTTGTCCATTTGCACTGCAGCGCAACGATAAGCACAGGTTAGCTTTAGCTGTCAGTTCCCTTGTCCATTTGCACGTCTGCGCAACGATAAAGCACGGGTTAGCTTTAGCTGTCGGTTCCCTTGTCCATTTGCACGGCTGCGCAGCGATAAAGCACGGGTTAGCTTTAGCTGTCAGTTCCCTTATCAATTTGCACGGCGTGGCAGCGATAAAGCACGGGTAAGCATTAGCTGTCGGTTCCCTTGTCCATTTGCACGGCTGCGCAACGATAAAACACGGGTTAGCTTTAGCTGTCGGTTCCCTTGTCCATTTGCACGGTAGCGCAACGATAAAGCACGGGTTAGCTTTAGCTGACGATTCCCTTGTCCATTTGCACGGCAGTGCAACGATAAATCACGGGTAAGCTTTAGCTGTTTGTTCCCTTGTCCCTTTGCACGGCTGCGCAACGATAAAGCAAGGCTTAGCTTTAGCTGTCAGTTCCCTTGTCCATTTGCACGGCAGCGCAACGATAAAGCACGGGTCTGCTTTAGCTGTCGGTTCTCTTGTCCATTTGCACGGCTGCGCAGCGATAAAGCACGGGTAAGCTTTAGCTGTCGGTTCCCTTGTCCATTTGCACGGCGTGGCAGCGCTAAAGCAAGGGTAAGCATTAGCTGTCGGTTCCCTTGTCCATTTGCACGGCTGCGCAGCGATAAAGCACTGGTTAGCTTTAGCTGTCGGTTCCCTTGTCGATTTGCACGGCTGCGCAACGATAAAGCACGGGTTAGCTTTAGCTGTCGGTTCCCTTGTCCATTTGCACGGCTGCGCAACGATAAAGCACGGGTTAGATTTAGCTGTCGGTTCCCGTGTCCATGTGAACGGCTGCGCAACGATAAAGCACGGGTTAGCTTTAGCTGTCGGTTCCCTTGGCCATTTGCACGGCTGCGCAACGATAAAGCACGGGTTAGCTTTAGCTGTCGGTTCCCTTGTCCATTTGCGCGGCTGCGCAGCGATAAAGCACGGGTTAATTTTAGCTGTCAGTTCCCTTGTCCATTTGCACGGCGGCGCAAAGGTAAAGCACGGGTTAGCTTTAGCTGTCGGTTCCCTTGTCCATTTGCACGGCAGCGCAACGATAAAGCACGGGTTAGCTTTAGCTGTCGGTTCCCTTGTCCATTTGCGCTGCTACGCAGCGATAAAGCACGGGTTAATTTTAGCTGTCAGTTCCCTTGTCCATTTGCACGGCTGCGCAAAGGTAAAGCACGGGTTAGCTTTAGCTGTCGGTTCCCTTGTCCATTTGCACGGCTGCGCAACGATAAAGCACAGGTCAGCTTTAGCTGTCGGTTCCCTTGTCCATTTGCACGGCTGCGCAACGATTAAGCCCGGGTTAGCTTTAGCTGTCGGTTCCCTTGTCCATTTGCACGGCAGCGCAACGATTAAGCACAGGTTAGCTTTAGCTGTCGGTTCCCTGGCCATTTGCACGGCAGCGCAACGATAAATCACGGGTTAGCTTTAGCTGTCGGTTCCCTTGTCCATTTGCACGGCTGCGCAACGATTAAGCCCGGGTTAGCTTTAGCTGTCGGTTCCCTTGTCCCTTTGCACGGCTGTGCAGCGATAAAGCACGGGTTAGCTTTAGCTGTCGGTTCCCTGGTCCATTTGCACGGCAGCGCCACGATAAAGAACGGGTTAGCTTTAGCTGTCGGTTCACTTGTCCATGTGCAAGGCTGCGCAACGATAAAGCACGGGTTAGCTTTAACTGTCGGTTCCCTGGTCCATTTGCACGGCAGTGCAACGATAAAGAACGGGTTAGCTTTAGCTGTCTGTTCACTTGTCCATTTGCAAGGCTGCGCAACGATAAAGCACAGGTTTGCTTTAGCTGTCGGTTCCCTGTCCATTTGCACGGCAGTGCAACGATAAATCACGGGTAAGCTTTAGCTGTCGGTTCCCTTGTCCCTTTGCACGGCTGCGCAACGATAAAGCACGGGTTAGCTTTAGCTGTCAGTTCCCTTGTCCATTTGCACGGGTGCGCAACGATAAAGCACGGGTTAGCTTTAGCTGTCGGTTCCCTTGTCCATTTGCACGGCAGCGCAACGATAAAGCACGGGTTAGCTTTAGCTGTCGGATCCCTTGTCCATTTGCACGGCTGCGCAACGATAAAGCACGGGTTAGCTTTAGCTGTCGGTTTCCTTGTCCATTTGCACGGCTGCGCAACGATGAAGCACGGGTTAGCTTTACCTGTCGGTTCCCTTGTCTATTTGCACGGCTGCACAGCGATAAAGCACGGGTTAGCTTTAGCTCTCGGTTCCCTGGTCCATTTGCACGGCGTGGCAGTGATAAAGCACGGGTAAGTTTTAGCTGTCGGTTCCCTTGTCCATTTGCACGGCTGCGCAGCGATAAAACACGGGTTAGCTTTAGCTGTCGGTTCCCTTGTCCATTTGCACGGCTGCCAAACGATAAAGCACGGGTTAGCTTTAGCTGTCGGTTCCCTTATCCATTTGCACGGTAGCGCAACGATTAAGCACGGGTAAGCTTTAGCTGTCGGTTCACTTGTCCATTTGCACGGCAGCGCAACGATAAAGCACGGGTTAGCTTTAGCTGTCGGTTCCCTTGTCCATTTGCACGGAGTGGCAGCGATAAAGCACGGGTAAGCATTAGCTGTCGCTTCCCTTGTCCATTGGCACGGCTGCGCAGCGATAAAGCACGGGTTAGCTTTAGCTGTCGGTTCCCTTGTCCATTTGCACGGCTGCGCAACGATAAAGCACGGGTTAGCTTTAGCTGTTGGTTCCCGTGTCCCTGTGAACAGCTGAGCAACGATAAAGCATTGGTTAGCTTTAGCTGTCGGTTCCCTTGTCCATTTGCACGCATGCGCAACGATAAAGCACAGGTAAGCATTAGCTGTCGGTTCCCTTGTCCATTTCCACGGCTGCGCAGCGATAAAGCACGGGTTAGCTTTAGCTGTCGGTTCCCTTGTCCATTTGCACGGCTGCGAAACGATTAAGCACGGGTTAGCTTTAGCTGTCGGTTCACTTGTCCATTTGCACGTCATTGCAACGATAAATCACGGGTTAGCTTTAGCTGTCGGTTCCCTTGTCCATTTGCACGGCTGCGCAACGATAAAACACGGGTTAGCTTTAGCTGTCGGTTCCCTTGTCCATTTGCACGGCTGCGCAACGATAAAGCCCGGTTTCGCTTTAGCTGTCTGTTCCCTGGTCAATTTGCACGGCAGCGCAACGATAAAGAACGGGTTAGCTTTAGCTGTCGGTTCACTTGTCCATTTGCAAGGCTGCGCAACGATAAAGCACGAGTTAGCTTTAACTGTCGTTTCCCTTGTCCATTTGAACGGCTGCGCAACGATAAAGCACGGGTTAGCTTTAGCTGTCTGTTCCCTTGTCCATTTGCACGGCATCGCAACGATAAAGAACGGGTTAGCTTTAGCTGTCGGTTCCCTTGTCCATTTGCACGGCAGCACAACGATAAAGCACGGGTTAGCTTTAGCTGTCGGTTCCCTTCTCCTTTTTTACGGACGCGCAACGATAAAGCACGGGTTAGCTTTAGCTGTCGGTTCCCTTGTCCATTTGCACGGAAGCGCAACGATAAAGCACGGGTTAGTTTAGCTCTCAGTTCCCTTGTCCATTTGCACTGCAGCGCAACGATAAAGCACAGGTTAGCTTTAGCTGTCAGTTCCCTTGTCCATTTGCACGTCTGCGCAACGATAAAGCACGGGTTAGCTTTAGCTGTCGGTTCCCTTGTCCATTTGCACGGCGTGGCAGCGATAAAGCAAGGGTAAGCATTAGCTGTCGGTTCTCTTGTCCATTTGCACGGCTGCGCAGCGATAAAGCACGGGTTAGCTTTAGCTGTCGGTTCCCATGTCCATTTGCACGTCTGCGCAACGATAAAGCACGGGTTAGCTTTAGCTGTCGGTTCCCTTGTGCATTTGCACGGCTGCGCAGCGATAAAGCACTGGTTAGCTTTAGCTGTCGGTTCCCTTGTCCATTTGCACGGCTGCGCAACGATAAAGCACGGGTTAGCTTTAGCTGTCGGTTCCCTTGTCCATTTGCACGGCTGCGCAACGATAAAGCACGGGTTAGCTTTAGCTGTCGGTTCCCTTGTCCATTTGCACGGCAGCGCAACGATAAAGCACGGGTTAGCTTTACCTGTCGGTTCCCTTGTCCATTTGCACGGCTGCGCAAATGTAAAGCACGGGTTAGCTTTCGCTGTCGGTTCCCTTGTCCATTTCCACGGCTGCGCAACGATAGAGCACAGGTCAGCTTTAGCAGTCGGTTCCCTTGTCCATTTGCACGGCAGCGCAACGATTAAGCACGGGTTAGCTTTAGCTGTCGGTTCCCTGTCCATTTGCACGGCAGTGCAACGATAAATCACGGGTAAGCTTTAGCTGTCGGTTCCCTGGTCCTTTTGCACGGCTGCGCAGCGATAAAACACGGGTTAGCTTTAGCTGTCAGTTCCCTTGTCCATTTGCACGGCTGCGCAACGATAAAGCACTGGTTAGCTTTAGCAGTCGGTTCCCTTGTCCATTTGCACGGTAGCACAACGATAAAGCACGGGTTAGCTTTAGCTGTCTGATCACTTGTCCATTTGCACGGCAACGCAACGATAAAGCACGGGTTAGTTTTAGCTGTCGGTTCTCTTGTCCATTTGCACGGCTGCGCAGCGATAAAACACGGGTTAGCTTTAGCTGTAGGTTCCCTTGTCCATTTCCACGGCTGCGCAACGATAAAGCACGAGTTAGCCTTAGCTGTCGATTCCCTTGTCCAATTGCACGGCAGCGCAACGATAAAGCACGGGTTAGCTTTAGCTGTCGGTTCCCTTGTCCATTTGCACGGCAGCGCAACGATAAAGCACGGGTTAGCTTTAGCTGTCGGTTCCCTGGTCCATTTGCACGGCAGCGCAACGATAAAGAACGGGTTAGCTTTAGCTGTCGGTTCACTTGTCCATTTGCAAGTCTGCGCAACGATAAAGCATGAGTTTGCTTTAAATGTCGCTTCCCTTGTCCATTTGCACGGCTGCGCAACGGTAAAGCACAGGTAAGCTTTAGCTGTCGGTTCCCTTGTCCATTTGCACGGCTGCGATAAGATAAAGCACGGGTTAGCTTTAGCTGTCGGTTCCCGTGTCCATTTGAACGGCTGCGCAACGATAAAGCACGGGTTAGCTGTAGCTGTCGGTTCCCTTGTCCATTTGCACGGCTGCGCAACAATAAAGCACGGGTTAGCTTTAGCTGTCGGTTCCCTTGTCCATTTGCACGGCAGCAAAACGATAAAGCACGGGTTAGCTTTAGCTGTCGGTTCCCTTGTCCATTTACGGCTGCGCAACGATAAAGCACGGGTAAGCTTTAGCTGTCAGTTCCCTTGTCCATTGGCACGGCTGCGCAGCGATAAAGCACAGGTTACCTTTAGCTGTCGGTTTCCTTGTCCATTTGCACGGCTGCGCAACGATAAAGCACGGGTTAGCTTTAGCTGTCGGTTCCCTTGACCATTTGCACGGCTTCGCAACGATAAAGCACGGGTTAGCTTTAGCTGTCGGTTGCCTTGTCCATTTTTACGGCTGCGCAGCGATAAAGCACATGTTAGATTTAGCTGTCGGTTCCCTTGTCCATTTGCACGGCTGCGCAGCGATAAAGCACGGGTTAGCTTTAGCTGTCGGTTCCCTTGTCCATTTGCACGGCTGTGCAGCAATAAAGCACGGGTTAGCTTTAGCTGTCGGTTCACTTGTCCATTTGGTCGGCTTCGCAACGATAAAGTATGCGTTAGCTTTAGCTGTCGGTTCCCTTGTCCATTTGCATTGCTGGGCAGCGATAAAGCACGGGTTAGCTTTAGCTGTCTGTTCCCTTGTCCATTTGCACGGCTGCGCAACGGTAAAGCATGGGTTACCTTTAGCTGTCACTTCCTTTGTCCATTTTCACGGCTACGCAACGATAAAACACGGGTTAGCTTTAGCTGTCAGTTCCCTTGTCCATTTGCACGGCGGCGCAACGATAAAGCACGGGTTAGCTTTAGCTGTCGGTTCCCTTGTCCATTTGCACGGCAGCGCAACGATAAAGCACGGGTTAGCTTTAGCTGTCGGTTCCCTGTCCATTAGCACGGCAGTGCAACGATAATTCACGGGTAAGCTTTAGCTGTCGGTTCCCTTGTCCATTTGCACGGGTGCGCAACGATAAAGCACGGGTTAGCTTTAGCTGTCGGTTCCCTTGTCCATTTGCACGGCTGCGCAACGATAAAGCACGGGTTAGCTTTAGCTGTCGGTTTCCTTGTCCATTTGCACGGCTGCGCAACGATGAAGCACGGGTTAGCTTTAGCTGTCGGTTCCCTTGTCCATTTGCACGGCTGCGCAGCGATAAAGCACGGGTTAGCTTTAGCTGTCGGTTCCCTTGTCCATTTGCACGGCAGTGCAACGATAAATCACGGGTAAGCTTTAGCTGTCGGTTCCCTTGTCCCTTTGCACGGCTGCCAAACGATAAAGCACAGGTTAGCTTTAGCTGTCAGTTCCCTTGTCCATTTGCACGGCTGCGCAACGATAAAGCACGGGTTAGCTTTAGCTGTCAGTTCGCTTGTCCATTTTCGCGGCAGCGCAACGATAAAGCACGGGTTAGCTTTAGCTGTCGGTTCACTTGTCCATTTGCACGGCAACGCAACGATAAAGCACGGATTAGCTTTAGCTGTCGGTTCTCTTGTCCATTTGCACGGCTGCGCAGCGATAAAGCACTGGTTAGCTTTAGCTGTCGGTTCCCTTGTCCATTTGCACGGCTGCGCAACGATAAAGCACGGGTTAGCTTTAGCTTTCGGTTCCCTTGTCCATTTGCACGGCTGCGAAACGATAAAGCACGGGTTAGTTTAGATCTCAGTTCCCTTGTCCATTTGCACTGCAGCGCAACGATAAAGCACAGGTTAGCTTTAGCTGTCAGTTCCCTTGTCCATTTGCACGTCTGCGCAACGATAAAGCACGGGTTAGCTTTAGCTGTCGGTTCCCTTGTCCATTTGCACGGCGTGGCAGCGATAAAGCGCGGGTAAGCATTAGCTGTCGGTTCCCTTGTCCATTTGCACGGCTGCGCAGCGATAAAGCACGGGTTAGCTTTAGCTGTCGGTTCCCTTGTCCATTTCCACGGCTGCGCAACGATAAAGCACGCGTTAGCTTTAGCTGTCGGTTCCCTTGTCCATTTGCACGGCTGCGCAACGATAAAGCACGGGTTAGCTTTAGCTGTCGGTTCCCGTGTCCATGTGAACGGCTGCGCAACGATAAAGCACGGGTTAGCTTTAACTGTCGGTTCCCTTGTCCATTTGCACGGCAGCGCAACGATAAAGAACGGGTTAGCTTTAGCTGTCGGTTCCCTTGGCCATTTGCACGGCTGCACAACGATAAAGCACGGGTTAGCTTTAGCTGTCGGTTCCCTTGTCCATTTGCGCGGCTGCGCAGCGATAAAGCACGGGTTAATTTTAGCTGTCGGTTCCCTTGTCCATTTGCGCAGCTGCGCAGCGATAAAGCACGGGTTAATTTTAGCTCTCAGTTCCCTTGTCCATTTGCACGGCTGCGCAAAGGTAAAGCACGGGTTAGCTTTAGCTGTCGTTTCCCTTGTCCATTTGCACGGCTGCGCAACGATAAAGCACAGGTTAGCTTTAGCTGTCGGTTCCCTTGTCCATTTGCACGGCTGCGCAACGATTAAGCCCGGGTTAGCTTTAGCTGTCGGTTCCCTTGTCCATTTGCACGGCAGCGCAACGATTAAACTCAGGTTAGCTTTAGCTGTCGGTTCCCTGGCCATTTGCACGGCAGAGCAACGATAAATCACGGGTAAGCTTTAGCTGTCGGTTCCCTTGTCCCTTTGCACGGCTGCGCAGCGATAATGCACGGGTTAGCTTTAGCTGTCGTTTCCCTGGTCCATTTGCACGGCAGCGCAACGATAAAGAACGGGTTAGCTTTAGCTGTCGGTTCCCTGGTCCATTTGCACGGCAGCGCAACGATAAAGCACGGGTAAGCTTTAGCTGTCGGTTCCCTTGTCCATTTGCACGGCTTCGCAACGATAAAGCACGGGTTAGCTTTAGCTGTCGGTTGCCTTGTCCATTTTTACGGCTGCGCAGCGATAAAGCACATGTTAGCTTTAGCTGTCGGTTCCCTTGTCCATTTGCACGGCTGCGCAGCGATAAAGCACGGGTTAGCTTTAGCTGTCGGTTCCCTTGTCCATTTGCACGGCTGTGCAGCGATAAAGCACGGGTTAGCTTTAGCTGTCGGTTCACTTGTCCATTTGCTCGGCTTCGCAACGATAAAGTATGCGTTAGCTTTAGCTGTCGGTTCCCTTGTCCATTTGCATTGCTGGGCAGCGATAAAGCACGGGTTAGCTTTAGCTGTCGGTTCCCTTGTCCATTTGCACGGCAGCGCAACGATAAATCACGGGTTAGCTTTAGCTGTCGGTTCCCTGTCCATTTGCACGGCAGTGCAACGATAAATCACGGGTAAGCTTTAGCTGTCGGTTCCCGTGTCCCTTTGCACGGCTGCGCAACGATAAAGCACGGGTTAGCTTTAGCTGTCAGTTCCCTTGTCCATTTGCACGGCTGCGCAATGATAAAGCATTGGTTAGATTTAGCTGTCGGTTCCCTTGTCCATTTGCACGGTAGCGCAACGATAAAGCACGGATTAGCTTTAGCTGTCGGTTCACTTGTCCATTTGCACGGCAACGCAACGATAAAGCACGGGTTAGCGTTAGCTGTCGGTTCCCTTGTCCATTTGCACGGCTGCGCAGCGATAAAGCACGGGTTAGCTTTAGCTGTGGGTTCCCTTGTCCATTTCCACGGCTGCGCAACGATAATGCACGAGTTAGCTTTAGCTGTCGATTCCCTTGTCCAATTACACGGCTGCGACAAGATAAAGCACGTGTTAGCTTTAGCTGTCGGTTCCCGTGTCCATTTGAACGGGTGCGCAACGATAAAGCACGGGTTAGCTTTAGCTGTCGGTTCCCTTGTCCATTTGCACGGCTGCCCCACAATAAAGCACGGGTTAGCTTTAGCTGTCGGTTCCCTTGTCCATTTGCACGGCAGCACAACGATAAAGCACGGGTTAGCTTTAGCTATCGGTTCCCTTGTCCATTTGCACGGCTGCGCATCGATAAAGCACGGGTTAGCTTTAGCTGTCAATTCCCGTGTCAATTTGAACGGCTGCGCAACGATAAAGCACGGGTTAGCTTTAACTGTCGGTTCCCTTGTCCATTTGCACGGCAGCGCAACGATAAAGCACGGGTAGCTCTAGCTGTCGGTTTCCTTGTCCATTTGCACGGCAGCGCAACGATAAAGCACGGGTTAACTTTAGCTGTGGGTTCCCTTGTCCATTTGCACGGCTGCGCAACGATAAAGCACGGGTTAGCTTTAGCTGTCGGTTCCCTTGTCCATTTGCACGGCTGCGCAACGATTAAGCACGGGTTAGCTTTAGCTGTCGGTTCCCTGTCCATTTGCACGGCAGTGCAACGATAAATCACGGGTAAGCTTTAGCTGTCGGTTCCCTTGTCCCTTTGCACGGCTGCGCAACGATAAAGCACGGGTCAGCTTTAGCTGTCAGTTCCCTTGTCCATTTGCACTGCTGCGCAACGATAAAGCACGGGTTAGCTTTAGCTGTCGGTTCCCTTGTCCATTTGCACGGTAGCGCAACTATAAAGCACGGGTTAACTTTAGCTGTCGGTTCCCTTGTCCCTTTACACGGCTGCGCAGCGATAAAGCACGGGTTAGCTTTAGCTGTCGGTTCCCTTGTCCATTTGCACGGCTGCGCAGCCATAAAGCACGGGTTAGCTTTAGCTGTCGGTTCCCTAGTCCATTTGCACGGCAGCGCAACGATAAAGCACGGGTTAGCTTTAGCTGTCGGTTCCCTTGTCCATTTGCATGGCTGCGCAACAATAAAACACGGGTTAGCTTTAGCTGTGGGTTCCCTTGTCCATTTCCACGGCTGCACAACGATAAAGCACAAGTTAGTTTTAGCTGTCGATTCCCTTGTCCATTTGCACGGCAGCGCAACGATAAAGCACGGGTTAGCTTTAGCTGTCGGTTCCCTTGTCCATTTGCACGGCAGCGCAACGATAAAGCACGGGTTAGCTTTAGCTGTCGGTTCCCTTGTCCATTTGCACGGCTGCGCAACGATAAAGCACGGGTTAGCTTTAGCTGTCGGTTCGCTTGTCCATTTTCGCGGCAGCGCAACGATAAAGCACGGGTTAGTTTAGCTCTCAGTTCCCTTGTCCATTTGCACTGCAGCGCAACGATAAAGCACAGGTTAGCTTTAGCTGTCAGTTCCCTTGTCCATTTGCACGTCTGCGCAACGATAAAGCACGGGTTAGCTTTAGCTGTCGGTTCCCTTGTCCATTTGCACGGCTGCGCAGCGATAAAGCACGGGTTAGCTTAAGCTGTCAGTTCCCTTATCAATTTGCACGGCGTGGCAGCGATAAAGCACGGGTAAGCATTAGCTGTCGGTTCCCTTGTCCATTTGCACGGCTGCGCAACGATAAAACACGGGTTAGCTTTAGCTGTCGGTTCCCTTGTCCATTTGCACGGTAGCGCAACGATAAAGCACGGGTTAGCTTTAGCTGACGATTCCCTTGTCCATTTGCACGGCAGTGCAACGATAAATCACGGGTAAGCTTTAGCTGTTTGTTCCCTTGTCCCTTTGCACGGCTGCGCAACGATAAAGCAAGGCTTAGCTTTAGCTGTCAGTTCCCTTGTCCATTTGCACGGCAGCGCAACGATAAAGCACGGGTCTGCTTTAGCTGTCGGTTCTCTTGTCCATTTGCACGGCTGCGCAGCGATAAAGCACGGGTAAGCTTTAGCTGTCGGTTCCCTTGTCGATTTGCACGGCTGCGCAGCGATAAAGCACGGGTTAATTTTAGCTCTCAGTTCCCTTGTCCATTTGCACGGCTGCGCAAAGGTAAAGCACGGGTTAGCTTTAGCTGTCGTTTCCCTTGTCCATTTGCACGGCTGCGCAACGATAAAGCACAGGTTAGCTTTAGCTGTCGGTTCCCTTGTCCATTTGCACGGCTGCGCAACGATTAAGCCCGGGTTAGCTTTAGCTGTCGGTTCCCTTGTCCATTTGCACGGCAGCGCAACGATTAAACTCAGGTTAGCTTTAGCTGTCGGTTCCCTGGCCATTTGCACGGCAGAGCAACGATAAATCACGGGTAAGCTTTAGCTGTCGGTTCCCTTGTCCCTTTGCACGGCTGCGCAGCGATAATGCACGGGTTAGCTTTAGCTGTCGTTTCCCTGGTCCATTTGCACGGCAGCGCAACGATAAAGAACGGGTTAGCTTTAGCTGTCGGTTCCCTGGTCCATTTGCACGGCAGCGCAACGATAAAGCACGGGTAAGCTTTAGCTGTCGGTTCCCTTGTCCATTTGCACGGCTTCGCAACGATAAAGCACGGGTTAGCTTTAGCTGTCGGTTGCCTTGTCCATTTTTACGGCTGCGCAGCGATAAAGCACATGTTAGCTTTAGCTGTCGGTTCCCTTGTCCATTTGCACGGCTGCGCAGCGATAAAGCACGGGTTAGCTTTAGCTGTCGGTTCCCTTGTCCATTTGCACGGCTGTGCAGCGATAAAGCACGGGTTAGCTTTAGCTGTCGGTTCACTTGTCCATTTGCTCGGCTTCGCAACGATAAAGTATGCGTTAGCTTTAGCTGTCGGTTCCCTTGTCCATTTGCATTGCTGGGCAGCGATAAAGCACGGGTTAGCTTTAGCTGTCGGTTCCCTTGTCCATTTGCACGGCAGCGCAACGATAAATCACGGGTTAGCTTTAGCTGTCGGTTCCCTGTCCATTTGCACGGCAGTGCAACGATAAATCACGGGTAAGCTTTAGCTGTCGGTTCCCGTGTCCCTTTGCACGGCTGCGCAACGATAAAGCACGGGTTAGCTTTAGCTGTCAGTTCCCTTGTCCATTTGCACGGCTGCGCAATGATAAAGCATTGGTTAGATTTAGCTGTCGGTTCCCTTGTCCATTTGCACGGTAGCGCAACGATAAAGCACGGATTAGCTTTAGCTGTCGGTTCACTTGTCCATTTGCACGGCAACGCAACGATAAAGCACGGGTTAGCGTTAGCTGTCGGTTCCCTTGTCCATTTGCACGGCTGCGCAGCGATAAAGCACGGGTTAGCTTTAGCTGTGGGTTCCCTTGTCCATTTCCACGGCTGCGCAACGATAATGCACGAGTTAGCTTTAGCTGTCGATTCCCTTGTCCAATTACACGGCTGCGACAAGATAAAGCACGTGTTAGCTTTAGCTGTCGGTTCCCGTGTCCATTTGAACGGGTGCGCAACGATAAAGCACGGGTTAGCTTTAGCTGTCGGTTCCCTTGTCCATTTGCACGGCTGCCCCACAATAAAGCACGGGTTAGCTTTAGCTGTCGGTTCCCTTGTCCATTTGCACGGCAGCACAACGATAAAGCACGGGTTAGCTTTAGCTATCGGTTCCCTTGTCCATTTGCACGGCTGCGCATCGATAAAGCACGGGTTAGCTTTAGCTGTCAATTCCCGTGTCAATTTGAACGGCTGCGCAACGATAAAGCACGGGTTAGCTTTAACTGTCGGTTCCCTTGTCCATTTGCACGGCAGCGCAACGATAAAGCACGGGTAGCTCTAGCTGTCGGTTTCCTTGTCCATTTGCACGGCAGCGCAACGATAAAGCACGGGTTAACTTTAGCTGTGGGTTCCCTTGTCCATTTGCACGGCTGCGCAACGATAAAGCACGGGTTAGCTTTAGCTGTCGGTTCCCTTGTCCATTTGCACGGCTGCGCAACGATTAAGCACGGGTTAGCTTTAGCTGTCGGTTCCCTGTCCATTTGCACGGCAGTGCAACGATAAATCACGGGTAAGCTTTAGCTGTCGGTTCCCTTGTCCCTTTGCACGGCTGCGCAACGATAAAGCACGGGTCAGCTTTAGCTGTCAGTTCCCTTGTCCATTTGCACTGCTGCGCAACGATAAAGCACGGGTTAGCTTTAGCTGTCGGTTCCCTTGTCCATTTGCACGGTAGCGCAACTATAAAGCACGGGTTAACTTTAGCTGTCGGTTCCCTTGTCCCTTTACACGGCTGCGCAGCGATAAAGCACGGGTTAGCTTTAGCTGTCGGTTCCCTTGTCCATTTGCACGGCTGCGCAGCCATAAAGCACGGGTTAGCTTTAGCTGTCGGTTCCCTAGTCCATTTGCACGGCAGCGCAACGATAAAGCACGGGTTAGCTTTAGCTGTCGGTTCCCTTGTCCATTTGCATGGCTGCGCAACAATAAAACACGGGTTAGCTTTAGCTGTGGGTTCCCTTGTCCATTTCCACGGCTGCACAACGATAAAGCACAAGTTAGTTTTAGCTGTCGATTCCCTTGTCCATTTGCACGGCAGCGCAACGATAAAGCACGGGTTAGCTTTAGCTGTCGGTTCCCTTGTCCATTTGCACGGCAGCGCAACGATAAAGCACGGGTTAGCTTTAGCTGTCGGTTCCCTTGTCCATTTGCACGGCTGCGCAACGATAAAGCACGGGTTAGCTTTAGCTGTCGGTTCGCTTGTCCATTTTCGCGGCAGCGCAACGATAAAGCACGGGTTAGTTTAGCTCTCAGTTCCCTTGTCCATTTGCACTGCAGCGCAACGATAAAGCACAGGTTAGCTTTAGCTGTCAGTTCCCTTGTCCATTTGCACGTCTGCGCAACGATAAAGCACGGGTTAGCTTTAGCTGTCGGTTCCCTTGTCCATTTGCACGGCTGCGCAGCGATAAAGCACGGGTTAGCTTAAGCTGTCAGTTCCCTTATCAATTTGCACGGCGTGGCAGCGATAAAGCACGGGTAAGCATTAGCTGTCGGTTCCCTTGTCCATTTGCACGGCTGCGCAACGATAAAACACGGGTTAGCTTTAGCTGTCGGTTCCCTTGTCCATTTGCACGGTAGCGCAACGATAAAGCACGGGTTAGCTTTAGCTGACGATTCCCTTGTCCATTTGCACGGCAGTGCAACGATAAATCACGGGTAAGCTTTAGCTGTTTGTTCCCTTGTCCCTTTGCACGGCTGCGCAACGATAAAGCAAGGCTTAGCTTTAGCTGTCAGTTCCCTTGTCCATTTGCACGGCAGCGCAACGATAAAGCACGGGTCTGCTTTAGCTGTCGGTTCTCTTGTCCATTTGCACGGCTGCGCAGCGATAAAGCACGGGTAAGCTTTAGCTGTCGGTTCCCTTGTCCATTTGCACGGCGTGGCAGCGATAAAGCAAGGGTAAGCATTAGCTGTCGGTTCCCTTGTCCATTTGCACGGCTGCGCAGCGATAAAGCACTGGTTAGCTTTAGCTGTCGGTTCCCTTGTCGATTTGCACGGCTGCGCAACGATAAAGCACGGGTTAGCTTTAGCTGTCGGTTCCCTTGTCCATTTGCACGGCTGCGCAACGATAAAGCACGGGTTAGATTTAGCTGTCGGTTCCCGTGTCCATGTGAACGGCTGCGCAACGATGAAGCACGGGTTAGCTTTAGCTGTCGGTTCCCTTGGCCATTTGCACGGCTGCGCAACGATAAAGCACGGGTTAGCTTTAGCTGTCGGTTCCCTTGTCCATTTGCGCGGCTGCGCAGCGATAAAGCACGGGTTAATTTTAGCTGTCAGTTCCCTTGTCCATTTGCACGGCGGCGCAAAGGTAAAGCACGGGTTAGCTTTAGCTGTCGGTTCCCTTGTCCATTTGCACGGCAGCGCAACGATAAAGCACGGGTTAGCTTTAGCTGTCGGTTCCCTTGTCCATTTGCGCTGCTGCGCAGCGATAAAGCACGGGTTAATTTTAGCTGTCAGTTCCCTTGTCCATTTGCACGGCTGCGCAAAGGTAAAGCACGGGTTAGCTTTAGCTGTCGGTTCCCTTGTCCATTTGCACGGCTGCGCAACGATAAAGCACAGGTCAGCTTTAGCTGTCGGTTCCCTTGTCCATTTGCACGGCTGCGCAACGATTAAGCCCGGGTTAGCTTTAGCTGTCGGTTCCCTTGTCCATTTGCACGGCAGCGCAACGATTAAGCACAGGTTAGCTTTAGCTGTCGGTTCCCTGGCCATTTGCACGGCAGCGCAACGATAAATCACGGGTTAGCTTTAGCTGTCGGTTCCCTTGTCCATTTGCACGGCTGCGCAACGATTAAGCCCGGGTTAGCTTTAGCTGTCGGTTCCCTTGTCCCTTTGCACGGCTGTGCAGCGATAAAGCACGGGTTAGCTTTAGCTGTCGGTTCCCTGGTCCATTTGCACGGCAGCGCCACGATAAAGAACGGGTTAGCTTTAGCTGTCGGTTCACTTGTCCATGTGCAAGGCTGCGCAACGATAAAGCACGGGTTAGCTTTAACTGTCGGTTCCCTGGTCCATTTGCACGGCAGTGCAACGATAAAGAACGGGTTAGCTTTAGCTGTCTGTTCACTTGTCCATTTGCAAGGCTGCGCAACGATAAAGCACAGGTTTGCTTTAGCTGTCGGTTCCCTGTCCATTTGCACGGCAGTGCAACGATAAATCACGGGTAAGCTTTAGCTGTCGGTTCCCTTGTCCCTTTGCACGGCTGCGCAACGATAAAGCACGGGTTAGCTTTAGCTGTCAGTTCCCTTGTCCATTTGCACGGGTGCGCAACGATAAAGCACGGGTTAGCTTTAGCTGTCGGTTCCCTTGTCCATTTGCACGGCAGCGCAACGATAAAGCACGGGTTAGCTTTAGCTGTCGGATCCCTTGTCCATTTGCACGGCTGCGCAACGATAAAGCACGGGTTAGCTTTAGCTGTCGGTTTCCTTGTCCATTTGCACGGCTGCGCAACGATGAAGCACGGGTTAGCTTTACCTGTCGGTTCCCTTGTCTATTTGCACGGCTGCACAGCGATAAAGCACGGGTTAGCTTTAGCTGTCGGTTCCCTGGTCCATTTGCACGGCGTGGCAGTGATAAAGCACGGGTAAGTTTTAGCTGTCGGTTCCCTTGTCCATTTGCACGGCTGCGCAGCGATAAAACACGGGTTAGCTTTAGCTGTCGGTTCCCTTGTCCATTTGCACGGCTGCCAAACGATAAAGCACGGGTTAGCTTTAGCTGTCGGTTCCCTTATCCATTTGCACGGTAGCGCAACGATTAAGCACGGGTAAGCTTTAGCTGTCGGTTCACTTGTCCATTTGCACGGCAGCGCAACGATAAAGCACGGGTTAGCTTTAGCTGTCGGTTCCCTTGTCCATTTGCACGGAGTGGCAGCGATAAAGCACGGGTAAGCATTAGCTGTCGCTTCCCTTGTCCATTGGCACGGCTGCGCAGCGATAAAGCACGGGTTAGCTTTAGCTGTCGGTTCCCTTGTCCATTTGCACGGCTGCGCAACGATAAAGCACGGGTTAGCTTTAGCTGTTGGTTCCCGTGTCCCTGTGAACAGCTGAGCAACGATAAAGCATTGGTTAGCTTTAGCTGTCGGTTCCCTTGTCCATTTGCACGCATGCGCAACGATAAAGCACAGGTAAGCATTAGCTGTCGGTTCCCTTGTCCATTTCCACGGCTGCGCAGCGATAAAGCACGGGTTAGCTTTAGCTGTCGGTTCCCTTGTCCATTTGCACGGCTGCGAAACGATTAAGCACGGGTTAGCTTTAGCTGTCGGTTCACTTGTCCATTTGCACGTCATTGCAACGATAAATCACGGGTTAGCTTTAGCTGTCGGTTCCCTTGTCCATTTGCACGGCTGCGCAACGATAAAACACGGGTTAGCTTTAGCTGTCGGTTCCCTTGTCCATTTGCACGGCTGCGCAACGATAAAGCCCGGTTTCGCTTTAGCTGTCTGTTCCCTGGTCAATTTGCACGGCAGCGCAACGATAAAGAACGGGTTAGCTTTAGCTGTCGGTTCACTTGTCCATTTGCAAGGCTGCGCAACGATAAAGCACGAGTTAGCTTTAACTGTCGTTTCCCTTGTCCATTTGAACGGCTGCGCAACGATAAAGCACGGGTTAGCTTTAGCTGTCTGTTCCCTTGTCCATTTGCACGGCATCGCAACGATAAAGAACGGGTTAGCTTTAGCTGTCGGTTCCCTTGTCCATTTGCACGGCAGCACAACGATAAAGCACGGGTTAGCTTTAGCTGTCGGTTCCCTTCTCCTTTTTTACGGCAGCGCAACGATAAAGCACGGGTTAGCTTTAGCTGTCGGTTCCCTTGTCCATTTGCACGGAAGCGCAACGATAAAGCACGGGTTAGTTTAGCTCTCAGTTCCCTTGTCCATTTGCACTGCAGCGCAACGATAAAGCACAGGTTAGCTTTAGCTGTCAGTTCCCTTGTCCATTTGCACGTCTGCGCAACGATAAAGCACGGGTTAGCTTTAGCCGTCGGTTCCCTTGTCCATTTGCACGGCGTGGCAGCGATAAAGCAAGGGTAAGCATTAGCTGTCGGTTCTCTTGTCCATTTGCACGGCTGCGCAGCGATAAAGCACGGGTTAGCTTTAGCTGTCGGTTCCCATGTCCATTTGCACGGCGTGGACGCGATAAAGCACGGGTAAGCATTAGCTGTCGGTTCCCTTGTGCATTTGCACGGCTGCGCAGCGATAAAGCACTGGTTAGCTTTAGCTGTCGGTTCCCTTGTCCATTTGCACGGCTGCGCAACGATAAAGCACGGGTTAGCTTTAGCTGTCGGTTCCCTTGTCCATTTGCACGGCTGCGCAACGATAAAGCACGGGTTAGCTTTAGCTGTCGGTTCCCTTGTCCATTTGCACGGCAGCGCAACGATAAAGCACGGGTTAGCTTTACCTGTCGGTTCCCTTGTCCATTTGCACGGCTGCGCAAATGTAAAGCACGGGTTAGCTTTCGCTGTCGGTTCCCTTGTCCATTTCCACGGCTGCGCAACGATAGAGCACAGGTCAGCTTTAGCAGTCGGTTCCCTTGTCCATTTGCACGGCAGCGCAACGATTAAGCACGGGTTAGCTTTAGCTGTCGGTTCCCTGTCCATTTGCACGGCAGTGCAACGATAAATCACGGGTAAGCTTTAGCTGTCGGTTCCCTGGTCCTTTTGCACGGCTGCGCAGCGATAAAACACGGGGTAGCTTTAGCTGTCAGTTCCCTTGTCCATTTGCACGGCTGCGCAACGATAAAGCACTGGTTAGCTTTAGCAGTCGGTTCCCTTGTCCATTTGCACGGTAGCACAACGATAAAGCACGGGTTAGCTTTAGCTGTCTGATCACTTGTCCATTTGCACGGCAACGCAACGATAAAGCACGGGTTAGTTTTAGCTGTCGGTTCTCTTGTCCATTTGCACGGCTGCGCAGCGATAAAACACGGGTTAGCTTTAGCTGTAGGTTCCCTTGTCCATTTCCACGGCTGCGCAACGATAAAGCACGAGTTAGCCTTAGCTGTCGATTCCCTTGTCCAATTGCACGGCAGCGCAACGATAAAGCACGGGTTAGCTTTAGCTGTCGGTTCCCTTGTCCATTTGCACGGCAGCGCAACGATAAAGCACGGGTTAGCTTTAGCTGTCGGTTCCCTGGTCCATTTGCACGGCAGCGCAACGATAAAGAACGGGTTAGCTTTAGCTGTCGGTTCACTTGTCCATTTGCAAGTCTGCGCAACGATAAAGCATGAGTTTGCTTTAAATGTCGCTTCCCTTGTCCATTTGCACGGCTGCGCAACGGTAAAGCACAGGTAAGCTTTAGCTGTCGGTTCCCTTGTCCATTTGCACGGCTGCGATAAGATAAAGCACGGGTTAGCTTTAGCTGTCGGTTCCCGTGTCCATTTGAACGGCTGCGCAACGATAAAGCACGGGTTAGCTGTAGCTGTCGGTTCCCTTGTCCATTTGCACGGCTGCGCAACAATAAAGCACGGGTTAGCTTTAGCTGTCGGTTCCCTTGTCCATTTGCACGGCAGCAAAACGATAAAGCACGGGTTAGCTTTAGCTGTCGGTTCCCTTGTCCATTTACGGCTGCGCAACGATAAAGCACGGGTAAGCTTTAGCTGTCAGTTCCCTTGTCCATTGGCACGGCTGCGCAGCGATAAAGCACAGGTTACCTTTAGCTGTCGGTTTCCTTGTCCATTTGCACGGCTGCGCAACGATAAAGCACGGGTTAGCTTTAGCTGTCGGTTCCCTTGACCATTTGCACGGCTTCGCAACGATAAAGCACGGGTTAGCTTTAGCTGTCGGTTGCCTTGTCCATTTTTACGGCTGCGCAGCGATAAAGCACATGTTAGATTTAGCTGTCGGTTCCCTTGTCCATTTGCACGGCTGCGCAGCGATAAAGCACGGGTTAGCTTTAGCTGTCGGTTCCCTTGTCCATTTGCACGGCTGTGCAGCAATAAAGCACGGGTTAGCTTTAGCTGTCGGTTCACTTGTCCATTTGGTCGGCTTCGCAACGATAAAGTATGCGTTAGCTTTAGCTGTCGGTTCCCTTGTCCATTTGCATTGCTGGGCAGCGATAAAGCACGGGTTAGCTTTAGCTGTCTGTTCCCTTGTCCATTTGCACGGCTGCGCAACGGTAAAGCATGGGTTACCTTTAGCTGTCACTTCCTTTGTCCATTTTCACGGCTACGCAACGATAAAACACGGGTTAGCTTTAGCTGTCAGTTCCCTTGTCCATTTGCACGGCGGCGCAACGATAAAGCACGGGTTAGCTTTAGCTGTCGGTTCCCTTGTCCATTTGCACGGCAGCGCAACGATAAAGCACGGGTTAGCTTTAGCTGTCGGTTCCCTGTCCATTAGCACGGCAGTGCAACGATAAATCACGGGTAAGCTTTAGCTGTCGGTTCCCTCGTCCCTTTGCACGGCTGCGCAACGATAAAGCACGGGTTAGCTTTAGCTGTCAGTTCCCTTGTCCATTTGCACGGCTGCGCAATGATAAAGCATTGGTTAGCTTTAGCTGTCGGTTCCCTTGTCCATTTGCACGGTAGCGCAACGATAAAGCACGGATTAGCTTTAGCTGTCGGTTCACTTGTCCATTTGCACGGCAACGCAACGATAAAGCACGGGTTAGCTTTAGCTGTCGGTTCCCTTGTCCATTTGCACGGCTGCGCAGCGATAAAGCACGGGTTAGCTTTAGCTGTGGGTTCCCTTGTCCATTTCCACGGCTGCGCAACGACAAAGCACGAGTTAGCTTTAGCTGTCGATTCCCTTGTCCAATTACACGGCTGCGACAAGATAAAGCACGTGTTAGCTTTAGCTGTCGGTTCCCGTGTCCATTTGAACGGGTGCGCAACGATAAAGCACGGGTTAGCTTTAGCTGTCGGTTCCCTTGTCCATTTGCACGGCTGCCCCACAATAAAGCACGGGTTAGCTTTAGCTGTCGGTTCCCTTGTCCATTTGCACGGCAGCGCAACGATAAAGCACGGGTTAGCTTTAGCTGTCAGTTCCCTTTTCCATTTGCACGGCAGCGCAACGACAAAGCACGTGTTAGCTTTAGCTATCGGTTCCCTTGTCCATTTGCACGGCTGCGCAACGATAAAGCACGGGTAAGCTTTAGCTGTCGGTTCCCTTGTCCCTTTGCACGGCTGCCAAACGATAAAGCACGGGTTAGCTTTAGCTGTCAGTTCCCTTGTCCATTTGCACAGCTGCGCAACGATAAAGCACGGGTTAGCTTTAGCTGTCGGTTCGCTTGTCCATTTTCGCGGCAACGCAACGATAAAGCACGGGTTAGCTTTAGCTGTCGGTTCACTTGTCCATTTGCACGGCAACGCAACGATAAAGCACGGGTTAGCTTTAGCTGTCGGTTCCCTTGTCCATTTGCACGGCTGCGCAACAATAAAGCACGGGTTAGCTTTAGCTGTGGGTTCCCTTGTCCATTTCCACGGCTGCACAACGATAAAGCACAACCTAGTTTTAGCTGTCGATTCCCTTGTCCATTTGCACGGCAGCGCAACGATAAAGCACGGGTTAGTTTAGCTCTCAGTTCCCTTGTCCATTTGCACTGCAGCGCAACGATAAAGCACAGGTTAGCTTTAGCTGTCAGTTCCCTTGTCCATTTGCACGTCTGCGCAACGATAAAGCACGGGTTAGCTTTAGCTGTCGGTTCCCTTGTCCATTTGCACGGCTGCGCAGCGATAAAGCACGGGTTAGCTTTAGCTGTGGGTTCCCTTGTCCATTTGCACGGCAGCACAACGATAAAGCACGGGTTAGCTTTAGCTATCGGTTCCCTTGTCCATTTGCACGGCTGCGCATCGATAAAGCACGGGTTAGCTTTAGCTGTCAATTCCCGTGTCAATTTGAACGGCTGCGCAACGATAAAGCACGGGTTAGCTTTAACTGTCGGTTCCCTTGTCCATTTGCACGGCAGCGCAACGATAAAGCACGGGTAGCTTTAGCTGTCGGTTCACTTGTCCATTTGCACGGCAGCGCAACGATAAAGCATGGGTTAACTTTAGCTGTGGGTTCCCTTGTCCATTTGCACGGCTGCGCAACGATAAAGCACGGGTTAGCTTTAGCTGTCGGTTCCCTTGTCCATTTGCACGGCTGCGCAACGATTAAGCACGGGTTAGCTTTAGCTGTCGGTTCCCTGTCCATTTGCACGGCAGTGCAACGATAAATCACGGGTAAGCTTTAGCTGTCGGTTCCCTTGTCCCTTTGCACGGCTGCGCAACGATAAAGCACGGGTTAGCTTTAGCTGTCGGTTCCCTTGTCCATTTGCACTGCAGCGCAACGATAAAGCATGTGTTAGCCTTAGCTGTCGGTTCCCTTGTCCTTTTGCACGCCTGAGCAACGATAAAGCACGGATTAGCTTTTGCTGTCGCTTCCCTTGTCCATTTTTACGGCTGCGCAACGATAAATCACGGGTTAGCTTTAGCTGTCGGTTCCCTTGTCCATTTGCACGGCTGGGCAGCAATAAAGCACTGGTTAGCTTTACTGTCGGTTCCCTTGTCCATTTGCACGGCAGCGAAACGATAAAGCACGGGTTAGCTTTAGCTGTCGGTTCCCCTGTCCATTTTTACGGCTGCGCCGCGATAAAGCACGGGTTAGCTTTAGCTGTCGTTTCCCTTGTCCATTTGCACGGCTGCTTAGCGATAAAGCACGGGTTAGCTTTAGCTGTCGGTTCCCATGTCCATTTGCACGGCGTGGACGCGATAAAGCACGGGTAAGCATTAGCTGTCGGTTCCCTTGTGCATTTGCACGGCTGCGCAGCGATAAAGCACTGGTTAGCTTTAGCTGTCGGTTCCCTTGTCCATTTGCACGGCTGCGCAACGATAAAGCACGGGTTAGCTTTAGCTGTCGGTTCCCTTGTCCATTTGCACGGCTGCGCAACGATAAAGCACGGGTTAGCTTTAGCTGTCGGTTCCCTTGTCCATTTGCACGGCAGCGCAACGATAAAGAACGGGTTAGCTTTACCTGTCGGTTCCCTTGTCCATTTGCACGGCTGCGCAAATGTAAAGCACGGGTTAGCTTTCGCTGTCGGTTCCCTTGTCCATTTCCACGGCTGCGCAACGATAGAGCACAGGTCAGCTTTAGCAGTCGGTTCCCTTGTCCATTTGCACGGCAGCGCAACGATTAAGCACGGGTTAGCTTTAGCTGTCGGTTCCCTGTCCATTTGCACGGCAGTGCAACGATAAATCACGGGTAAGCTTTAGCTGTCGGTTCCCTGGTCCTTTTGCACGGCTGCGCAGCGATAAAACACGGGTTAGCTTTAGCTGTCAGTTCCCTTGTCCATTTGCACGGCTGCGCAACGATAAAGCACTGGTTAGCTTTAGCAGTCGGTTCCCTTGTCCATTTGCACGGTAGCACAACGATAAAGCACGGGTTAGCTTTAGCTGTCTGATCACTTGTCCATTTGCACGGCAACGCAACGATAAAGCACGGGTTAGTTTTAGCTGTCGGTTCTCTTGTCCATTTGCACGGCTGCGCAGCGATAAAACACGGGTTAGCTTTAGCTGTAGGTTCCCTTGTCCATTTCCACGGCTGCGCAACGATAAAGCACGAGTTAGCCTTAGCTGTCGATTCCCTTGTCCAATTGCACGGCAGCGCAACGATAAAGCACGGGTTAGCTTTAGCTGTCGGTTCCCTTGTCCATTTGCACGGCAGCGCAACGATAAAGCACGGGTTAGCTTTAGCTGTCGGTTCCCTGGTCCATTTGCACGGCAGCGCAACGATAAAGAACGGGTTAGCTTTAGCTGTCGGTTCACTTGTCCATTTGCAAGTCTGCGCAACGATAAAGCATGAGTTTGCTTTAAATGTCGCTTCCCTTGTCCATTTGCACGGCTGCGCAACGGTAAAGCACAGGTAAGCTTTAGCTGTCGGTTCCCTTGTCCATTTGCACGGCTGCGATAAGATAAAGCACGGGTTAGCTTTAGCTGTCGGTTCCCGTGTCCATTTGAACGGCTGCGCAACGATAAAGCACGGGTTAGCTGTAGCTGTCGGTTCCCTTGTCCATTTGCACGGCTGCGCAACAATAAAGCACGGGTTAGCTTTAGCTGTCGGTTCCCTTGTCCATTTGCACGGCAGCAAAACGATAAAGCACGGGTTAGCTTTAGCTGTCGGTTCCCTTGTCCATTTACGGCTGCGCAACGATAAAGCACGGGTAAGCTTTAGCTGTCAGTTCCCTTGTCCATTGGCACGGCTGCGCAGCGATAAAGCACAGGTTACCTTTAGCTGTCGGTTTCCTTGTCCATTTGCACGGCTGCGCAACGATAAAGCACGGGTTAGCTTTAGCTGTCGGTTCCCTTGACCATTTGCACGGCTTCGCAACGATAAAGCACGGGTTAGCTTTAGCTGTCGGTTGCCTTGTCCATTTTTACGGCTGCGCAGCGATAAAGCACATGTTAGATTTAGCTGTCGGTTCCCTTGTCCATTTGCACGGCTGCGCAGCGATAAAGCACGGGTTAGCTTTAGCTGTCGGTTCCCTTGTCCATTTGCACGGCTGTGCAGCAATAAAGCACGGGTTAGCTTTAGCTGTCGGTTCACTTGTCCATTTGGTCGGCTTCGCAACGATAAAGTATGCGTTAGCTTTAGCTGTCGGTTCCCTTGTCCATTTGCATTGCTGGGCAGCGATAAAGCACGGGTTAGCTTTAGCTGTCTGTTCCCTTGTCCATTTGCACGGCTGCGCAACGGTAAAGCATGGGTTACCTTTAGCTGTCACTTCCTTTGTCCATTTTCACGGCTACGCAACGATAAAACACGGGTTAGCTTTAGCTGTCAGTTCCCTTGTCCATTTGCACGGCGGCGCAACGATAAAGCACGGGTTAGCTTTAGCTGTCGGTTCCCTTGTCCATTTGCACGGCAGCGCAACGATAAAGCACGGGTTAGCTTTAGCTGTCGGTTCCCTGTCCATTAGCACGGCAGTGCAACGATAATTCACGGGTAAGCTTTAGCTGTCTGTTCCCTTGTCCATTTGCACGGGTGCGCAACGATAAAGCACGGGTTAGCTTTAGCTGTCGGTTCCCTTGTCCATTTGCACGGCTGCGCAACGATAAAGCACGGGTTAGCTTTAGCTGTCGGTTTCCTTGTCCATTTGCACGGCTGCGCAACGATGAAGCACGGGTTAGCTTTAGCTGTCGGTTCCCTTGTCCATTTGCACGGCTGCGCAGCGATAAAGCACGGGTTAGCTTTAGCTGTCGGTTCCCTTGTCCATTTGCACGGCAGTGCAACGATAAATCACGGGTAAGCTTTAGCTGTCGGTTCCCTTGTCCCTTTGCACGGCTGCCAAACGATAAAGCACAGGTTAGCTTTAGCTGTCAGTTCCCTTGTCCATTTGCACGGCTGCGCAACGATAAAGCACGGGTTAGCTTTAGCTGTCAGTTCGCTTGTCCATTTTCGCGGCAGCGCAACGATAAAGCACGGGTTAGCTTTAGCTGTCGGTTCACTTGTCCATTTGCACGGCAACGCAACGATAAAGCACGGGTTAGCTTTAGCTGTCGGTTCCCTTGTCCATTTGCACGGCTGCGCAGCGATAAAGCACTGGTTAGCTTTAGCTGTCGGTTCCCTTGTCCATTTGCACGGCTGCGCAACGATAAAGCACGGGTTAGCTTTAGCTTTCGGTTCCCTTGTCCATTTGCACGGCTGCGAAACGATAAAGCACGGGTTAGTTTAGATCTCAGTTCCCTTGTCCATTTGCACTGCAGCGCAACGATAAAGCACAGGTTAGCTTTAGCTGTCAGTTCCCTTGTCCATTTGCACGTCTGCGCAACGATAAAGCACGGGTTAGCTTTAGCTGTCGGTTCCCTTGTCCATTCGCACGGCGTGGCAGCGATAAAGCGCGGGTAAGCATTAGCTGTCGGTTCCCTTGTCCATTTGCACGGCTGCGCAGCGATAAAGCACGGGTTAGCTTTAGCTGTCGGTTCCCTTGTCCATTTCCACGGCTGCGCAACGATAAAGCACGCGTTAGCTTTAGCTGTCGGTTCCCTTGTCCATTTGCACGGCTGCGCAACGATAAAGCACGGGTTAGCTTTAGCTGTCGGTTCCCGTGTCCATGTGAACGGCTGCGCAACGATAAAGCACGGGTTAGCTTTAACTGTCGGTTCCCTTGTCCATTTGCACGGCAGCGCAACGATAAAGAACGGGTTAGCTTTAGCTGTCGGTTCCCTTGGCCATTTGCACGGCTGCACAACGATAAAGCACGGGTTAGCTTTAGCTGTCGGTTCCCTTGTCCATTTGCGCGGCTGCGCAGCGATAAAGCACGGGTTAATTTTAGCTGTCGGTTCCCTTGTCCATTTGCGCAGCTGCGCAGCGATAAAGCACGGGTTAATTTTAGCTCTCAGTTCCCTTGTCCATTTGCACGGCTGCGCAAAGGTAAAGCACGGGTTAGCTTTAGCTGTCGTTTCCCTTGTCCATTTGCACGGCTGCGCAACGATAAAGCACAGGTTAGCTTTAGCTGTCGGTTCCCTTGTCCATTTGCACGGCTGCGCAACGATTAAGCCCGGGTTAGCTTTAGCTGTCGGTTCCCTTGTCCATTTGCACGGCAGCGCAACGATTAAACTCAGGTTAGCTTTAGCTGTCGGTTCCCTGGCCATTTGCACGGCAGAGCAACGATAAATCACGGGTAAGCTTTAGCTGTCGGTTCCCTTGTCCCTTTGCACGGCTGCGCAGCGATAATGCACGGGTTAGCTTTAGCTGTCGTTTCCCTGGTCCATTTGCACGGCAGCGCAACGATAAAGAACGGGTTAGCTTTAGCTGTCGGTTCCCTGGTCCATTTGCACGGCAGCGCAACGATAAAGCACGGGTAAGCTTTAGCTGTCGGTTCCCTTGTCCATTTGCACGGCTTCGCAACGATAAAGCACGGGTTAGCTTTAGCTGTCGGTTGCCTTGTCCATTTTTACGGCTGCGCAGCGATAAAGCACATGTTAGCTTTAGCTGTCGGTTCCCTTGTCCATTTGCACGGCTGCGCAGCGATAAAGCACGGGTTAGCTTTAGCTGTCGGTTCCCTTGTCCATTTGCACGGCTGTGCAGCGATAAAGCACGGGTTAGCTTTAGCTGTCGGTTCACTTGTCCATTTGCTCGGCTTCGCAACGATAAAGTATGCGTTAGCTTTAGCTGTCGGTTCCCTTGTCCATTTGCATTGCTGGGCAGCGATAAAGCACGGGTTAGCTTTAGCTGTCGGTTCCCTTGTCCATTTGCACGGCAGCGCAACGATAAATCACGGGTTAGCTTTAGCTGTCGGTTCCCTGTCCATTTGCACGGCAGTGCAACGATAAATCACGGGTAAGCTTTAGCTGTCGGTTCCCGTGTCCCTTTGCACGGCTGCGCAACGATAAAGCACGGGTTAGCTTTAGCTGTCAGTTCCCTTGTCCATTTGCACGGCTGCGCAATGATAAAGCATTGGTTAGATTTAGCTGTCGGTTCCCTTGTCCATTTGCACGGTAGCGCAACGATAAAGCACGGATTAGCTTTAGCTGTCGGTTCACTTGTCCATTTGCACGGCAACGCAACGATAAAGCACGGGTTAGCGTTAGCTGTCGGTTCCCTTGTCCATTTGCACGGCTGCGCAGCGATAAAGCACGGGTTAGCTTTAGCTGTGGGTTCCCTTGTCCATTTCCACGGCTGCGCAACGATAATGCACGAGTTAGCTTTAGCTGTCGATTCCCTTGTCCAATTACACGGCTGCGACAAGATAAAGCACGTGTTAGCTTTAGCTGTCGGTTCCCGTGTCCATTTGAACGGGTGCGCAACGATAAAGCACGGGTTAGCTTTAGCTGTCGGTTCCCTTGTCCATTTGCACGGCTGCCCCACAATAAAGCACGGGTTAGCTTTAGCTGTCGGTTCCCTTGTCCATTTGCACGGCAGCACAACGATAAAGCACGGGTTAGCTTTAGCTATCGGTTCCCTTGTCCATTTGCACGGCTGCGCATCGATAAAGCACGGGTTAGCTTTAGCTGTCAATTCCCGTGTCAATTTGAACGGCTGCGCAACGATAAAGCACGGGTTAGCTTTAACTGTCGGTTCCCTTGTCCATTTGCACGGCAGCGCAACGATAAAGCACGGGTAGCTCTAGCTGTCGGTTTCCTTGTCCATTTGCACGGCAGCGCAACGATAAAGCACGGGTTAACTTTAGCTGTGGGTTCCCTTGTCCATTTGCACGGCTGCGCAACGATAAAGCACGGGTTAGCTTTAGCTGTCGGTTCCCTTGTCCATTTGCACGGCTGCGCAACGATTAAGCACGGGTTAGCTTTAGCTGTCGGTTCCCTGTCCATTTGCACGGCAGTGCAACGATAAATCACGGGTAAGCTTTAGCTGTCGGTTCCCTTGTCCCTTTGCACGGCTGCGCAACGATAAAGCACGGGTCAGCTTTAGCTGTCAGTTCCCTTGTCCATTTGCACGGCTGCGCAACGATAAAGAACGGGTTAGCTTTAGCTGTCGGTTCCCTTGTCCATTTGCACGGTAGCGCAACTATAAAGCACGGGTTAACTTTAGCTGTCGGTTCCCTTGTCCCTTTACACGGCTGCGCAGCGATAAAGCACGGGTTAGCTTTAGCTGTCGGTTCCCTTGTCCATTTGCACGGCTGCGCAGCCATAAAGCACGGGTTAGCTTTAGCTGTCGGTTCCCTAGTCCATTTGCACGGCAGCGCAACGATAAAGCACGGGTTAGCTTTAGCTGTCGGTTCCCTTGTCCATTTGCATGGCTGCGCAACAATAAAACACGGGTTAGCTTTAGCTGTGGGTTCCCTTGTCCATTTCCACGGCTGCACAACGATAAAGCACAAGTTAGTTTTAGCTGTCGATTCCCTTGTCCATTTGCACGGCAGCGCAACGATAAAGCACGGGTTAGCTTTAGCTGTCGGTTCCCTTGTCCATTTGCACGGCAGCGCAACGATAAAGCACGGGTTAGCTTTAGCTGTCGGTTCCCTTGTCCATTTGCACGGCTGCGCAACGATAAAGCACGGGTTAGCTTTAGCTGTCGGTTCGCTTGTCCATTTTCGCGGCAGCGCAACGATAAAGCACGGGTTAGTTTAGCTCTCAGTTCCCTTGTCCATTTGCACTGCAGCGCAACGATAAAGCACAGGTTAGCTTTAGCTGTCAGTTCCCTTGTCCATTTGCACGTCTGCGCAACGATAAAGCACGGGTTAGCTTTAGCTGTCGGTTCCCTTGTCCATTTGCACGGCTGCGCAGCGATAAAGCACGGGTTAGCTTTAGCTGTCAGTTCCCTTATCAATTTGCACGGCGTGGCAGCGATAAAGCACGGGTAAGCATTAGCTGTCGGTTCCCTTGTCCATTTGCACGGCTGCGCAACGATAAAACACGGGTTAGCTTTAGCTGTCGGTTCCCTTGTCCATTTGCACGGTAGCGCAACGATAAAGCACGGGTTAGCTTTAGCTGACGATTCCCTTGTCCATTTGCACGGCAGTGCAACGATAAATCACGGGTAAGCTTTAGCTGTTTGTTCCCTTGTCCCTTTGCACGGCTGCGCAACGATAAAGCAAGGCTTAGCTTTAGCTGTCAGTTCCCTTGTCCATTTGCACGGCAGCGCAACGATAAAGCACGGGTCTGCTTTAGCTGTCGGTTCTCTTGTCCATTTGCACGGCTGCGCAGCGATAAAGCACGGGTAAGCTTTAGCTGTCGGTTCCCTTGTCCATTTGCACGGCGTGGCAGCGATAAAGCAAGGGTAAGCATTAGCTGTCGGTTCCCTTGTCCATTTGCACGGCTGCGCAGCGATAAAGCACTGGTTAGCTTTAGCTGTCGGTTCCCTTGTCGATTTGCACGGCTGCGCAACGATAAAGCACGGGTTAGCTTTAGCTGTCGGTTCCCTTGTCCATTTGCACGGCTGCGCAACGATAAAGCACGGGTTAGATTTAGCTGTCGGTTCCCGTGTCCATGTGAACGGCTGCGCAACGATAAAGCACGGGTTAGCTTTAGCTGTCGGTTCCCTTGGCCATTTGCACGGCTGCGCAACG
This sequence comes from Sepioteuthis lessoniana, assembly GCA_963585895.1. Lineage (NCBI taxonomy): Eukaryota > Metazoa > Mollusca > Cephalopoda > Myopsida > Loliginidae > Sepioteuthis > Sepioteuthis lessoniana. The sequence continues at coordinate 85,369,580 of OY757904.1, read as the reverse complement.
ATAAAGCACGGGTTAGCTTTAGCTGTCGGTTCCCTTGTCCATTTGCGCGGCTGCGCAGCGATAAAGCACGGGTTAATTTTAGCTGTCAGTTCCCTTGTCCATTTGCACGGCGGCGCAAAGGTAAAGCACGGGTTAGCTTTAGCTGTCGGTTCCCTTGTCCATTTGCACGGCAGCGCAACGATAAAGCACGGGTTAGCTTTAGCTGTCGGTTCCCTTGTCCATTTGCGCTGCTGCGCAGCGATAAAGCACGGGTTAATTTTAGCTGTCAGTTCCCTTGGCCATTTGCACGGCTGCGCAACGATAAAGCACGGGTTAGCTTTAGCTGTCGGTTCCCTTGTCCATTTGCGCGGCTGCGCAGCGATAAAGCACGGGTTAATTTTAGCTGTCAGTTCCCTTGTCCATTTGCACGGCGGCGCAAAGGTAAAGCACGGGTTAGCTTTAGCTGTCGGTTCCCTTGTCCATTTGCACGGCAGCGCAACGATAAAGCACGGGTTAGCTTTAGCTGTCGGTTCCCTTGTCCATTTGCGCTGCTGCGCAGCGATAAAGCACGGGTTAATTTTAGCTGTCAGTTCCCTTGTCCATTTGCACGGCTGCGCAAAGGTAAAGCACGGGTTAGCTTTAGCTGTCGGTTCCCTTGTCCATTTGCACGGCTGCGCAACGATAAAGCACAGGTCAGCTTTAGCTGTCGGTTCCCTTGTCCATTTGCACGGCTGCGCAACGATTAAGCCCGGGTTAGCTTTAGCTGTCGGTTCCCTTGTCCATTTGCACGGCAGCGCAACGATTAAGCACAGGTTAGCTTTAGCTGTCGGTTCCCTGGCCATTTGCACGGCTGCGCAACGATTAAGCCCGGGTTAGCTTTAGCTGTCGGTTCCCTTGTCCCTTTGCACGGCTGTGCAGCGATAAAGCACGGGTTAGCTTTAGCTGTCGGTTCCCTGGTCCATTTGCACGGCAGCGCCACGATAAAGAACGGGTTAGCTTTAGCTGTCGGTTCACTTGTCCATGTGCAAGGCTGCGCAACGATAAAGCACGGGTTAGCTTTAACTGTCGGTTCCCTGGTCCATTTGCACGGCAGTGCAACGATAAAGAACGGGTTAGCTTTAGCTGTCTGTTCACTTGTCCATTTGCAAGGCTGCGCAACGATAAAGCACAGGTTTGCTTTAGCTGTCGGTTCCCTGTCCATTTGCACGGCAGTGCAACGATAAATCACGGGTAAGCTTTAGCTGTCGGTTCCCTTGTCCCTTTGCACGGCTGCGCAACGATAAAGCACGGGTTAGCTTTAGCTGTCAGTTCCCTTGTCCATTTGCACGGGTGCGCAACGATAAAGCACGGGTTAGCTTTAGCTGTCGGTTCCCTTGTCCATTTGCACGGCAGCGCAACGATAAAGCACGGGTTAGCTTTAGCTGTCGGATCCCTTGTCCATTTGCACGGCTGCGCAACGATAAAGCACGGGTTAGCTTTAGCTGTCGGTTTCCTTGTCCATTTGCACGGCTGCGCAACGATGAAGCACGGGTTAGCTTTACCTGTCGGTTCCCTTGTCTATTTGCACGGCTGCACAGCGATAAAGCACGGGTTAGCTTTAGCTGTCGGTTCCCTGGTCCATTTGCACGGCGTGGCAGTGATAAAGCACGGGTAAGTTTTAGCTGTCGGTTCCCTTGTCCATTTGCACGGCTGCGCAGCGATAAAACACGGGTTAGCTTTAGCTGTCGGTTCCCTTGTCCATTTGCACGGCTGCCAAACGATAAAGCACGGGTTAGCTTTAGCTGTCGGTTCCCTTATCCATTTGCACGGTAGCGCAACGATTAAGCACGGGTAAGCTTTAGCTGTCGGTTCACTTGTCCATTTGCACGGCAGCGCAACGATAAAGCACGGGTTAGCTTTAGCTGTCGGTTCCCTTGTCCATTTGCACGGAGTGGCAGCGATAAAGCACGGGTAAGCATTAGCTGTCGCTTCCCTTGTCCATTGGCACGGCTGCGCAGCGATAAAGCACGGGTTAGCTTTAGCTGTCGGTTCCCTTGTCCATTTGCACGGCTGCGCAACGATAAAGCACGGGTTAGCTTTAGCTGTTGGTTCCCGTGTCCCTGTGAACAGCTGAGCAACGATAAAGCATTGGTTAGCTTTAGCTGTCGGTTCCCTTGTCCATTTGCACGCATGCGCAACGATAAAGCACAGGTAAGCATTAGCTGTCGGTTCCCTTGTCCATTTCCACGGCTGCGCAGCGATAAAGCACGGGTTAGCTTTAGCTGTCGGTTCCCTTGTCCATTTGCACGGCTGCGAAACGATTAAGCACGGGTTAGCTTTAGCTGTCGGTTCACTTGTCCATTTGCACGTCATTGCAACGATAAATCACGGGTTAGCTTTAGCTGTCGGTTCCCTTGTCCATTTGCACGGCTGCGCAACGATAAAACACGGGTTAGCTTTAGCTGTCGGTTCCCTTGTCCATTTGCACGGCTGCGCAACGATAAAGCCCGGTTTCGCTTTAGCTGTCTGTTCCCTGGTCAATTTGCACGGCAGCGCAACGATAAAGAACGGGTTAGCTTTAGCTGTCGGTTCACTTGTCCATTTGCAAGGCTGCGCAACGATAAAGCACGAGTTAGCTTTAACTGTCGTTTCCCTTGTCCATTTGAACGGCTGCGCAACGATAAAGCACGGGTTAGCTTTAGCTGTCTGTTCCCTTGTCCATTTGCACGGCATCGCAACGATAAAGAACGGGTTAGCTTTAGCTGTCGGTTCCCTTGTCCATTTGCACGGCAGCACAACGATAAAGCACGGGTTAGCTTTAGCTGTCGGTTCCCTTCTCCTTTTTTACGGCAGCGCAACGATAAAGCACGGGTTAGCTTTAGCTGTCGGTTCCCTTGTCCATTTGCACGGAAGCGCAACGATAAAGCACGGGTTAGTTTAGCTCTCAGTTCCCTTGTCCATTTGCACTGCAGCGCAACGATAAAGCACAGGTTAGCTTTAGCTGTCAGTTCCCTTGTCCATTTGCACGTCTGCGCAACGATAAAGCACGGGTTAGCTTTAGCCGTCGGTTCCCTTGTCCATTTGCACGGCGTGGCAGCGATAAAGCAAGGGTAAGCATTAGCTGTCGGTTCTCTTGTCCATTTGCACGGCTGCGCAGCGATAAAGCACGGGTTAGCTTTAGCTGTCGGTTCCCATGTCCATTTGCACGGCGTGGACGCGATAAAGCACGGGTAAGCATTAGCTGTCGGTTCCCTTGTGCATTTGCACGGCTGCGCAGCGATAAAGCACTGGTTAGCTTTAGCTGTCGGTTCCCTTGTCCATTTGCACGGCTGCGCAACGATAAAGCACGGGTTAGCTTTAGCTGTCGGTTCCCTTGTCCATTTGCACGGCTGCGCAACGATAAAGCACGGGTTAGCTTTAGCTGTCGGTTCCCTTGTCCATTTGCACGGCAGCGCAACGATAAAGCACGGGTTAGCTTTACCTGTCGGTTCCCTTGTCCATTTGCACGGCTGCGCAAATGTAAAGCACGGGTTAGCTTTCGCTGTCGGTTCCCTTGTCCATTTCCACGGCTGCGCAACGATAGAGCACAGGTCAGCTTTAGCAGTCGGTTCCCTTGTCCATTTGCACGGCAGCGCAACGATTAAGCACGGGTTAGCTTTAGCTGTCGGTTCCCTGTCCATTTGCACGGCAGTGCAACGATAAATCACGGGTAAGCTTTAGCTGTCGGTTCCCTGGTCCTTTTGCACGGCTGCGCAGCGATAAAACACGGGTTAGCTTTAGCTGTCAGTTCCCTTGTCCATTTGCACGGCTGCGCAACGATAAAGCACTGGTTAGCTTTAGCAGTCGGTTCCCTTGTCCATTTGCACGGTAGCACAACGATAAAGCACGGGTTAGCTTTAGCTGTCTGATCACTTGTCCATTTGCACGGCAACGCAACGATAAAGCACGGGTTAGTTTTAGCTGTCGGTTCTCTTGTCCATTTGCACGGCTGCGCAGCGATAAAACACGGGTTAGCTTTAGCTGTAGGTTCCCTTGTCCATTTCCACGGCTGCGCAACGATAAAGCACGAGTTAGCCTTAGCTGTCGATTCCCTTGTCCAATTGCACGGCAGCGCAACGATAAAGCACGGGTTAGCTTTAGCTGTCGGTTCCCTTGTCCATTTGCACGGCAGCGCAACGATAAAGCACGGGTTAGCTTTAGCTGTCGGTTCCCTGGTCCATTTGCACGGCAGCGCAACGATAAAGAACGGGTTAGCTTTAGCTGTCGGTTCACTTGTCCATTTGCAAGTCTGCGCAACGATAAAGCATGAGTTTGCTTTAAATGTCGCTTCCCTTGTCCATTTGCACGGCTGCGCAACGGTAAAGCACAGGTAAGCTTTAGCTGTCGGTTCCCTTGTCCATTTGCACGGCTGCGATAAGATAAAGCACGGGTTAGCTTTAGCTGTCGGTTCCCGTGTCCATTTGAACGGCTGCGCAACGATAAAGCACGGGTTAGCTGTAGCTGTCGGTTCCCTTGTCCATTTGCACGGCTGCGCAACAATAAAGCACGGGTTAGCTTTAGCTGTCGGTTCCCTTGTCCATTTGCACGGCAGCAAAACGATAAAGCACGGGTTAGCTTTAGCTGTCGGTTCCCTTGTCCATTTACGGCTGCGCAACGATAAAGCACGGGTAAGCTTTAGCTGTCGGTTCCCTTGTCCATTGGCACGGCTGCGCAGCGATAAAGCACAGGTTACCTTTAGCTGTCGGTTTCCTTGTCCATTTGCACGGCTGCGCAACGATAAAGCACGGGTTAGCTTTAGCTGTCGGTTCCCTTGACCATTTGCACGGCTTCGCAACGATAAAGCACGGGTTAGCTTTAGCTGTCGGTTGCCTTGTCCATTTTTACGGCTGCGCAGCGATAAAGCACATGTTAGATTTAGCTGTCGGTTCCCTTGTCCATTTGCACGGCTGCGCAGCGATAAAGCACGGGTTAGCTTTAGCTGTCGGTTCCCTTGTCCATTTGCACGGCTGTGCAGCAATAAAGCACGGGTTAGCTTTAGCTGTCGGTTCACTTGTCCATTTGGTCGGCTTCGCAACGATAAAGTATGCGTTAGCTTTAGCTGTCGGTTCCCTTGTCCATTTGCATTGCTGGGCAGCGATAAAGCACGGGTTAGCTTTAGCTGTCTGTTCCCTTGTCCATTTGCACGGCTGCGCAACGGTAAAGCATGGGTTACCTTTAGCTGTCACTTCCTTTGTCCATTTTCACGGCTACGCAACGATAAAACACGGGTTAGCTTTAGCTGTCAGTTCCCTTGTCCATTTGCACGGCGGCGCAACGATAAAGCACGGGTTAGCTTTAGCTGTCGGTTCCCTTGTCCATTTGCACGGCAGCGCAACGATAAAGCACGGGTTAGCTTTAGCTGTCGGTTCCCTGTCCATTAGCACGGCAGTGCAACGATAAATCACGGGTAAGCTTTAGCTGTCGGTTCCCTCGTCCCTTTGCACGGCTGCGCAACGATAAAGCACGGGTTAGCTTTAGCTGTCAGTTCCCTTGTCCATTTGCACGGCTGCGCAATGATAAAGCATTGGTTAGCTTTAGCTGTCGGTTCCCTTGTCCATTTGCACGGTAGCGCAACGATAAAGCACGGATTAGCTTTAGCTGTCGGTTCACTTGTCCATTTGCACGGCAACGCAACGATAAAGCACGGGTTAGCTTTAGCTGTCGGTTCCCTTGTCCATTTGCACGGCTGCGCAGCGATAAAGCACGGGTTAGCTTTAGCTGTGGGTTCCCTTGTCCATTTCCACGGCTGCGCAACGATAAAGCACGAGTTAGCTTTAGCTGTCGATTCCCTTGTCCAATTACACGGCTGCGACAAGATAAAGCACGTGTTAGCTTTAGCTGTCGGTTCCCGTGTCCATTTGAACGGGTGCGCAACGATAAAGCACGGGTTAGCTTTAGCTGTCGGTTCCCTTGTCCATTTGCACGGCTGCCCCACAATAAAGCACGGGTTAGCTTTAGCTGTCGGTTCCCTTGTCCATTTGCACGGCAGCGCAACGATAAAGCACGGGTTAGCTTTAGCTGTCAGTTCCCTTTTCCATTTGCACGGCAGCGCAACGATAAAGCACGTGTTAGCTTTAGCTATCGGTTCCCTTGTCCATTTGCACGGCTGCGCAACGATAAAGCACGGGTAAGCTTTAGCTGTCGGTTCCCTTGTCCCTTTGCACGGCTGCCAAACGATAAAGCACGGGTTAGCTTTAGCTGTCAGTTCCCTTGTCCATTTGCACAGCTGCGCAACGATAAAGCACGGGTTAGCTTTAGCTGTCGGTTCGCTTGTCCATTTTCGCGGCAACGCAACGATAAAGCACGGGTTAGCTTTAGCTGTCGGTTCACTTGTCCATTTGCACGGCAACGCAACGATAAAGCACGGGTTAGCTTTAGCTGTCGGTTCCCTTGTCCATTTGCACGGCTGCGCAACAATAAAGCACGGGTTAGCTTTAGCTGTGGGTTCCCTTGTCCATTTCCACGGCTGCACAACGATAAAGCACAACCTAGTTTTAGCTGTCGATTCCCTTGTCCATTTGCACGGCAGCGCAACGATAAAGCACGGGTTAGTTTAGCTCTCAGTTCCCTTGTCCATTTGCACTGCAGCGCAACGATAAAGCACAGGTTAGCTTTAGCTGTCAGTTCCCTTGTCCATTTGCACGTCTGCGCAACGATAAAGCACGGGTTAGCTTTAGCTGTCGGTTCCCTTGTCCATTTGCACGGCTGCGCAGCGATAAAGCACGGGTTAGCTTTAGCTGTGGGTTCCCTTGTCCATTTCCACGGCTGCGCAACGATAAAGCACGAGTTAGCTTTAGCTGTCGATTCCCTTGTCCAATTACACGGCTGCGACAAGATAAAGCACGTGTTAGCTTTAGCTGTCGGTTCCCGTGTCCATTTGAACGGGTGCGCAACGATAAAGCACGGGTTAGCTTTAGCTGTTGGTTCCCTTGTCCATTTGCACGGCTGCCCCACAATAAAGCACGGGTTAGCTTTAGCTGTCGGTTCCCTTGTCCATTTGCACGGCAGCACAACGATAAAGCACGGGTTAGCTTTAGCTATCGGTTCCCTTGTCCATTTGCACGGCTGCGCATCGATAAAGCACGGGTTAGCTTTAGCTGTCAATTCCCGTGTCAATTTGAACGGCTGCGCAACGATAAAGCCCGGGTTAGCTTTAACTGTCGGTTCCCTTGTCCATTTGCACGGCAGCGCAACGATAAAGCACGGGTAGCTTTAGCTGTCGGTTCACTTGTCCATTTGCACGGCAGCGCAACGATAAAGCATGGGTTAACTTTAGCTGTGGGTTCCCTTGTCCATTTGCACGGCTGCGCAACGATAAAGCACGGGTTAGCTTTAGCTGTCGGTTCCCTTGTCCATTTGCACGGCTGCGCAACGATTAAGCACGGGTTAGCTTTAGCTGTCGGTTCCCTGTCCATTTGCACGGCAGTGCAACGATAAATCACGGGTAAGCTTTAGCTGTCGGTTCCCTTGTCCCTTTGCACGGCTGCGCAACGATAAAGCTCGGGTTAGCTTTAGCTGTCGGTTCCCTTGTCCATTTGCACTGCAGCGCAACGATAAAGCATGTGTTAGCCTTAGCTGTCGGTTCCCTTGTCCTTTTGCACGCCTGAGCAACGATAAAGCACGGATTAGCTTTTGCTGTCGCTTCCCTTGTCCATTTTTACGGCTGCGCAACGATAAATCACGGGTTAGCTTTAGCTGTCGGTTCCCTTGTCCATTTGCACGGCTGGGCAGCAATAAAGCACTGGTTAGCTTTACTGTCGGTTCCCTTGTCCATTTGCACGGCAGCGAAACGATAAAGCACGGGTTAGCTTTAGCTGTCGGTTCCCCTGTCCATTTTTACGGCTGCGCCGCGATAAAGCACGGGTTAGCTTTAGCTGTCGTTTCCCTTGTCCATTTGCACGGCTGCTTAGCGATAAAGCACGGGTTAGCTTTAGCTGTCGGTTCCCTTGTCCATTTGCACGGCTGCACAACGATAAAGCACGGGTAAGCTTTAGCTCTCGGTTCCCTTGTCCATTTGCACGGCTGCGCAGCGATAAAGCACATGTTATCTTTAGCTGTCGGTTTCCTTGTCCATTTGCACGGCAGCGCAACGATAAAGCACGGGTTAGCTTTAGCTGTCGGTTCCCTTGTCCATTTGTGCGGCTGCGCAGCGATAAAGCACGGGTTAATTTTAGCTGTCAGTTCCCTTGTCCATTTGCACGGCTGCGCAAAGGTAAAGCACGGGTTAGCTTTAGCTGTCGGTTCCCTTGTCCATTTGCACGGCTGCGCAACGATAAAGCACGGGTTAGCTTTAGCTGTCGGCTCCCTTGTCCATTTGCGCGGCTGCGCCGCGATAAAGCACGAGTTACTTTTAGCTGTCAGTTCCCTTGTCCATTTGCACGGCTGCGCAAAGGTAATGCACGGGTTAGCTTTAGCTGTCGGTTCCCTTGTCCATTTGCACGGCTGCGCAACGATAAAGCACAGGTCAGCTTTACCTGTCGGTTCCCTTGTCCATTTGCACGGCTGCGCAACGATTAAGCCCGGGTTAGCTTTAGCTGTCGGTTCCCTTGTCCATTTGCACGGCAGCGCAACGATTAAGCACAGGTTAGCTTTAGCTGTCGGTTCCCTGGCCATTTGCACGGCAGCGCAACGATAAATCACGGGTAAGCTTTAGCTGTCGGTTCCCTTGTCCCTTTGCACGGCTGCGCAGTGATAAAGCACGGGTTTGCTTTAGCTGTCGGTTCCCTGTCCATTTGCACGGCAGTGCAACGATAAAGAACGGGTTAGCTTTAGCTGTCGGTTCACTTGTCCATGTGCAAGGCTGCGCAACGATAAAGCACGGGTTAGCTTTAACTGTCGGTTCCCTGGTCCATTTGCACGGCAGCGCAACGATAAAAAACGGGTTAGCTTTAGCTGTCGGTTCACTTGTCCATTTGCAAGGCTGCGCAACGATAAAGCACGGGTTTGCTTTAGCTGTCGGTTCCCTGTCCATTTGCACGGCAGTGCAACGATAATTCACGGGTAAGCTTTAGCTGTCGGTTCCCTTGTCCATTTGCACGGGTGCGCAACGATAAAGCACGGGTTAGCTTTAGCTGTCGGTTCCCTTGTCCATTTGCACGGCACCGCAACGATAAAGCACGGGTTAGCTTTAGCTGTCGGTTCCCTTGTCCATTTGCACGGCTGCGCAACGATAAAGCACGGGTTAGCTTTAGCTGTCGGTTTCCTTGTCCATTTGCAAAGCTGCGCAACGATGAAGCACGGGTTAGCTTTAGCTGTCGGTTCCCTTGTCCATTTGCACGGCTGCGCAGCGATAAAGCACGGGTTAGCTTTAGCTGTCGGTTCCCTGGTACATTTGCACGGCGTGGAAGCGATAGAGCACGGGTAAGCTTTAGCTGTCGGTTCCCTTGTCCATTTGCACGGCTGCGCAGCGATAAAACACGGGTTAGCTTTAGCTGTCGGTTCCCTTGTCCATTTGCACGGCTGCCAAACGATAAAGCACGGGTTAGCTTTAGCTGTCGGTTCCCTTATCCATTTGCACGGTAGCGCAACGATAAAGCACGGGTTAGCTTTAGCTGTCGGTTCACTTGTCCATTTGCACGGCAGCGCAACGATAAAGCACGGGTTAGCTTTAGCTGTCGGTTCCCTTGTCCATTTGCTCGGCTGCGCAGCGATAAAGCACGGGTAAACATTAGCTGTCGGTTCCCTTGTCCATTTGCACGGCTGCGCAGCAATAAAGCACGGGTTAGCTTTAGCTGTCGGTTCCCTTGTCCATTTGCACGGCTGCGCAACGATAAAGCACGGGTTAGCTTTAGCTGTTGGTTCCCGTGTCCCTGTGAACAGCTGCGCAACGAAAAAGCATTGGTTAGCTTTAGCTGTCGGTTCCCTTGTCCATTTGCACGCTTGCGCAACGATAAAGCACAGGTAAGCATTAGCTGTCGGTTCCCTTGTCCATTTGCACGGCTGCGCAGCGATAAAGCACGGGTTAGCTTTAGCTGTCGGTTCCCTTGTCCATTTGCACGGCTGCGCAACGATTAAGCACGGGTTAGCTTTAGCTGTCGGTTCACTTGTCCATTTGCACGTCATTGCAACGATAAATCACCGGTTAGCTTTAGCTGTCGGTTCCCTTGTCCATTTGCACGGCTGCGCAACGATAAAACACGGGTTAGCTTTAGCTGTCGGTTCCCTTGTCCATTTGCACGGCTGCGCAACGATAAAGCCCGGTTTCGCTTTAGCTGTCTGTTCCCTGGTCCATTTGCACGGCAGCGCAACGATAAAGAACGGGTTAGCTTTAGCTGTCGGTTCACTTGTCCATTTGCAAGGCTGCGCAAAGATAAAGCACGAGTTAGCTTTAACTGTCGTTTCCCTTGTCCATTTGAACGGCTGCGCAACGATAAAGCACGGGTTAGCTTTAGCTGTCGGTTCCCTTGTCCATTTGCACGGCAGCGCAACGATAAAGCACGGGTTAGCTTTAGCTGTCGGTTCCCTTGTCCATTTGCACGGCAGCGCAACGATAAAGCACGGGTTAGCTTTAGCTGTCGGTTCCCTTGTCCATTTTTACGGCAGCGCAACGATAAAGCACGGGTTAGCTTTAGCTGTCGGTTCCCTTGTCCATTTGCACGGGTACGCAACGATAAAGCACGGGTTAGTTTAGCTCTCAGTTCCCTTGTCCATTTGCACTGCAGCGCAACGATAAAGCACAGGTTAGCTTTAGCTGTCAGTTCCCTTGTCCATTTGCACGTCTGCGCAACGATAAAGCACGGGTTAGCTTTAGCTGTCGGTTCCCTTGTCCATTTGCACGGCAGCGCAACGATAAAGAACGGGTTAGCTTTAGCTGTCGGTTCCCTTGTCCATTTGCACGGCAGCGCAACGATAAAGCACGGGTTAGCTTTAGCTGTCGGTTCCCTTGTCCATTTTTACGGCAGCGCAACGATAAAGCACGGGTTAGCTTTAGCTGTCGGTTCCCTTGTCCATTTGCACGGCAGCGCAACGATAAAGCACGGGTTAGTTTAGCTCTCAGTTCCCTTGTCCATTTGCACTGCAGCGCAACGATAAAGCACAGGTTTGCTTTAGCTGTCAGTTCCCTTGTCCATTTGCACGTCTGCGCAACGATAAAGCACGGGTTAGCTTTAGCTGTCGGTTCCTTTGTCCATTTGCACGGCTGCGCAGCGATAAAGCACTGGTTAGCTTTAGCTGTCGGTTCCCTTGTCCATTTGCACGGCGTGGCAGCGATAAAGCACGGGTAAGCATTAGCTGTCGGTTCTCTTGTCCATTTGCACGGCTGCGCAGCGATAAAGCACGGGTTAGCTTTAGCTGTCGGTTCGCTTGTCCATTTGCACGGCGTGGCAGCGATAAAGCACTGGTTAGCTTTAGCTGTCGGTTCCCTTGTCCATTTGCACGGCTGCGCAACGATAAAGCACGGGTTAGCTTTAGCTGTCGGTTCCCTTGTCCATTTGCACGGTGCGCAACGATAAAGCACGGGTTAGCTTTAGCTGTCGGTTCACTTGTCCATGTGCAAGGCTGCCCAACGATAAAGCACGGGTTAGCTTTAGCTGTCGGTTCCCTTGTCCATTTGCACGGCTGCGCAACGATAAAGCACAGGTCAGCTTTAGCTGTCGGTTCCCTTGTCCATTTGCACGGCTGCGCAACGATTAAGCCCGGGTTAGCTTTAGCTGTCGGTTCCCTTGTCCATTTGCACGGCAGCGCAACGATTAAGCACAGGTTAGCTTTAGCTGTCGGTTCCCTGGCCATTTGCACGGCAGCGCAACGATAAATCACGGGTAAGCTTTAGCTGTCGGTTCCCTTGTCCCTTTGCACGGCTACGCAGTGATAAAGCACGGGTTTGCTTTAGCTGTCGGTTCCCTGTCCATTTGCACGGCAGTGCAACGATAAAGAACGGGTTAGCTTTAGCTGTCGGTTCACTTGTCCATGTGCAAGGCTGCGCAACGATAAAGCACGGGTTAGCTTTAACTGTCGGTTCCCTGGTCCATTTGCACGGCAGCGCAACGATAAAAAACGGGTTAGCTTTAGCTGTCGGTTCACTTGTCCATTTGCAAGGCTGCGCAACGATAAAGCACGAGTTTGCTTTAGCTGTCGGTTCCCTGTCCATTTGCACGGCAGTGCAACGATAATTCACGGGTAAGCTTTAGCTGTCGGTTCCCTTGTCCATTTGCACGGGTGCGCAACGATAAAGCACGGGTTAGCTTTAGCTGTCGGTTCCCTTGTCCATTTGCACGGCACCGCAACGATAAAGCACGGGTTAGCTTTAGCTGTCGGTTCCCTTGTCCATTTGCACGGCTGCGCAACGATAAAGCACGGGTTAGCTTTAGCTGTCGGTTTCCTTGTCCATTTGCACGGCTGCGCAACGATGAAGCACGGGTTAGCTTTAGCTGTCGGTTCCCTTGTCCATTTGCACGGCTGCGCAGCGATAAAGCACGGGTTAGCTATAGCTGTCGGTTCCCTGGTCCATTTGCACGGCGTGGAAGCGATAAAGCACGGGTAAGCTTTAGCTGTCGGTTCCCTTGTCCATTTGCACGGCTGCCAAACGATAAAGCACGGGTTAGCTTTAGCTGTCGGTTCCCTTATCCATTTGCACGGTAGCGCAACGATAAAGCACGGGTTAGCTTTAGCTGTCGGTTCACTTGTCCATTTGCACGGCAGCGCAACGATAAAGCACGGGTTAGCTTTAGCTGTCGGTTCCCTTGTCCATTTGCACGGCTGCCAAACGATAAAGCACGGGTTAGCTCTAGCTGTCGGTTCACTTGTCCATTTGCACGGCAGCGCAACGATAAAGCACGGGTTAGCTTTAGCTGTCGGTTCCCTTGTCCATTTGCACGGCTGCGCAGCGATAAAACACGGGTTAGCTTTAGCTGTCGGTTCCCTTGTCCATTTGCACGGCTGCCAAACGATAAAGCACGGGTTAGCTTTAGCTGTCGGTTCCCTTATCCATTTGCACGGTAGCGCAACGATAAAGCACGGGTTAGCTTTAGCTGTCGGTTCACTTGTCCATTTGCACGGCAGCGCAACGATAAAGCACGGGTTAGCTTTAGCTGTCGGTTCCCTTGTCCATTTGCACGGCGTGGCAGCGATAAAGCACGGGTAAGCATTAGCTGTCGGTTCCCTTGTCCATTTGCACGGCTGCGCAGCAATAAAGCACGGGTTAGCTTTAGCTGTCGGTTCCCTTGTCCATTTGCACGGCTGCGCAACGATAAAGCACGGGTTAGCTTTTGCTGTTGGTTCCCGTGTCCCTGTGAACAGCTGCGCAACGAAAAAGCATTGGTTAGCTTTAGCTGTCGGTTCCCTTGTCCATTTGCACGCTTGCGCAACGATAAAGCACAGGTAAGCATTAGCTGTCGGTTCCCTTGTCCATTTGCACGGCTGCGCAGCGATAAAGCACGGGTTAGCTTTAGCTGTCGGTTCCCTTGTCCATTTGCACGGCTGCGCAACGATTAAGCACGGGTTAGCTTTAGCTGTCGGTTCCCTTGTCCATTTGCACGGCTGCGCAACGATAAAACACAGGTTAGCTTTAGCTGTCGGTTCCCTTGTCCATTTGCACGGCTGCGCAACGATAAAGCCCGGTTTCGCTTTAGCTGTCTGTTCCCTGGTCAATTTGCACGGCAGCGCAACGATAAAGAACGGGTTAGCTTTAGCTGTCGGTTCACTTGTCCATTTGCAAGGCTGCGCAACGATAAAGCACGAGTTAGCTTTAACTGTCGTTTCCCTTGTCCATTTGAACGGCTGCGCAACGATAAAGAACGGGTTAGCTTTAGCTGTCTGTTCCCTTGTCCATTTGCACGGCAGCGCAACGATAAAGAACGGGTTAGCTTTAGCTGTCGGTTCCCTTGTCCATTTGCACGGCAGCGCAACGATAAAGCACGGGTTAGCTTTAGCTGTCGGTTCCCTTCTCCTTTTTTACGGCAGCGCAACGATAAAGCACGGGTTAGCTTTAGCTGTCGGTTCCCTTGTCCATTTGCACGGCAGCGCAACGATAAAGCACGGGTTAGTTTAGCTCTCAGTTCCCTTGTCCATTTGCACTGCAGCGCAACGATAAAGCACAGGTTACCTTTAGCTGTCAGTTCCCTTGTCCATTTGCACGTCTGCGCAACGATAAAGCACGGGTTAGCTTTAGCTGTCGGTTCCCTTGTCCATTTGCACGGCTGCGCAGCGATAAAGCACTGGTTAGCTTTAGCTGTCGGTTCCCTTGTCCATTTGCACGGCGTGGCAGCGATAAAGCACGGGTAAGCATTAGCTGTCGGTTCTCTTGTCCATTTGCACGGCTGCGCAGCGATAAAGCACGGGTTAGCTTTAGCTGTCGGTTCCCATGTCCATTTGCACCGCGTGGCAGCGATAAAGCACGGGTAAGCATTAGCTGTCGGTTCCCTTGTCCATTTGCACGGCTGCGCAGCGATAAAGCACTGGTTAGCTTTAGCTGTCGGTTCCCTTGTCCATTTGCACGGCTGCGCAACGATAAAGCACGGGTTAGCTTTAGCTGTCGGTTACCTTGTCCATTTGCACGGCTGCGCAACGATAAAGCACGGGTTAGCTTTAGCTGTCGGTTCCCTTGTCCATTTGCACGGCAGCGCAACGATAAAGCACGGGTTAGCTTTACCTGTCGGTTCCCTTGTCCATTTGCACGGCTGCGCAAATGTAAAGCACGGGTTAGCTTTCGCTGTCGGTTCCCTTGTCCATTTCCACGGCTGCGCAACGATAAAGCACAGGTCAGCTTTAGCAGTCGGTTCCCTTGTCCATTTGCACGGCAGCGCAACGATTAAGCACGGGTTAGCTTTAGCTGTCGGTTCCCTGTCCATTTGCACGGCAGTGCAACGATAAATCACGGGTAAGCTTTAGCTGTCGGTTCCCTTGTCCTTTTGCACGGCTGCGCAGCGATAAAACACGGGTTAGCTTTAGCTGTCAGTTCCCTTGTCCATTTGCACGGCTGCGCAACGATAAAGCACTGGTTAGCTTTAGCAGTCGGTTCCCTTGTCCATTTGCACGGTAGCACAACGATAAAGCACGGGTTAGCTTTAGCTGTCTGATCACTTGTCCATTTGCACGGCAACGCAACGATAAAGCACGGGTTAGTTTTAGCTGTCGGTTCCCTTGTCCATTTGCACGGCTGCGCAGCGATAAAACACAGGTTAGCTTTAGCTGTAGGTTCCCTTGTCCATTTCCACGGCTGCGCAACGATAAAGCACGAGTTAGCCTTAGCTGTCGATTCCCTTGTCCAATTGCACGGCAGCGCAACGATAAAGCACGGGTTAGCTTTAGCTGTCGGTTCCCTTGTCCATTTGCACGGCAGCGCAACGATAAAGCACGGGTTAGCTTTAGCTGTCGGTTCCCTGGTCCATTTGCACGGCAGCGCAACGATAAAGAACGGGTTAGCTTTAGCTGTCGGTTCACTTGTCCATTTGCAAGGCTGCGCAACGATAAAGCATGAGTTAGCTTTAAATGTCGCTTCCCTTGTCCATTTGCACGGCTGCGCAACGGTAAAGCACAGGTAAGCTTTAGCTGTCGGTTCCCTTGTCCATTTGCACGGCTGCGATAAGATAAAGCACGGGTTAGCTTTAGCTGTCGGTTCCCGTGTCCATTTGAACGGCTGCGCAACGATAAAGCACGGGTTAGCTGTAGCTGTCGGTTCCCTTGTCCATTTGCACGGCTGCGCAACAATAAAGCACGGGTTAGCTTTAGCTGTCGGTTCCCTTGTCCATTTGCACGGCTGCGCAACGATAAAGCACGGGTTAGCTTTAGCTGTCGGTTCCCTTGTCCATTTACGGCTGCGCAACGATAAAGCACGGGTAAGCTTTAGCTGTCAGTTTCCTTGTCCATTGGCACGGCTGCGCAGCGATAAAGCACAGGTTACCTTTAGCTGTCGGTTTCCTTGTCCATTTGCACGGCTGCGCAACGATAAAGCACGGGTTAGCTTTAGCTGTCGGTTCCCTTGACCATTTGCACGGCTTCGCAACGATAAAGCACGGGTTAGCTTTAGCTGTCGGTTGCCTTGTCCATTTTTACGGCTGCGCAGCGATAAAGCACATGTTAGATTTAGCTGTCGGTTCCCTTGTCCATTTGCACGGCTGCGCAACGATAAAGCACGGGTTAGCTTTAGCTGTCGGTTCCCTTGTCCATTTGCACGGCTGTGCAGCAATAAAGCACGGGTTAGCTTTAGCTGTCGGTTCACTTGTCCATTTGGTCGGCTTCGCAACGATAAAGTATGCGTTAGCTTTAGCTGTTGGTTCCCTTGTCCATTTGCATTGCTGGGCAGCGATAAAGCACGGGTTAGCTTTAGCTGTCTGTTCCCTTGTCCATTTGCACGGCTGCGCAACGGTAAAGCATGGGTTACCTTTAGCTGTCACTTCCTTTGTCCATTTTCACGGCTACGCAAAGATAAAACACGGGTTAGCTTTAGCTGTCAGTTCCCTTGTCCATTTGCACGGCGGCGCAACGATAAAGCACGGGTTAGCTTTAGCTGTCGGTTCCCTTGTCCATTTGCACGGCAGCGCAACGATAAAGCACGGGTTAGCTTTAGCTGTCGGTTCCCTGTCCATTTGCACGGCAGTGCAACGATAAATCACGGGTAAGCTTTAGCTGTCGGTTCCCTCGTCCCTTTGCACGGCTGCGCAACGATAAAGCACGGGTTAGCTTTAGCTGTCAGTTACCTTGTCCATTTGCACGGCTGCGCAATGATAAAGCATTGGTTAGCTTTAGCTGTCGGTTCCCTTGTCCATTTGCACGGCTGCGCAACGATAAAGCAGGGATTAGCTTTAGCTGTCGGTTCACTTGTCCATTTGCACGGCAACGCAACGATAAAGCACGGGTTAGCTTTAGCTGTCGGTTCCCTTGTCCATTTGCACGGCAGCGCAACGATAAAGCACGGGTTAGCTTTAGCTGTCGGTTCCCTTTTCCATTTGCACGGCAGCGCAACGATAAAGCACGTGTTAGCTTTAGCTATCGGTTCCCTTGTCCATTTGCACGGCTGCGCAACGATAAAGCACGGGTTAGCTTTAGCTGTCGGTTCCCTTGTCCATTTGCACGGTAGCGCAACGATAAAGCACGGATTAGCTTTAGCTGTCAGTTCACTTGTCCATTTGCACGGCAACGCAACGATAAAGCACGGGTTAGCTTTAGCTGTCGGTTCCCTTGTCCATTTGCACGGCTGCGCAGCGATAAAGCACGGGTTAGCTTTAGCTGTCGGTTCACTTGTCCATTTGCACGGCAACGCAACGATAAAGCACGGGTTAGCTTTAGCTGTCGGTTCCCTTGTCCATTTGCACGGCTGCGCAACAATAAAGCACGGGTTAGCTTTAGCTGTGGGTTCCCTTGTCCATTTCCACGGCTGCACAACGATAAAGCACAACCTAGTTTTAGCTGTCGATTCCCTTGTCCATTTGCACGGCAGCGCAACGATAAAGCACGGGTTAGCTTTAGCTGTCGGTTCCCTTGTCCATTTGCACGGCAGCGCAACGATAAAGCACGGGTTAGTTTAGCTCTCAGTTCCCTTGTCCATTTGTGCGGCTGCGCAGCGATAAAGCACGGGTTAATTTTAGCTGTCAGTTCCCTTGTCCATTTGCACGGCTGCGCAAAGGTAAAGCACGGGTTAGCTTTAGCTGTCGGTTCCCTTGTCCATTTGCACGGCTGCGCAACGATAAAGCACGGGTTAGCTTTAGCTGTCGGTTCCCTTGTCCATTTGCGCGGCTGCGCCGCGATAAAGCACGAGTTACTTTTAGCTGTCAGTTCCCTTGTCCATTTGCACGGCTGCGCAAAGGTAATGCACGGGTTAGCTTTAGCTGTCGGTTCCCTTGTCCATTTGCACGGCTGCGCAACGATAAAGCACAGGTCAGCTTTACCTGTCGGTTCCCTTGTCCATTTGCACGGCTGCGCAACGATTAAGCCCGGGTTAGCTTTAGCTGTCGGTTCCCTTGTCCATTTGCACGGCAGCGCAACGATTAAGCACAGGTTAGCTTTAGCTGTCGGTTCCCTGGCCATTTGCACGGCAGCGCAACGATAAATCACGGGTAAGCTTTAGCTGTCGGTTCCCTTGTCCCTTTGCACGGCTGCGCAGTGATAAAGCACGGGTTTGCTTTAGCTGTCGGTTCCCTGTCCATTTGCACGGCAGTGCAACGATAAAGAACGGGTTAGCTTTAGCTGTCGGTTCCCTTGTCCATGTGCAAGGCTGCGCAACGATAAAGCACTGGTTAGCTTTAACTGTCGGTTCCCTGGTCCATTTGCACGGCAGCGCAACGATAAAAAACGGGTTAGCTTTAGCTGTCGGTTCACTTGTCCATTTGCAAGGCTGCGCAACGATAAAGCACGGGTTTGCTTTAGCTGTCGGTTCCCTGTCCATTTGCACGGCAGTGCAACGATAATTCACGGGTAAGCTTTAGCTGTCGGTTCCCTTGTCCATTTGCACGGGTGCGCAACGATAAAGCACGGGTTAGCTTTAGCTGTCGGTTCCCTTGTCCATTTGCACGGCACCGCAACGATAAAGCACGGGTTAGCTTTAGCTGTCGGTTCCCTTGTCCATTTGCACGGCTGCGCAACGATAAAGCCCGGTTTCGCTTTAGCTGTCTGTTCCCTGGTCCATTTGCACGGCAGCGCAACGATAAAGAACGGGTTAGCTTTAGCTGTCGGTTCACTTGTCCATTTGCAAGGCTGCGCAAAGATAAAGCACGAGTTAGCTTTAACTGTCGTTTCCCTTGTCCATTTGAACGGCTGCGCAGCGATAAAGCACGGGTTAATTTTAGCTGTCGATTCCCTTGTCCAATTACACGGCTGCGACAAAATAAAGCACGTGTTAGCTTTAGCTGTCGGTTCCCGTGTCCATTTGAACGGGTGCGCAACGATAAAGCATGGGTTAGCTTTAGCTGTCGGTTCCCTTGTCCATTTGCACGGCTGCCCCACAATAAAGCACGGGTTAGCTTTAGCTGTCGGTTCCCTTGTCCATTTGCACGGCAGCGCAACGATAAAGCACGGGTTAGCTTTAGCTGTCAGTTCCCTTTTCCATTTGCACGGCAGCGCAACGATAAAGCACGTGTTAGCTTTAGCTATCGGTTCCCTTGTCCATTTGCACGGCTGCGCAACGATAAAGCACGGGTAAGCTTTAGCTGTCGGTTCCCTTGTCCCTTTGCACGGCTGCCAAACGATAAAGCACGGGTTAGCTTTAGCTGTCAGTTCCCTTGTCCATTTGCACGGCTGCGCAACGATAAAGCACGGGTTAGCTTTAGCTGTCGGTTCGCTTGTCCATTTTCGCGGCAACGCAACGATAAAGCACGGGTTAGCTTTAGCTGTCGGTTCACTTGTCCATTTGCACAGCAACGCAACGATAAAGCACGGGTTAGCTTTAGCTGTCGGTTCCCTTGTCCATTTGCACGGCTGCGCAACAATAAAGCACGGGTTAGCTTTAGCTGTGGGTTCCCTTGTCCATTTCCACGGCTGCACAACGATAAAGCACAACCTAGTTTTAGCTGTCGATTCCCTTGTCCATTTGCACGGCAGCGCAACGATAAAGCACGGGTTAGCTTTAGCTGTCGGTTCCCTTGTCCATTTGCACGGCAGCGCAACGATAAAGCACGGGTTAGTTTAGCTCTCAGTTCCCTTGTCCATTTGCACTGCAGCGCAACGATAAAGCACAGGTTAGCTTTAGCTGTCAGTTCCCTTGTCCATTTGCACGTCTGCGCAACAATAAAGCACGGGTTAGCTTTAGCTGTCGGTTCCCTTGTCCATTTGCACGGCTGCGCAGCGATAAAGCACGGGTTAGCTTTAGCTGTGGGTTCCCTTGTCCATTTCCACGGCTGCGCAACGATAAAGCACGAGTTAGCTTTAGCAGTCGATTCCCTTGTCCAATTACACGGCTGCGACAAGATAAAGCACGTGTTAGCTTTAGCTGTCGGTTCCCGTGTCCATTTGAACGGGTGCGCAACGATAAAGCACGGGTTAGCTTTAGCTGTCGGTTCCCTTGTCCATTTGCACGGCTGCCCCACAATAAAGCACGGGTTAGCTTTAGCTGTCGGTTCCCTTGTCCATTTGCACGGCAGCACAACGATAAAGCACGGGTTAGCTTTAGCTATCGGTTCCCTTGTCCATTTGCACGGCTGCGCATCGATAAAGCACGGGTTAGCTTTAGCTGTCAATTCCCGTGTCAATTTGAACGGCTGCGCAACGATAAAGCACGGGTTAGCTTTAACTGTCGGTTCCCTTGTCCATTTGCACGGCAGCGCAACGATAAAGCACGGGTAGCTTTAGCTGTCGGTTTCCTTGTCCATTTGCACGGCAGCGCAACGATAAAGCATGGGTTAACTTTAGCTGTGGGTTCCCTTGTCCATTTGCACGGCTGCGCAACGATAAAGCACGGGTTAGCTTTAGCTGTCGGTTCCCTTGTCCATTTGCACGGCTGCGCAACGATTAAGCACGGGTTAGCTTTAGCTGTCGGTTCCCTGTCCATTTGCACGGCAGTGCAACGATAAATCACGGGTAAGCTTTAGCTGTCGGTTCCCTTGTCCCTTTGCACGGCTGCGCAACGATAAAGCACGGGTTAGCTTTAGCTGTCGGTTCCCTTGTCCACTTGCACTGCAGCGCAACGATAAAGCATGTGTTAGCCTTAGCTGTCGGTTCCCTTGTCCTTTTGCACGCCTGAGCAACGATAAAGCACGGATTAGCTTTTGCTGTCGCTTCCCTTGTCCATTTTTACGGCTGCGCAACGATAAATCACGGGTTAGCTTTAGCTGTCGGTTCCCTTGTCCATTTGCACGGCTGGGCAGCAATAAAGCACTGGTTAGCTTTACTGTCGGTTCCCTTGTCCATTTGCACGGCAGCAAAACGATAAAGCACGGGTTAGCTTTAGCTGTCGGTTCCCCTGTCCATTTTTACGGCTGCGCCGTGATAAAGCACGGGTTAGCTTTAGCTGTCGTTTCCCTTGTCCATTTGCACGGCTGCTTAGCGATAAAGCACGGGTTAGCTTTAGCTGTCGGTTCCCTTGTCCATTTGCACGGCTGCGCAACGATAAAGCACGGGTAAGCTTTAGCTCTCGGTTCCCTTGTCCATTTGCACGGCTGCGCAGCGATAAAGCACATGTTATCTTTAGCTGTCGGTTTCCTTGTCCATTTGCACGGCAGCGCAACGATAAAGCACGGGTTAGCTTTAGCTGTCGGTTCCCTTGTCCATTTGTGCGGCTGCGCAGCGATAAAGCACGGGTTAATTTTAGCTGTCAGTTCCCTTGTCCATTTGCACGGCTGCGCAAAGGTAAAGCACGGGTTAGCTTTAGCTGTCGGTTCCCTTGTCCATTTGCACGGCTGCGCAACGATAAAGCACGGGTTAGCTTTAGCTGTCGGTTCCCTTGTCCATTTGCGCGGCTGCGCCGCGATAAAGCACGAGTTACTTTTAGCTGTCAGTTCCCTTGTCCATTTGCACGGCTGCGCAAAGGTAATGCACGGGTTAGCTTTAGCTGTCGGTTCCTTTGTCCATTTGCACGGCTGCGCAACGATAAAGCACAGGTCAGCTTTACCTGTCGGTTCCCTTGTCCATTTGCACGGCTGCGCAACGATTAAGCCCGGGTTAGCTTTAGCTGTCGGTTCCCTTGTCCATTTGCACGGCAGCGCAACGATTAAGCACAGGTTAGCTTTAGCTGTCGGTTCCCTGGCCATTTGCACGGCAGCGCAACGATAAATCACGGGTAAGCTTTAGCTGTCGGTTCCCTTGTCCCTTTGCACGGCTGCGCAGTGATAAAGCACGGGTTTGCTTTAGCTGTCGGTTCCCTGTCCATTTGCACGGCAGTGCAACGATAAAGAACGGGTTAGCTTTAGCTGTCGGTTCACTTGTCCATGTGCAAGGCTGCGCAACGATAAAGCACGGGTTAGCTTTAACTGTCGGTTCCCTGGTCCATTTGCACGGCAGCGCAACGATAAAAAACGGGTTAACTTTAGCTGTGGGTTCCCTTGTCCATTTGCAAGGCTGCGCAACGATAAAGCACGGGTTTGCTTTAGCTGTCGGTTCCCTGTCCATTTGCACGGCAGTGCAACGATAATTCACGGGTAAGCTTTAGCTGTCGGTTCCCTTGTCCATTTGCACGGGTGCGCAACGATAAAGCACGGGTTAGCTTTAGCTGTCGGTTCCCTTGTCCATTTGCACGGCACCGCAACGATAAAGCACGGGTTAGCTTTAGCTGTCGGTTCCCTTGTCCATTTGCACGGCTGCGCAACGATAAAGCACGGGTTAGCTTTAGCTGTCGGTTTCCTTGTCCATTTGCACGGCTGCGCAACGATGAAGCACGGGTTAGCTTTAGCTGTCGGTTCCCTTGTCCATTTGCACGGCTGCGCAGCGATAAAGCACGGGTTAGCTTTAGCTGTCGGTTCCCTGGTCCATTTGCACGGCGTGGAAGCGATAGAGCACGGGTAAGCTTTAGCTGTCGGTTCCCTTGTCCATTTGCACGGCTGCGCAGCGATAAAACACGGGTTAGCTTTAGCTGTCGGTTCCCTTGTCCATTTGCACGGCTGCCAAACGATAAAGCACGGGTTAGCTTTAGCTGTCGGTTCCCTTATCCATTTGCACGGTAGCGCAACGATAAAGCACGGGTTAGCTTTAGCTGTCGGTTCACTTGTCCATTTGCACGGCAGCGCAACGATAAAGCACGGGTTAGCTTTAGCTGTCGGTTCCCTTGTCCATTTGCTCGGCTGCGCAGCGATAAAGCACGGGTAAACATTAGCTGTCGGTTCCCTTGTCCATTTGCACGGCTGCGCAGCAATAAAGCACGGGTTAGCTTTAGCTGTCGGTTCCCTTGTCAATTTGCACGGCTGCGCAACGATAAAGCACGGGTTAGCTTTAGCTGTTGGTTCCCGTGTCCCTGTGAACAGCTGCGCAACGAAAAAGCATTGGTTAGCTTTAGCTGTCGGTTCCCTTGTCCATTTGCACGCTTGCGCAACGATAAAGCACAGGTAAGCATTAGCTGTCGGTTCCCTTGTCCATTTGCACGGCTGCGCAGCGATAAAGCACGGGTTAGCTTTAGCTGTCGGTTCCCTTGTCCATTTGCACGGCTGCGCAACGATTAAGCACGGGTTAGCTTTAGCTGTCGGTTCACTTGTCCATTTGCACGTCATTGCAACGATAAATCACCGGTTAGCTTTAGCTGTCGGTTCCCTTGTCCATTTGCACGGCTGCGCAACGATAAAACACGGGTTAGCTTTAGCTGTCGGTTCCCTTGTCCATTTGCACGGCTGCGCAACGATAAAGCCCGGTTTCGCTTTAGCTGTCTGTTCCCTGGTCCATTTGCACGGCAGCGCAACGATAAAGAACGGGTTAGCTTTAGCTGTCGGTTCACTTGTCCATTTGCAAGGCTGCGCAAAGATAAAGCACGAGTTAGCTTTAACTGTCGTTTCCCTTGTCCATTTGAACGGCTGCGCAACGATAAAGCACGGGTTAGCTTTAGCTGTCGGTTCCCTTGTCCATTTGCACGGCAGCGCAACGATAAAGCACGGGTTAGCTTTAGCTGTCGGTTCCCTTGTCCATTTGCACGGCAGCGCAACGATAAAGCACGGGTTAGCTTTAGCTGTCGGTTCCCTTGTCCATTTTTACGGCAGCGCAACGATAAAGCACGGGTTAGCTTTAGCTGTCGGTTCCCTTGTCCATTTGCACGGGTACGCAACGATAAAGCACGGGTTAGTTTAGCTCTCAGTTCCCTTGTCCATTTGCACTGCAGCGCAACGATAAAGCACAGGTTAGCTTTAGCTGTCAGTTCCCTTGTCCATTTGCACGTCTGCGCAACGATAAAGCACGGGTTAGCTTTAGCTGTCGGTTCCCTTGTCCATTTGCACGGCAGCGCAACGATAAAGAACGGGTTAGCTTTAGCTGTCGGTTCCCTTGTCCATTTGCACGGCAGCGCAACGATAAAGCACGGGTTAGCTTTAGCTGTCGGTTCCCTTGTCCATTTTTACGGCAGCGCAACGATAAAGCACGGGTTAGCTTTAGCTGTCGGTTCCCTTGTCCATTTGCACGGCAGCGCAACGATAAAGCACGGGTTAGTTTAGCTCTCAGTTCCCTTGTCCATTTGCACTGCAGCGCAACGATAAAGCACAGGTTTGCTTTAGCTGTCAGTTCCCTTGTCCATTTGCACGTCTGCGCAACGATAAAGCACGGGTTAGCTTTAGCTGTCGGTTCCTTTGTCCATTTGCACGGCTGCGCAGCGATAAAGCACTGGTTAGCTTTAGCTGTCGGTTCCCTTGTCCATTTGCACGGCGTGGCAGCGATAAAGCACGGGTAAGCATTAGCTGTCGGTTCTCTTGTCCATTTGCACGGCTGCGCAGCGATAAAGCACGGGTTAGCTTTAGCTGTCGGTTCGCTTGTCCATTTGCACGGCGTGGCAGCGATAAAGCACTGGTTAGCTTTAGCTGTCGGTTCCCTTGTCCATTTGCACGGCTGCGCAACGATAAAGCACGGGTTAGCTTTAGCTGTCGGTTCCCTTGTCCATTTGCACGGTGCGCAACGATAAAGCACGGGTTAGCTTTAGCTGTCGGTTCACTTGTCCATGTGCAAGGCTGCCCAACGATAAAGCACGGGTTAGCTTTAGCTGTCGGTTCCCTTGTCCATTTGCACGGCTGCGCAACGATAAAGCACAGGTCAGCTTTAGCTGTCGGTTCCCTTGTCCATTTGCACGGCTGCGCAACGATTAAGCCCGGGTTAGCTTTAGCTGTCGGTTCCCTTGTCCATTTGCACGGCAGCGCAACGATTAAGCACAGGTTAGCTTTAGCTGTCGGTTCCCTGGCCATTTGCACGGCAGCGCAACGATAAATCACGGGTAAGCTTTAGCTGTCGGTTCCCTTGTCCCTTTGCACGGCTACGCAGTGATAAAGCACGGGTTTGCTTTAGCTGTCGGTTCCCTGTCCATTTGCACGGCAGTGCAACGATAAAGAACGGGTTAGCTTTAGCTGTCGGTTCACTTGTCCATGTGCAAGGCTGCGCAACGATAAAGCACGGGTTAGCTTTAACTGTCGGTTCCCTGGTCCATTTGCACGGCAGCGCAACGATAAAAAACGGGTTAGCTTTAGCTGTCGGTTCACTTGTCCATTTGCAAGGCTGCGCAACGATAAAGCACGAGTTTGCTTTAGCTGTCGGTTCCCTGTCCATTTGCACGGCAGTGCAACGATAATTCACGGGTAAGCTTTAGCTGTCGGTTCCCTTGTCCATTTGCACGGGTGCGCAACGATAAAGCACGGGTTAGCTTTAGCTGTCGGTTCCCTTGTCCATTTGCACGGCACCGCAACGATAAAGCACGGGTTAGCTTTAGCTGTCGGTTCCCTTGTCCATTTGCACGGCTGCGCAACGATAAAGCACGGGTTAGCTTTAGCTGTCGGTTTCCTTGTCCATTTGCACGGCTGCGCAACGATGAAGCACGGGTTAGCTTTAGCTGTCGGTTCCCTTGTCCATTTGCACGGCTGCGCAGCGATAAAGCACGGGTTAGCTATAGCTGTCGGTTCCCTGGTCCATTTGCACGGCGTGGAAGCGATAAAGCACGGGTAAGCTTTAGCTGTCGGTTCCCTTGTCCATTTGCACGGCTGCCAAACGATAAAGCACGGGTTAGCTTTAGCTGTCGGTTCCCTTATCCATTTGCACGGTAGCGCAACGATAAAGCACGGGTTAGCTTTAGCTGTCGGTTCACTTGTCCATTTGCACGGCAGCGCAACGATAAAGCACGGGTTAGCTTTAGCTGTCGGTTCCCTTGTCCATTTGCACGGCTGCCAAACGATAAAGCACGGGTTAGCTCTAGCTGTCGGTTCACTTGTCCATTTGCACGGCAGCGCAACGATAAAGCACGGGTTAGCTTTAGCTGTCGGTTCCCTTGTCCATTTGCACGGCTGCGCAGCGATAAAACACGGGTTAGCTTTAGCTGTCGGTTCCCTTGTCCATTTGCACGGCTGCCAAACGATAAAGCACGGGTTAGCTTTAGCTGTCGGTTCCCTTATCCATTTGCACGGTAGCGCAACGATAAAGCACGGGTTAGCTTTAGCTGTCGGTTCACTTGTCCATTTGCACGGCAGCGCAACGATAAAGCACGGGTTAGCTTTAGCTGTCGGTTCCCTTGTCCATTTGCACGGCGTGGCAGCGATAAAGCACGGGTAAGCATTAGCTGTCGGTTCCCTTGTCCATTTGCACGGCTGCGCAGCAATAAAGCACGGGTTAGCTTTAGCTGTCGGTTCCCTTGTCCATTTGCACGGCTGCGCAACGATAAAGCACGGGTTAGCTTTTGCTGTTGGTTCCCGTGTCCCTGTGAACAGCTGCGCAACGAAAAAGCATTGGTTAGCTTTAGCTGTCGGTTCCCTTGTCCATTTGCACGCTTGCGCAACGATAAAGCACAGGTAAGCATTAGCTGTCGGTTCCCTTGTCCATTTGCACGGCTGCGCAGCGATAAAGCACGGGTTAGCTTTAGCTGTCGGTTCCCTTGTCCATTTGCACGGCTGCGCAACGATTAAGCACGGGTTAGCTTTAGCTGTCGGTTCCCTTGTCCATTTGCACGGCTGCGCAACGATAAAACACAGGTTAGCTTTAGCTGTCGGTTCCCTTGTCCATTTGCACGGCTGCGCAACGATAAAGCCCGGTTTCGCTTTAGCTGTCTGTTCCCTGGTCAATTTGCACGGCAGCGCAACGATAAAGAACGGGTTAGCTTTAGCTGTCGGTTCACTTGTCCATTTGCAAGGCTGCGCAACGATAAAGCACGAGTTAGCTTTAACTGTCGTTTCCCTTGTCCATTTGAACGGCTGCGCAACGATAAAGAACGGGTTAGCTTTAGCTGTCTGTTCCCTTGTCCATTTGCACGGCAGCGCAACGATAAAGAACGGGTTAGCTTTAGCTGTCGGTTCCCTTGTCCATTTGCACGGCAGCGCAACGATAAAGCACGGGTTAGCTTTAGCTGTCGGTTCCCTTCTCCTTTTTTACGGCAGCGCAACGATAAAGCACGGGTTAGCTTTAGCTGTCGGTTCCCTTGTCCATTTGCACGGCAGCGCAACGATAAAGCACGGGTTAGTTTAGCTCTCAGTTCCCTTGTCCATTTGCACTGCAGCGCAACGATAAAGCACAGGTTACCTTTAGCTGTCAGTTCCCTTGTCCATTTGCACGTCTGCGCAACGATAAAGCACGGGTTAGCTTTAGCTGTCGGTTCCCTTGTCCATTTGCACGGCTGCGCAGCGATAAAGCACTGGTTAGCTTTAGCTGTCGGTTCCCTTGTCCATTTGCACGGCGTGGCAGCGATAAAGCACGGGTAAGCATTAGCTGTCGGTTCTCTTGTCCATTTGCACGGCTGCGCAGCGATAAAGCACGGGTTAGCTTTAGCTGTCGGTTCCCATGTCCATTTGCACCGCGTGGCAGCGATAAAGCACGGGTAAGCATTAGCTGTCGGTTCCCTTGTCCATTTGCACGGCTGCGCAGCGATAAAGCACTGGTTAGCTTTAGCTGTCGGTTCCCTTGTCCATTTGCACGGCTGCGCAACGATAAAGCACGGGTTAGCTTTAGCTGTCGGTTACCTTGTCCATTTGCACGGCTGCGCAACGATTATGCACGGGTTAGCTTTAGCTGTCGGTTCCCTTGTCCATTTGCACGGCAGCGCAACGATAAAGCACGGGTTAGCTTTACCTGTCGGTTCCCTTGTCCATTTGCACGGCTGCGCAAATGTAAAGCACGGGTTAGCTTTCGCTGTCGGTTCCCTTGTCCATTTCCACGGCTGCGCAACGATAAAGCACAGGTCAGCTTTAGCAGTCGGTTCCCTTGTCCATTTGCACGGCAGCGCAACGATTAAGCACGGGTTAGCTTTAGCTGTCGGTTCCCTGTCCATTTGCACGGCAGTGCAACGATAAATCACGGGTAAGCTTTAGCTGTCGGTTCCCTTGTCCTTTTGCACGGCTGCGCAGCGATAAAACACGGGTTAGCTTTAGCTGTCAGTTCCCTTGTCCATTTGCACGGCTGCGCAACGATAAAGCACTGGTTAGCTTTAGCAGTCGGTTCCCTTGTCCATTTGCACGGTAGCACAACGATAAAGCACGGGTTAGCTTTAGCTGTCTGATCACTTGTCCATTTGCACGGCAACGCAACGATAAAGCACGGGTTAGTTTTAGCTGTCAGTTCCCTTGTCCATTTGCACGGCTGCGCAGCGATAAAACACAGGTTAGCTTTAGCTGTAGGTTCCCTTGTCCATTTCCACGGCTGCGCAACGATAAAGCACGAGTTAGCCTTAGCTGTCGATTCCCTTGTCCAATTGCACGGCAGCGCAACGATAAAGCACGGGTTAGCTTTAGCTGTCGGTTCCCTTGTCCATTTGCACGGCAGCGCAACGATAAAGCACGGGTTAGCTTTAGCTGTCGGTTCCCTGGTCCATTTGCACGGCAGCGCAACGATAAAGAACGGGTTAGCTTTAGCTGTCGGTTCACTTGTCCATTTGCAAGGCTGCGCAACGATAAAGCATGAGTTAGCTTTAAATGTCGCTTCCCTTGTCCATTTGCACGGCTGCGCAACGGTAAAGCACAGGTAAGCTTTAGCTGTCGGTTCCCTTGTCCATTTGCACGGCTGCGATAAGATAAAGCACGGGTTAGCTTTAGCTGTCGGTTCCCGTGTCCATTTGAACGGCTGCGCAACGATAAAGCACGGGTTAGCTGTAGCTGTCGGTTCCCTTGTCCATTTGCACGGCTGCGCAACAATAAAGCACGGGTTAGCTTTAGCTGTCGGTTCCCTTGTCCATTTGCACGGCTGCGCAACGATAAAGCACGGGTTAGCTTTAGCTGTCGGTTCCCTTGTCCATTTACGGCTGCGCAACGATAAAGCACGGGTAAGCTTTAGCTGTCAGTTTCCTTGTCCATTGGCACGGCTGCGCAGCGATAAAGCACAGGTTACCTTTAGCTTTCGGTTTCCTTGTCCATTTGCACGGCTGCGCAACGATAAAGCACGGGTTAGCTTTAGCTGTCGGTTCCCTTGACCATTTGCACGGCTTCGCAACGATAAAACACGGGTTAGCTTTAGCTGTCGGTTGCCTTGTCCATTTTTACGGCTGCGCAGCGATAAAGCACATGTTAGATTTAGCTGTCGGTTCCCTTGTCCATTTGCACGGCTGCGCAACGATAAAGCACGGGTTAGCTTTAGCTGTCGGTTCCCTTGTCCATTTGCACGGCTGTGCAGCAATAAAGCACGGGTTAGCTTTAGCTGTCGGTTCACTTGTCCATTTGGTCGGCTTCGCAACGATAAAGTATGCGTTAGCTTTAGCTGTTGGTTCCCTTGTCCATTTGCATTGCTGGGCAGCGATAAAGCACGGGTTAGCTTTAGCTGTCTGTTCCCTTGTCCATTTGCACGGCTGCGCAACGGTAAAGCATGGGTTACCTTTAGCTGTCACTTCCTTTGTCCATTTTCACGGCTACGCAAAGATAAAACACGGGTTAGCTTTAGCTGTCAGTTCCCTTGTCCATTTGCACGGCGGCGCAACGATAAAGCACGGGTTAGCTTTAGCTGTCGGTTCCCTTGTCCATTTGCACGGCAGCGCAACGATAAAGCACGGGTTAGCTTTAGCTGTCGGTTCCCTGTCCATTTGCACGGCAGTGCAACGATAAATCACGGGTAAGCTTTAGCTGTCGGTTCCCTCGTCCCTTTGCACGGCTGCGCAACGATAAAGCACGGGTTAGCTTTAGCTGTCAGTTACCTTGTCCATTTGCACGGCTGCGCAATGATAAAGCATTGGTTAGCTTTAGCTGTCGGTTCCCTTGTCCATTTGCACGGCTGCGCAACGATAAAGCAGGGATTAGCTTTAGCTGTCGGTTCACTTGTCCATTTGCACGGCAACGCAACGATAAAGCACGGGTTAGCTTTAGCTGTCGGTTCCCTTGTCCATTTGCACGGCAGCGCAACGATAAAGCACGGGTTAGCTTTAGCTGTCGGTTCCCTTTTCCATTTGCACGGCAGCGCAACGATAAAGCACGTGTTAGCTTTAGCTATCGGTTCCCTTTTCCATTTGCACGGCTGCGCAACGATAAAGCACGGGTTAGCTTTAGCTGTCGGTTCCCTTGTCCATTTGCACGGTAGCGCAACGATAAAGCACGGATTAGCTTTAGCTGTCAGTTCACTTGTCCATTTGCACGGCAACGCAACGATAAAGCACGGGTTAGCTTTAGCTGTCGGTTCCCTTGTCCATTTGCACGGCTGCGCAGCGATAAAGCACGGGTTAGCTTTAGCTGTCGGTTCACTTGTCCATTTGCACGGCAACGCAACGATAAAGCACGGGTTAGCTTTAGCTGTCGGTTCCCTTGTCCATTTGCACGGCTGCGCAACAATAAAGCACGGGTTAGCTTTAGCTGTGGGTTCCCTTGTCCATTTCCACGGCTGCACAACGATAAAGCACAACCTAGTTTTAGCTGTCGATTCCCTTGTCCATTTGCACGGCAGCGCAACGATAAAGCACGGGTTAGCTTTAGCTGTCGGTTCCCTTGTCCATTTGCACGGCAGCGCAACGATAAAGCACGGGTTAGTTTAGCTCTCAGTTCCCTTGTCCATTTGCACTGCAGCGCAACGATAAAGCACAGGTTAGCTTTAGCTGTCAGTTCCCTTGTCCATTTGCACGTCTGCGCAACGATAAAGCACGGGTTAGCTTTAGCTGTCGGTTCCCTTGTCCATTTGCACGGCTGCGCAGTGATAAAGCACGGGTTAGCTTTAGCTGTCGGTTCCCTTGTCCATTTGCACGGCGTGGCAGCGATAAAGCACGGGTAAGCATTAGCTGTCGGTTCTCTTGTCCATTTGCACGGCTGCGCAGCGATAAAGCACGGGTTAGCTTTAGCTGTCGGTTCCCTTGTCCATTTGCACTGCAGCGCAACGATAAAGCATGTGTTAGCCTTAGCTGTCGGTTCCCTTGTCCTTTTGCACGCCTGAGCAACGATAAAGCACGGATTAGCTTTTGCTGTCGCTTCCCTTGTCCATTTTTACGGCTGCGCAGCGATAAACCACGGGTTAGCTTTAGCTGTCGGTTCCCTTGTCCATTTGCACGGCTGGGCAGCAATAAAGCACTGGTTAGCTTTACTGTCGGTTCCCTTGTCCATTTGCACGGCAGCGAAACGATAAAGCACGGGTTAGCTTTAGCTGTCGGTTCCCTTGTCCATTTGTGCGGCTGCGCAGCGATAAAGCACGGGTTAATTTTAGCTGTCAGTTCCCTTGTCCATTTGCACGGCTGCGCAAAGGTAAAGCACGGGTTAGCTTTAGCTGTCGGTTCCCTTGTCCATTTGCACGGCTGCGCAACGATAAAGCACGGGTTAGCTTTAGCTGTCGGTTCCCTTGTCCATTTGCGCGGCTGCGCCGCGATAAAGCACGAGTTACTTTTAGCTGTCAGTTCCCTTGTCCATTTGCACGGCTGCGCAAAGGTAATGCACGGGTTAGCTTTAGCTGTCGGTTCCCTTGTCCATTTGCACGGCTGCGCAACGATAAAGCACAGGTCAGCTTTACCTGTCGGTTCCCTTGTCCATTTGCACGGCTGCGCAACGATTAAGCCCGGGTTAGCTTTAGCTGTCGGTTCCCTTGTCCATTTGCACGGCAGCGCAACGATTAAGCACAGGTTAGCTTTAGCTGTCGGTTCCCTGGCCATTTGCACGGCAGCGCAACGATAAATCACGGGTAAGCTTTAGCTGTCGGTTCCCTTGTCCCTTTGCACGGCTGCGCAGTGATAAAGCACGGGTTTGCTTTAGCTGTCGGTTCCCTGTCCATTTGCACGGCAGTGCAACGATAAAGAACGGGTTAGCTTTAGCTGTCGGTTCCCTTGTCCATGTGCAAGGCTGCGCAACGATAAAGCACGGGTTAGCTTTAACTGTCGGTTCCCTGGTCCATTTGCACGGCAGCGCAACGATAAAAAACGGGTTAGCTTTAGCTGTCGGTTCACTTGTCCATTTGCAAGGCTGCGCAACGATAAAGCACGGGTTTGCTTTAGCTGTCGGTTCCCTGTCCATTTGCACGGCAGTGCAACGATAATTCACGGGTAAGCTTTAGCTGTCGGTTCCCTTGTCCATTTGCACGGGTGCGCAACGATAAAGCACGGGTTAGCTTTAGCTGTCGGTTCCCTTGTCCATTTGCACGGCACCGCAACGATAAAGCACGGGTTAGCTTTAGCTGTCGGTTCCCTTGTCCATTTGCACGGCTGCGCAACGATAAAGCCCGGTTTCGCTTTAGCTGTCTGTTCCCTGGTCCATTTGCACGGCAGCGCAACGATAAAGAACGGGTTAGCTTTAGCTGTCGGTTCACTTGTCCATTTGCAAGGCTGCGCAAAGATAAAGCACGAGTTAGCTTTAACTGTCGTTTCCCTTGTCCATTTGAACGGCTGCGCAGCGATAAAGCACGGGTTAATTTTAGCTGTCGATTCCCTTGTCCAATTACACGGCTGCGACAAGATAAAGCACGTGTTAGCTTTAGCTGTCGGTTCCCGTGTCCATTTGAACGGGTGCGCAACGATAAAGCATGGGTTAGCTTTAGCTGTCGGTTCCCTTGTCCATTTGCACGGCTGCCCCACAATAAAGCACGGGTTAGCTTTAGCTGTCGGTTCCCTTGTCCATTTGCACGGCAGCGCAACGATAAAGCACGGGTTAGCTTTAGCTGTCAGTTCCCTTTTCCATTTGCACGGCAGCGCAACGATAAAGCACGTGTTAGCTTTAGCTATCGGTTCCCTTGTCCATTTGCACGGCTGCGCAACGATAAAGCACGGGTAAGCTTTAGCTGTCGGTTCCCTTGTCCCTTTGCACGGCTGCCAAACGATAAAGCACGGGTTAGCTTTAGCTGTCAGTTCCCTTGTCCATTTGCACGGCTGCGCAACGATAAAGCACGGGTTAGCTTTAGCTGTCGGTTCGCTTGTCCATTTTCGCGGCAACGCAACGATAAAGCACGGGTTAGCTTTAGCTGTCGGTTCACTTGTCCATTTGCACAGCAACGCAACGATAAAGCACGGGTTAGCTTTAGCTGTCGGTTCCCTTGTCCATTTGCACGGCTGCGCAACAATAAAGCACGGGTTAGCTTTAGCTGTGGGTTCCCTTGTCCATTTCCACGGCTGCACAACGATAAAGCACAACCTAGTTTTAGCTGTCGATTCCCTTGTCCATTTGCACGGCAGCGCAACGATAAAGCACGGGTTAGCTTTAGCTGTCGGTTCCCTTGTCCATTTGCACGGCAGCGCAACGATAAAGCACGGGTTAGTTTAGCTCTCAGTTCCCTTGTCCATTTGCACTGCAGCGCAACGATAAAGCACAGGTTAGCTTTAGCTGTCAGTTCCCTTGTCCATTTGCACGTCTGCGCAACGATAAAGCACGGGTTAGCTTTAGCTGTCGGTTCCCTTGTCCATTTGCACGGCAGCGCAACGATAAAGCACGGGTTAGTTTAGCTCTCAGTTCCCTTGTCCATTTGCACTGCAGCGCAACGATAAAGCACAGGTTACCTTTAGCTGTCAGTTCCCTTGTCCATTTGCACGTCTGCGCAACGATAAAGCACGGGTTAGCTTTAGCTGTCGGTTCCCTTGTCCATTTGCACGGCTGCGCAGCGATAAAGCACTGGTTAGCTTTAGCTGTCGGTTCCCTTGTCCATTTGCACGGCGTGGCAGCGATAAAGCACGGGTAAGCATTAGCTGTCGGTTCTCTTGTCCATTTGCACGGCTGCGCAGCGATAAAGCACGGGTTAGCTTTAGCTGTCGGTTCCCATGTCCATTTGCACCGCGTGGCAGCGATAAAGCACGGGTAAGCATTAGCTGTCGGTTCCCTTGTCCATTTGCACGGCTGCGCAGCGATAAAGCACTGGTTAGCTTTAGCTGTCGGTTCCCTTGTCCATTTGCACGGCTGCGCAACGATAAAGCACGGGTTAGCTTTAGCTGTCGGTTACCTTGTCCATTTGCACGGCTGCGCAACGATAAAGCACGGGTTAGCTTTAGCTGTCGGTTCCCTTGTCCATTTGCACGGCAGCGCAACGATAAAGCACGGGTTAGCTTTACCTGTCGGTTCCCTTGTCCATTTGCACGGCTGCGCAAATGTAAAGCACGGGTTAGCTTTCGCTGTCGGTTCCCTTGTCCATTTCCACGGCTGCGCAACGATAAAGCACAGGTCAGCTTTAGCAGTCGGTTCCCTTGTCCATTTGCACGGCAGCGCAACGATTAAGCACGGGTTAGCTTTAGCTGTCGGTTCCCTGTCCATTTGCACGGCAGTGCAACGATAAATCACGGGTAAGCTTTAGCTGTCGGTTCCCTTGTCCTTTTGCACGGCTGCGCAGCGATAAAACACGGGTTAGCTTTAGCTGTCAGTTCCCTTGTCCATTTGCACGGCTGCGCAACGATAAAGCACTGGTTAGCTTTAGCAGTCGGTTCCCTTGTCCATTTGCACGGTAGCACAACGATAAAGCACGGGTTAGCTTTAGCTGTCTGATCACTTGTCCATTTGCACGGCAACGCAACGATAAAGCACGGGTTAGTTTTAGCTGTCGGTTCCCTTGTCCATTTGCACGGCTGCGCAGCGATAAAACACAGGTTAGCTTTAGCTGTAGGTTCCCTTGACCATTTCCACGGCTGCGCAACGATAAAGCACGAGTTAGCCTTAGCTGTCGATTCCCTTGTCCAATTGCACGGCAGCGCAACGATAAAGCACGGGTTAGCTTTAGCTGTCGGTTCCCTTGTCCATTTGCACGGCAGCGCAACGATAAAGCACGGGTTAGCTTTAGCTGTCGGTTCCCTGGTCCATTTGCACGGCAGCGCAACGATAAAGAACGGGTTAGCTTTAGCTGTCGGTTCACTTGTCCATTTGCAAGGCTGCGCAACGATAAAGCATGAGTTAGCTTTAAATGTCGCTTCCCTTGTCCATTTGCACGGCTGCGCAACGGTAAAGCACAGGTAAGCTTTAGCTGTCGGTTCCCTTGTCCATTTGCACGGCTGCGATAAGATAAAGCACGGGTTAGCTTTAGCTGTCGGTTCCCGTGTCCATTTGAACGGCTGCGCAACGATAAAGCACGGGTTAGCTGTAGCTGTCGGTTCCCTTGTCCATTTGCACGGCTGCGCAACAATAAAGCACGGGTTAGCTTTAGCTGTCGGTTCCCTTGTCCATTTGCACGGCTGCGCAACGATAAAGCACGGGTTAGCTTTAGCTGTCGGTTCCCTTGTCCATTTACGGCTGCGCAACGATAAAGCACGGGTAAGCTTTAGCTGTCAGTTTCCTTGTCCATTGGCACGGCTGCGCAGCGATAAAGCACAGGTTACCTTTAGCTGTCGGTTTCCTTGTCCATTTGCACGGCTGCGCAACGATAAAGCACGGGTTAGCTTTAGCTGTCGGTTCCCTTGACCATTTGCACGGCTTCGCAACGATAAAGCACGGGTTAGCTTTAGCTGTCGGTTGCCTTGTCCATTTTTACGGCTGCGCAGCGATAAAGCACATGTTAGATTTAGCTGTCGGTTCCCTTGTCCATTTGCACGGCTGCGCAACGATAAAGCACGGGTTAGCTTTAGCTGTCGGTTCCCTTGTCCATTTGCACGGCTGTGCAGCAATAAAGCACGGGTTAGCTTTAGCTGTCGGTTCACTTGTCCATTTGGTCCGCTTCGCAACGATAAAGTATGCGTTAGCTTTAGCTGTTGGTTCCCTTGTCCATTTGCATTGCTGGGCAGCGATAAAGCACGGGTTAGCTTTAGCTGTCTGTTCCCTTGTCCATTTGCACGGCTGCGCAACGGTAAAGCATGGGTTACCTTTAGCTGTCACTTCCTTTGTCCATTTTCACGGCTACGCAAAGATAAAACACGGGTTAGCTTTAGCTGTCAGTTCCCTTGTCCATTTGCACGGCGGCGCAACGATAAAGCACGGGTTAGCTTTAGCTGTCGGTTCCCTTGTCCATTTGCACGGCAGCGCAACGATAAAGCACGGGTTAGCTTTAGCTGTCGGTTCCCTGTCCATTTGCACGGCAGTGCAACGATAAATCACGGGTAAGCTTTAGCTGTCGGTTCCCTCGTCCCTTTGCACGGCTGCGCAACGATAAAGCACGGGTTAGCTTTAGCTGTCAGTTACCTTGTCCATTTGCACGGCTGCGCAATGATAAAGCATTGGTTAGCTTTAGCTGTCGGTTCCCTTGTCCATTTGCACGGCTGCGCAACGATAAAGCAGGGATTAGCTTTAGCTGTCGGTTCACTTGTCCATTTGCACGGCAACGCAACGATAAAGCACGGGTTAGCTTTAGCTGTCGGTTCCCTTGTCCATTT
Organism: Sepioteuthis lessoniana; assembly: GCA_963585895.1. Lineage (NCBI taxonomy): Eukaryota > Metazoa > Mollusca > Cephalopoda > Myopsida > Loliginidae > Sepioteuthis > Sepioteuthis lessoniana. The sequence goes on along the minus strand of OY757904.1, from coordinate 85,333,414 downwards.
GCACGGCAGCGCAACGATAAAGCACGGGTTAGCTTTAGCTGTCGGTTCCCTTTTCCATTTGCACGGCAGCGCAACGATAAAGCACGTGTTAGCTTTAGCTATCGGTTCCCTTGTCCATTTGCACGGCTGCGCAACGATAAAGCACGGGTTAGCTTTAGCTGTCGGTTCCCTTGTCCATTTGCACGGTAGCGCAACGATAAAGCACGGATTAGCTTTAGCTGTCAGTTCACTTGTCCATTTGCACGGCAACGCAACGATAAAGCACGGGTTAGCTTTAGCTGTCGGTTCCCTTGTCCATTTGCACGGCTGCGCAGCGATAAAGCACGGGTTAGCTTTAGCTGTCGGTTCACTTGTCCATTTGCACGGCAACGCAACGATAAAGCACGGGTTAGCTTTAGCTGTCGGTTCCCTTGTCCATTTGCACGGCTGCGCAACAATAAAGCACGGGTTAGCTTTAGCTGTGGGTTCCCTTGTCCATTTCCACGGCTGCACAACGATAAAGCACAACCTAGTTTTAGCTGTCGATTCCCTTGTCCATTTGCACGGCAGCGCAACGATAAAGCACGGGTTAGCTTTAGCTGTCGGTTCCCTTGTCCATTTGCACGGCAGCGCAACGATAAAGCACGGGTTAGTTTAGCTCTCAGTTCCCTTGTCCATTTGCACTGCAGCGCAACGATAAAGCACAGGTTAGCTTTAGCTGTCAGTTCCCTTGTCCATTTGCACGTCTGCGCAACGATAAAGCACGGGTTAGCTTTAGCTGTCGGTTCCCTTGTCCATTTGCACGGCTGCGCAGTGATAAAGCACGGGTTAGCTTTAGCTGTCGGTTCCCTTGTCCATTTGCACGGCGTGGCAGCGATAAAGCACGGGTAAGCATTAGCTGTCGGTTCTCTTGTCCATTTGCACGGCTGCGCAGCGATAAAGCACGGGTTAGCTTTAGCTGTCGGTTCCCTTGTCCATTTGCACTGCAGCGCAACGATAAAGCATGTGTTAGCCTTAGCTGTCGGTTCCCTTGTCCTTTTGCACGCCTGAGCAACGATAAAGCACGGATTAGCTTTTGCTGTCGCTTCCCTTGTCCATTTTTACGGCTGCGCAGCGATAAACCACGGGTTAGCTTTAGCTGTCGGTTCCCTTGTCCATTTGCACGGCTGGGCAGCAATAAAGCACTGGTTAGCTTTACTGTCGGTTCCCTTGTCCATTTGCACGGCAGCGAAACGATAAAGCACGGGTTAGCTTTAGCTGTCGGTTCCCTTGTCCATTTGTGCGGCTGCGCAGCGATAAAGCACGGGTTAATTTTAGCTGTCAGTTCCCTTGTCCATTTGCACGGCTGCGCAAAGGTAAAGCACGGGTTAGCTTTAGCTGTCGGTTCCCTTGTCCATTTGCACGGCTGCGCAACGATAAAGCACGGGTTAGCTTTAGCTGTCGGTTCCCTTGTCCATTTGCGCGGCTGCGCCGCGATAAAGCACGAGTTACTTTTAGCTGTCAGTTCCCTTGTCCATTTGCACGGCTGCGCAAAGGTAATGCACGGGTTAGCTTTAGCTGTCGGTTCCCTTGTCCATTTGCACGGCTGCGCAACGATAAAGCACAGGTCAGCTTTACCTGTCGGTTCCCTTGTCCATTTGCACGGCTGCGCAACGATTAAGCCCGGGTTAGCTTTAGCTGTCGGTTCCCTTGTCCATTTGCACGGCAGCGCAACGATTAAGCACAGGTTAGCTTTAGCTGTCGGTTCCCTGGCCATTTGCACGGCAGCGCAACGATAAATCACGGGTAAGCTTTAGCTGTCGGTTCCCTTGTCCCTTTGCACGGCTGCGCAGTGATAAAGCACGGGTTTGCTTTAGCTGTCGGTTCCCTGTCCATTTGCACGGCAGTGCAACGATAAAGAACGGGTTAGCTTTAGCTGTCGGTTCCCTTGTCCATGTGCAAGGCTGCGCAACGATAAAGCACTGGTTAGCTTTAACTGTCGGTTCCCTGGTCCATTTGCACGGCAGCGCAACGATAAAAAACGGGTTAGCTTTAGCTGTCGGTTCACTTGTCCATTTGCAAGGCTGCGCAACGATAAAGCACGGGTTTGCTTTAGCTGTCGGTTCCCTGTCCATTTGCACGGCAGTGCAACGATAATTCACGGGTAAGCTTTAGCTGTCGGTTCCCTTGTCCATTTGCACGGGTGCGCAACGATAAAGCACGGGTTAGCTTTAGCTGTCGGTTCCCTTGTCCATTTGCACGGCACCGCAACGATAAAGCACGGGTTAGCTTTAGCTGTCGGATCCCTTGTCCATTTGCACGGCTGCGCAACGATAAAGCCCGGTTTCGCTTTAGCTGTCTGTTCCCTGGTCCATTTGCACGGCAGCGCAACGATAAAGAACGGGTTAGCTTTAGCTGTCGGTTCACTTGTCCATTTGCAAGGCTGCGCAAAGATAAAGCACGAGTTAGCTTTAACTGTCGTTTCCCTTGTCCATTTGAACGGCTGCGCAGCGATAAAGCACGGGTTAATTTTAGCTGTCGATTCCCTTGTCCAATTACACGGCTGCGACAAGATAAAGCACGTGTTAGCTTTAGCTGTCGGTTCCCGTGTCCATTTGAACGGGTGCGCAACGATAAAGCATGGGTTAGCTTTAGCTGTCGGTTCCCTTGTCCATTTGCACGGCTGCCCCACAATAAAGCACGGGTTAGCTTTAGCTGTCGGTTCCCTTGTCCATTTGCACGGCAGCGCAACGATAAAGCACGGGTTAGCTTTAGCTGTCAGTTCCCTTTTCCATTTGCACGGCAGCGCAACGATAAAGCACGTGTTAGCTTTAGCTATCGGTTCCCTTGTCCATTTGCACGGCTGCGCAACGATAAAGCACGGGTAAGCTTTAGCTGTCGGTTCCCTTGTCCCTTTGCACGGCTGCCAAACGATAAAGCACGGGTTAGCTTTAGCTGTCAGTTCCCTTGTCCATTTGCACGGCTGCGCAACGATAAAGCACGGGTTAGCTTTAGCTGTCGGTTCGCTTGTCCATTTTCGCGGCAACGCAACGATAAAGCACGGGTTAGCTTTAGCTGTCGGTTCACTTGTCCATTTGCACAGCAACGCAACGATAAAGCACGGGTTAGCTTTAGCTGTCGGTTCCCTTGTCCATTTGCACGGCTGCGCAACAATAAAGCACGGGTTAGCTTTAGCTGTGGGTTCCCTTGTCCATTTCCACGGCTGCACAACGATAAAGCACAACCTAGTTTTAGCTGTCGATTCCCTTGTCCATTTGCACGGCAGCGCAACGATAAAGCACGGGTTAGCTTTAGCTGTCGGTTCCCTTGTCCATTTGCACGGCAGCGCAACGATAAAGCACGGGTTAGTTTAGCTCTCAGTTCCCTTGTCCATTTGCACTGCAGCGCAACGATAAAGCACAGGTTAGCTTTAGCTGTCAGTTCCCTTGTCCATTTGCACGTCTGCGCAACGATAAAGCACGGGTTAGCTTTAGCTGTCGGTTCCCTTGTCCATTTGCACGGCTGCGCAGCGATAAAGCACGGGTTAGCTTTAGCTGTGGGTTCCCTTGTCCATTTCCACGGCTGCGCAACGATAAAGCACGAGTTAGCTTTAGCTGTCGATTCCCTTGTCCAATTACACGGCTGCGACAAGATAAAGCACGTGTTAGCTTTAGCTGTCGGTTCCCGTGTCCATTTGAACGGGTGCGCAACGATAAAGCACGGGTTAGCTTTAGCTGTTGGTTCCCTTGTCCATTTGCACGGCTGCCCCACAATAAAGCACGGGTTAGCTTTAGCTGTCGGTTCCCTTGTCCATTTGCACGGCAGCACAACGATAAAGCACGGGTTAGCTTTAGCTATCGGTTCCCTTGTCCATTTGCACGGCTGCGCATCGATAAAGCACGGGTTAGCTTTAGCTGTCAATTCCCGTGTCAATTTGAACGGCTGCGCAACGATAAAGCACGGGTTAGCTTTAACTGTCGGTTCCCTTGTCCATTTGCACGGCAGCGCAACGATAAAGCACGGGTAGCTTTAGCTGTCGGTTCACTTGTCCATTTGCACGGCAGCGCAACGATAAAGCATGGGTTAACTTTAGCTGTGGGTTCCCTTGTCCATTTGCACGGCTGCGCAACGATAAAGCACGGGTTAGCTTTAGCTGTCGGTTCCCTTGTCCATTTGCACGGCTGCGCAACGATTAAGCACGGGTTAGCTTTAGCTGTCGGTTCCCTGTCCATTTGCACGGCAGTGCAACGATAAATCACGGGTAAGCTTTAGCTGTCGGTTCCCTTGTCCCTTTGCACGGCTGCGCAACGATAAAGCACGGGTTAGCTTTAGCTGTCGGTTCCCTTGTCCATTTGCACTGCAGCGCAACGATAAAGCATGTGTTAGCCTTAGCTGTCGGTTCCCTTGTCCTTTTGCACGCCTGAGCAACGATAAAGCACGGATTAGCTTTTGCTGTCGCTTCCCTTGTCCATTTTTACGGCTGCGCAACGATAAATCACGGGTTAGCTTTAGCTGTCGGTTCCCTTGTCCATTTGCACGGCTGGGCAGCAATAAAGCACTGGTTAGCTTTACTGTCGGTTCCCTTGTCCATTTGCACGGCAGCGAAACGATAAAGCACGGGTTAGCTTTAGCTGTCGGTTCCCTTGTCCATTTGCACGGCTGCACAACGATAAAGCACGGGTAAGCTTTAGCTCTCGGTTCCCTTGTCCATTTGCACGGCTGCGCAGCGATAAAGCACATGTTATCTTTAGCTGTCGGTTTCCTTGTCCATTTGCACGGCAGCGCAACGATAAAGCACGGGTTAGCTTTAGCTGTCGGTTCCCTTGTCCATTTGTGCGGCTGCGCAGCGATAAAGCACGGGTTAATTTTAGCTGTCAGTTCCCTTGTCCATTTGCACGGCTGCGCAAAGGTAAAGCACGGGTTAGCTTTAGCTGTCGGTTCCCTTGTCCATTTGCACGGCTGCGCAACGATAAAGCACGGGTTAGCTTTAGCTGTCGGCTCCCTTGTCCATTTGCGCGGCTGCGCCGCGATAAAGCACGAGTTACTTTTAGCTGTCAGTTCCCTTGTCCATTTGCACGGCTGCGCAAAGGTAATGCACGGGTTAGCTTTAGCTGTCGGTTCCCTTGTCCATTTGCACGGCTGCGCAACGATAAAGCACAGGTCAGCTTTACCTGTCGGTTCCCTTGTCCATTTGCACGGCTGCGCAACGATTAAGCCCGGGTTAGCTTTAGCTGTCGGTTCCCTTGTCCATTTGCACGGCAGCGCAACGATTAAGCACAGGTTAGCTTTAGCTGTCGGTTCCCTGGCCATTTGCACGGCAGCGCAACGATAAATCACGGGTAAGCTTTAGCTGTCGGTTCCCTTGTCCCTTTGCACGGCTGCGCAGTGATAAAGCACGGGTTTGCTTTAGCTGTCGGTTCCCTGTCCATTTGCACGGCAGTGCAACGATAAAGAACGGGTTAGCTTTAGCTGTCGGTTCACTTGTCCATGTGCAAGGCTGCGCAACGATAAAGCACGGGTTAGCTTTAACTGTCGGTTCCCTGGTCCATTTGCACGGCAGCGCAACGATAAAAAACGGGTTAGCTTTAGCTGTCGGTTCACTTGTCCATTTGCAAGGCTGCGCAACGATAAAGCACGGGTTTTCTTTAGCTGTCGGTTCCCTGTCCATTTGCACGGCAGTGCAACGATAATTCACGGGTAAGCTTTAGCTGTCGGTTCCCTTGTCCATTTGCACGGGTGCGCAACGATAAAGCACGGGTTAGCTTTAGCTGTCGGTTCCCTTGTCCATTTGCACGGCACCGCAACGATAAAGCACGGGTTAGCTTTAGCTGTCGGTTCCCTTGTCCATTTGCACGGCTGCGCAACGATAAAGCACGGGTTAGCTTTAGCTGTCGGTTTCCTTGTCCATTTGCAAAGCTGCGCAACGATGAAGCACGGGTTAGCTTTAGCTGTCGGTTCCCTTGTCCATTTGCACGGCTGCGCAGCGATAAAGCACGGGTTAGCTTTAGCTGTCGGTTCCCTGGTCCATTTGCACGGCGTGGAAGCGATAGAGCACGGGTAAGCTTTAGCTGTCGGTTCCCTTGTCCATTTGCACGGCTGCGCAGCGATAAAACACGGGTTAGCTTTAGCTGTCGGTTCCCTTGTCCATTTGCACGGCTGCCAAACGATAAAGCACGGGTTAGCTTTAGCTGTCGGTTCCCTTATCCATTTGCACGGTAGCGCAACGATAAAGCACGGGTTAGCTTTAGCTGTCGGTTCACTTGTCCATTTGCACGGCAGCGCAACGATAAAGCACGGGTTAGCTTTAGCTGTCGGTTCCCTTGTCCATTTGCTCGGCTGCGCAGCGATAAAGCACGGGTAAACATTAGCTGTCGGTTCCCTTGTCCATTTGCACGGCTGCGCAGCAATAAAGCACGGGTTAGCTTTAGCTGTCGGTTCCCTTGTCCATTTGCACGGCTGCGCAACGATAAAGCACGGGTTAGCTTTAGCTGTTGGTTCCCGTGTCCCTGTGAACAGCTGCGCAACGAAAAAGCATTGGTTAGCTTTAGCTGTCGGTTCCCTTGTCCATTTGCACGCTTGCGCAACGATAAAGCACAGGTAAGCATTAGCTGTCGGTTCCCTTGTCCATTTGCACGGCTGCGCAGCGATAAAGCACGGGTTAGCTTTAGCTGTCGGTTCCCTTGTCCATTTGCACGGCTGCGCAACGATTAAGCACGGGTTAGCTTTAGCTGTCGGTTCACTTGTCCATTTGCACGTCATTGCAACGATAAATCACCGGTTAGCTTTAGCTGTCGGTTCCCTTGTCCATTTGCACGGCTGCGCAACGATAAAACACGGGTTAGCTTTAGCTGTCGGTTCCCTTGTCCATTTGCACGGCTGCGCAACGATAAAGCCCGGTTTCGCTTTAGCTGTCTGTTCCCTGGTCCATTTGCACGGCAGCGCAACGATAAAGAACGGGTTAGCTTTAGCTGTCGGTTCACTTGTCCATTTGCAAGGCTGCGCAAAGATAAAGCACGAGTTAGCTTTAACTGTCGTTTCCCTTGTCCATTTGAACGGCTGCGCAACGATAAAGCACGGGTTAGCTTTAGCTGTCGGTTCCCTTGTCCATTTGCACGGCAGCGCAACGATAAAGCACGGGTTAGCTTTAGCTGTCGGTTCCCTTGTCCATTTGCACGGCAGCGCAACGATAAAGCACGGGTTAGCTTTAGCTGTCGGTTCCCTTGTCCATTTTTACGGCAGCGCAACGATAAAGCACGGGTTAGCTTTAGCTGTCGGTTCCCTTGTCCATTTGCACGGGTACGCAACGATAAAGCACGGGTTAGTTTAGCTCTCAGTTCCCTTGTCCATTTGCACTGCAGCGCAACGATAAAGCACAGGTTAGCTTTAGCTGTCAGTTCCCTTGTCCATTTGCACGTCTGCGCAACGATAAAGCACGGGTTAGCTTTAGCTGTCGGTTCCCTTGTCCATTTGCACGGCAGCGCAACGATAAAGAACGGGTTAGCTTTAGCTGTCGGTTCCCTTGTCCATTTGCACGGCAGCGCAACGATAAAGCACGGTTTAGCTTTAGCTGTCGGTTCCCTTGTCCATTTTTACGGCAGCGCAACGATAAAGCACGGGTTAGCTTTAGCTGTCGGTTCCCTTGTCCATTTGCACGGCAGCGCAACGATAAAGCACGGGTTAGTTTAGCTCTCAGTTCCCTTGTCCATTTGCACTGCAGCGCAACGATAAAGCACAGGTTTGCTTTAGCTGTCAGTTCCCTTGTCCATTTGCACGTCTGCGCAACGATAAAGCACGGGTTAGCTTTAGCTGTCGGTTCCTTTGTCCATTTGCACGGCTGCGCAGCGATAAAGCACTGGTTAGCTTTAGCTGTCGGTTCCCTTGTCCATTTGCACGGCGTGGCAGCGATAAAGCACGGGTAAGCATTAGCTGTCGGTTCTCTTGTCCATTTGCACGGCTGCGCAGCGATAAAGCACGGGTTAGCTTTAGCTGTCGGTTCGCTTGTCCATTTGCACGGCGTGGCAGCGATAAAGCACTGGTTAGCTTTAGCTGTCGGTTCCCTTGTCCATTTGCACGGCTGCGCAACGATAAAGCACGGGTTAGCTTTAGCTGTCGGTTCCCTTGTCCATTTGCACGGTGCGCAACGATAAAGCACGGGTTAGCTTTAGCTGTCGGTTCACTTGTCCATGTGCAAGGCTGCCCAACGATAAAGCACGGGTTAGCTTTAGCTGTCGGTTCCCTTGTCCATTTGCACGGCTGCGCAACGATAAAGCACAGGTCAGCTTTAGCTGTCGGTTCCCTTGTCCATTTGCACGGCTGCGCAACGATTAAGCCCGGGTTAGCTTTAGCTGTCGGTTCCCTTGTCCATTTGCACGGCAGCGCAACGATTAAGCACAGGTTAGCTTTAGCTGTCGGTTCCCTGGCCATTTGCACGGCAGCGCAACGATAAATCACGGGTAAGCTTTAGCTGTCGGTTCCCTTGTCCCTTTGCACGGCTACGCAGTGATAAAGCACGGGTTTGCTTTAGCTGTCGGTTCCCTGTCCATTTGCACGGCAGTGCAACGATAAAGAACGGGTTAGCTTTAGCTGTCGGTTCACTTGTCCATGTGCAAGGCTGCGCAACGATAAAGCACGGGTTAGCTTTAACTGTCGGTTCCCTGGTCCATTTGCACGGCAGCGCAACGATAAAAAACGGGTTAGCTTTAGCTGTCGGTTCACTTGTCCATTTGCAAGGCTGCGCAACGATAAAGCACGAGTTTGCTTTAGCTGTCGGTTCCCTGTCCATTTGCACGGCAGTGCAACGATAATTCACGGGTAAGCTTTAGCTGTCGGTTCCCTTGTCCATTTGCACGGGTGCGCAACGATAAAGCACGGGTTAGCTTTAGCTGTCGGTTCCCTTGTCCATTTGCACGGCACCGCAACGATAAAGCACGGGTTAGCTTTAGCTGTCGGTTCCCTTGTCCATTTGCACGGCTGCGCAACGATAAAGCACGGGTTAGCTTTAGCTGTCGGTTTCCTTGTCCATTTGCACGGCTGCGCAACGATGAAGCACGGGTTAGCTTTAGCTGTCGGTTCCCTTGTCCATTTGCACGGCTGCGCAGCGATAAAGCACGGGTTAGCTATAGCTGTCGGTTCCCTGGTCCATTTGCACGGCGTGGAAGCGATAAAGCACGGGTAAGCTTTAGCTGTCGGTTCCCTTGTCCATTTGCACGGCTGCCAAACGATAAAGCACGGGTTAGCTTTAGCTGTCGGTTCCCTTATCCATTTGCACGGTAGCGCAACGATAAAGCACGGGTTAGCTTTAGCTGTCGGTTCACTTGTCCATTTGCACGGCAGCGCAACGATAAAGCACGGGTTAGCTTTAGCTGTCGGTTCCCTTGTCCATTTGCACGGCTGCCAAACGATAAAGCACGGGTTAGCTCTAGCTGTCGGTTCACTTGTCCATTTGCACGGCAGCGCAACGATAAAGCACGGGTTAGCTTTAGCTGTCGGTTCCCTTGTCCATTTGCACGGCTGCGCAGCGATAAAACACGGGTTAGCTTTAGCTGTGGGTTCCCTTGTCCATTTGCACGGCTGCCAAACGATAAAGCACGGGTTAGCTTTAGCTGTCGGTTCCCTTATCCATTTGCACGGTAGCGCAACGATAAAGCACGGGTTAGCTTTAGCTGTCGGTTCACTTGTCCATTTGCACGGCAGCGCAACGATAAAGCACGGGTTAGCTTTAGCTGTCGGTTCCCTTGTCCATTTGCACGGCGTGGCAGCGATAAAGCACGGGTAAGCATTAGCTGTCGGTTCCCTTGTCCATTTGCACGGCTGCGCAGCAATAAAGCACGGGTTAGCTTTAGCTGTCGGTTCCCTTGTCCATTTGCACGGCTGCGCAACGATAAAGCACGGGTTAGCTTTTGCTGTTGGTTCCCGTGTCCCTGTGAACAGCTGCGCAACGAAAAAGCATTGGTTAGCTTTAGCTGTCGGTTCCCTTGTCCATTTGCACGCTTGCGCAACGATAAAGCACAGGTAAGCATTAGCTGTCGGTTCCCTTGTCCATTTGCACGGCTGCGCAGCGATAAAGCACGGGTTAGCTTTAGCTGTCGGTTCCCTTGTCCATTTGCACGGCTGCGCAACGATTAAGCACGGGTTAGCTTTAGCTGTCGGTTCCCTTGTCCATTTGCACGGCTGCGCAACGATAAAACACAGGTTAGCTTTAGCTGTCGGTTCCCTTGTCCATTTGCACGGCTGCGCAACGATAAAGCCCGGTTTCGCTTTAGCTGTCTGTTCCCTGGTCAATTTGCACGGCAGCGCAACGATAAAGAACGGGTTAGCTTTAGCTGTCGGTTCACTTGTCCATTTGCAAGGCTGCGCAACGATAAAGCACGAGTTAGCTTTAACTGTCGTTTCCCTTGTCCATTTGAACGGCTGCGCAACGATAAAGAACGGGTTAGCTTTAGCTGTCTGTTCCCTTGTCCATTTGCACGGCAGCGCAACGATAAAGAACGGGTTAGCTTTAGCTGTCGGTTCCCTTGTCCATTTGCACGGCAGCGCAACGATAAAGCACGGGTTAGCTTTAGCTGTCGGTTCCCTTCTCCTTTTTTACGGCAGCGCAACGATAAAGCACGGGTTAGCTTTAGCTGTCGGTTCCCTTGTCCATTTGCACGGCAGCGCAACGATAAAGCACGGGTTAGTTTAGCTCTCAGTTCCCTTGTCCATTTGCACTGCAGCGCAACGATAAAGCACAGGTTACCTTTAGCTGTCAGTTCCCTTGTCCATTTGCACGTCTGCGCAACGATAAAGCACGGGTTAGCTTTAGCTGTCGGTTCCCTTGTCCATTTGCACGGCTGCGCAGCGATAAAGCACTGGTTAGCTTTAGCTGTCGGTTCCCTTGTCCATTTGCACGGCGTGGCAGCGATAAAGCACGGGTAAGCATTAGCTGTCGGTTCTCTTGTCCATTTGCACGGCTGCGCAGCGATAAAGCACGGGTTAGCTTTAGCTGTCGGTTCCCATGTCCATTTGCACCGCGTGGCAGAGATAAAGCACGGGTAAGCATTAGCTGTCGGTTCCCTTGTCCATTTGCACGGCTGCGCAGCGATAAAGCACTGGTTAGCTTTAGCTGTCGGTTCCCTTGTCCATTTGCACGGCTGCGCAACGATAAAGCACGGGTTAGCTTTAGCTGTCGGTTACCTTGTCCATTTGCACGGCTGCGCAACGATAAAGCACGGGTTAGCTTTAGCTGTCGGTTCCCTTGTCCATTTGCACGGCAGCGCAACGATAAAGCACGGGTTAGCTTTACCTGTCGGTTCCCTTGTCCATTTGCACGGCTGCGCAAATGTAAAGCACGGGTTAGCTTTCGCTGTCGGTTCCCTTGTCCATTTCCACGGCTGCGCAACGATAAAGCACAGGTCAGCTTTAGCAGTCGGTTCCCTTGTCCATTTGCACGGCAGCGCAACGATTAAGCACGGGTTAGCTTTAGCTGTCGGTTCCCTGTCCATTTGCACGGCAGTGCAACGATAAATCACGGGTAAGCTTTAGCTGTCGGTTCCCTTGTCCTTTTGCACGGCTGCGCAGCGATAAAACACGGGTTAGCTTTAGCTGTCAGTTCCCTTGTCCATTTGCACGGCTGCGCAACGATAAAGCACTGGTTAGCTTTAGCAGTCGGTTCCCTTGTCCATTTGCACGGTAGCACAACGATAAAGCACGGGTTAGCTTTAGCTGTCTGATCACTTGTCCATTTGCACGGCAACGCAACGATAAAGCACGGGTTAGTTTTAGCTGTCGGTTCCCTTGTCCATTTGCACGGCTGCGCAGCGATAAAACACAGGTTAGCTTTAGCTGTAGGTTCCCTTGTCCATTTCCACGGCTGCGCAACGATAAAGCACGAGTTAGCCTTAGCTGTCGATTCCCTTGTCCAATTGCACGGCAGCGCAACGATAAAGCACGGGTTAGCTTTAGCTGTCGGTTCCCTTGTCCATTTGCACGGCAGCGCAACGATAAAGCACGGGTTAGCTTTAGCTGTCGGTTCCCTGGTCCATTTGCACGGCAGCGCAACGATAAAGAACGGGTTAGCTTTAGCTGTCGGTTCACTTGTCCATTTGCAAGGCTGCGCAACGATAAAGCATGAGTTAGCTTTAAATGTCGCTTCCCTTGTCCATTTGCACGGCTGCGCAACGGTAAAGCACAGGTAAGCTTTAGCTGTCGGTTCCCTTGTCCATTTGCACGGCTGCGATAAGATAAAGCACGGGTTAGCTTTAGCTGTCGGTTCCCGTGTCCATTTGAACGGCTGCGCAACGATAAAGCACGGGTTAGCTGTAGCTGTCGGTTCCCTTGTCCATTTGCACGGCTGCGCAACAATAAAGCACGGGTTAGCTTTAGCTGTCGGTTCCCTTGTCCATTTGCACGGCTGCGCAACGATAAAGCACGGGTTAGCTTTAGCTGTCGGTTCCCTTGTCCATTTACGGCTGCGCAACGATAAAGCACGGGTAAGCTTTAGCTGTCAGTTTCCTTGTCCATTGGCACGGCTGCGCAGCGATAAAGCACAGGTTACCTTTAGCTGTCGGTTTCCTTGTCCATTTGCACGGCTGCGCAACGATAAAGCACGGGTTAGCTTTAGCTGTCGGTTCCCTTGACCATTTGCACGGCTTCGCAACGATAAAGCACGGGTTAGCTTTAGCTGTCGGTTGCCTTGTCCATTTTTACGGCTGCGCAGCGATAAAGCACATGTTAGATTTAGCTGTCGGTTCCCTTGTCCATTTGCACGGCTGCGCAACGATAAAGCACGGGTTAGCTTTAGCTGTCGGTTCCCTTGTCCATTTGCACGGCTGTGCAGCAATAAAGCACGGGTTAGCTTTAGCTGTCGGTTCACTTGTCCATTTGGTCCGCTTCGCAACGATAAAGTATGCGTTAGCTTTAGCTGTTGGTTCCCTTGTCCATTTGCATTGCTGGGCAGCGATAAAGCACGGGTTAGCTTTAGCTGTCTGTTCCCTTGTCCATTTGCACGGCTGCGCAACGGTAAAGCATGGGTTACCTTTAGCTGTCACTTCCTTTGTCCATTTTCACGGCTACGCAAAGATAAAACACGGGTTAGCTTTAGCTGTCAGTTCCCTTGTCCATTTGCACGGCGGCGCAACGATAAAGCACGGGTTAGCTTTAGCTGTCGGTTCCCTTGTCCATTTGCACGGCAGCGCAACGATAAAGCACGGGTTAGCTTTAGCTGTCGGTTCCCTGTCCATTTGCACGGCAGTGCAACGATAAATCACGGGTAAGCTTTAGCTGTCGGTTCCCTCGTCCCTTTGCACGGCTGCGCAACGATAAAGCACGGGTTAGCTTTAGCTGTCAGTTACCTTGTCCATTTGCACGGCTGCGCAATGATAAAGCATTGGTTAGCTTTAGCTGTCGGTTCCCTTGTCCATTTGCACGGCTGCGCAACGATAAAGCAGGGATTAGCTTTAGCTGTCGGTTCACTTGTCCATTTGCACGGCAACGCAACGATAAAGCACGGGTTAGCTTTAGCTGTCGGTTCCCTTGTCCATTTGCACGGCAGCGCAACGATAAAGCACGGGTTAGCTTTAGCTGTCGGTTCCCTTTTCCATTTGCACGGCAGCGCAACGATAAAGCACGTGTTAGCTTTAGCTATCGGTTCCCTTGTCCATTTGCACGGCTGCGCAACGATAAAGCACGGGTTAGCTTTAGCTGTCGGTTCCCTTGTCCATTTGCACGGTAGCGCAACGATAAAGCACGGATTAGCTTTAGCTGTCAGTTCACTTGTCCATTTGCACGGCAACGCAACGATAAAGCACGGGTTAGCTTTAGCTGTCGGTTCCCTTGTCCATTTGCACGGCTGCGCAGCGATAAAGCACGGGTTAGCTTTAGCTGTCGGTTCACTTGTCCATTTGCACGGCAACGCAACGATAAAGCACGGGTTAGCTTTAGCTGTCGGTTCCCTTGTCCATTTGCACGGCTGCGCAACAATAAAGCACGGGTTAGCTTTAGCTGTGGGTTCCCTTGTCCATTTCCACGGCTGCACAACGATAAAGCACAACCTAGTTTTAGCTGTCGATTCCCTTGTCCATTTGCACGGCAGCGCAACGATAAAGCACGGGTTAGCTTTAGCTGTCGGTTCCCTTGTCCATTTGCACGGCAGCGCAACGATAAAGCACGGGTTAGTTTAGCTCTCAGTTCCCTTGTCCATTTGCACTGCAGCGCAACGATAAAGCACAGGTTAGCTTTAGCTGTCAGTTCCCTTGTCCATTTGCACGTCTGCGCAACGATAAAGCACGGGTTAGCTTTAGCTGTCGGTTCCCTTGTCCATTTGCACGGCTGCGCAGTGATAAAGCACGGGTTAGCTTTAGCTGTCGGTTCCCTTGTCCATTTGCACGGCGTGGCAGCGATAAAGCACGGGTAAGCATTAGCTGTCGGTTCTCTTGTCCATTTGCACGGCTGCGCAGCGATAAAGCACGGGTTAGCTTTAGCTGTCGGTTCCCTTGTCCATTTGCACTGCAGCGCAACGATAAAGCATGTGTTAGCCTTAGCTGTCGGTTCCCTTGTCCTTTTGCACGCCTGAGCAACGATAAAGCACGGATTAGCTTTTGCTGTCGCTTCCCTTGTCCATTTTTACGGCTGCGCAGCGATAAACCACGGGTTAGCTTTAGCTGTCGGTTCCCTTGTCCATTTGCACGGCTGGGCAGCAATAAAGCACTGGTTAGCTTTACTGTCGGTTCCCTTGTCCATTTGCACGGCAGCGAAACGATAAAGCACGGGTTAGCTTTAGCTGTCGGTTCCCTTGTCCATTTGTGCGGCTGCGCAGCGATAAAGCACGGGTTAATTTTAGCTGTCAGTTCCCTTGTCCATTTGCACGGCTGCGCAAAGGTAAAGCACGGGTTAGCTTTAGCTGTCGGTTCCCTTGTCCATTTGCACGGCTGCGCAACGATAAAGCACGGGTTAGCTTTAGCTGTCGGTTCCCTTGTCCATTTGCGCGGCTGCGCCGCGATAAAGCACGAGTTACTTTTAGCTGTCAGTTCCCTTGTCCATTTGCACGGCTGCGCAAAGGTAATGCACGGGTTAGCTTTAGCTGTCGGTTCCCTTGTCCATTTGCACGGCTGCGCAACGATAAAGCACAGGTCAGCTTTACCTGTCGGTTCCCTTGTCCATTTGCACGGCTGCGCAACGATTAAGCCCGGGTTAGCTTTAGCTGTCGGTTCCCTTGTCCATTTGCACGGCAGCGCAACGATTAAGCACAGGTTAGCTTTAGCTGTCGGTTCCCTGGCCATTTGCACGGCAGCGCAACGATAAATCACGGGTAAGCTTTAGCTGTCGGTTCCCTTGTCCCTTTGCACGGCTGCGCAGTGATAAAGCACGGGTTTGCTTTAGCTGTCGGTTCCCTGTCCATTTGCACGGCAGTGCAACGATAAAGAACGGGTTAGCTTTAGCTGTCGGTTCCCTTGTCCATGTGCAAGGCTGCGCAACGATAAAGCACGGGTTAGCTTTAACTGTCGGTTCCCTGGTCCATTTGCACGGCAGCGCAACGATAAAAAACTGGTTAGCTTTAGCTGTCGGTTCACTTGTCCATTTGCAAGGCTGCGCAACGATAAAGCACGGGTTTGCTTTAGCTGTCGGTTCCCTGTCCATTTGCACGGCAGTGCAACGATAATTCACGGGTAAGCTTTAGCTGTCGGTTCCCTTGTCCATTTGCACGGGTGCGCAACGATAAAGCACGGGTTAGCTTTAGCTGTCGGTTCCCTTGTCCATTTGCACGGCACCGCAACGATAAAGCACGGGTTAGCTTTAGCTGTCGGTTCCCTTGTCCATTTGCACGGCTGCGCAACGATAAAGCCCGGTTTCGCTTTAGCTGTCTGTTCCCTGGTCCATTTGCACGGCAGCGCAACGATAAAGAACGGGTTAGCTTTAGCTGTCGGTTCACTTGTCCATTTGCAAGGCTGCGCAAAGATAAAGCACGAGTTAGCTTTAACTGTCGTTTCCCTTGTCCATTTGAACGGCTGCGCAGCGATAAAGCACGGGTTAATTTTAGCTGTCGATTCCCTTGTCCAATTACACGGCTGCGACAAGATAAAGCACGTGTTAGCTTTAGCTGTCGGTTCCCGTGTCCATTTGAACGGGTGCGCAACGATAAAGCATGGGTTAGCTTTAGCTGTCGGTTCCCTTGTCCATTTGCACGGCTGCCCCACAATAAAGCACGGGTTAGCTTTAGCTGTCGGTTCCCTTGTCCATTTGCACGGCAGCGCAACGATAAAGCACGGGTTAGCTTTAGCTGTCAGTTCCCTTTTCCATTTGCACGGCAGCGCAACGATAAAGCACGTGTTAGCTTTAGCTATCGGTTCCCTTGTCCATTTGCACGGCTGCGCAACGATAAAGCACGGGTAAGCTTTAGCTGTCGGTTCCCTTGTCCCTTTGCACGGCTGCCAAACGATAAAGCACGGGTTAGCTTTAGCTGTCAGTTCCCTTGTCCATTTGCACGGCTGCGCAACGATAAAGCACGGGTTAGCTTTAGCTGTCGGTTCGCTTGTCCATTTTCGCGGCAACGCAACGATAAAGCACGGGTTAGCTTTAGCTGTCGGTTCACTTGTCCATTTGCACAGCAACGCAACGATAAAGCACGGGTTAGCTTTAGCTGTCGGTTCCCTTGTCCATTTGCACGGCTGCGCAACAATAAAGCACGGGTTAGCTTTAGCTGTGGGTTCCCTTGTCCATTTCCACGGCTGCACAACGATAAAGCACAACCTAGTTTTAGCTGTCGATTCCCTTGTCCATTTGCACGGCAGCGCAACGATAAAGCACGGGTTAGCTTTAGCTGTCGGTTCCCTTGTCCATTTGCACGGCAGCGCAACGATAAAGCACGGGTTAGTTTAGCTCTCAGTTCCCTTGTCCATTTGCACTGCAGCGCAACGATAAAGCACAGGTTAGCTTTAGCTGTCAGTTCCCTTGTCCATTTGCACGTCTGCGCAACGATAAAGCACGGGTTAGCTTTAGCTGTCGGTTCCCTTGTCCATTTGCACGGCTGCGCAGCGATAAAGCACGGGTTAGCTTTAGCTGTGGGTTCCCTTGTCCATTTCCACGGCTGCGCAACGATAAAGCACGAGTTAGCTTTAGCAGTCGATTCCCTTGTCCAATTACACGGCTGCGACAAGATAAAGCACGTGTTAGCTTTAGCTGTCGGTTCCCGTGTCCATTTGAACGGGTGCGCAACGATAAAGCACGGGTTAGCTTTAGCTGTCGGTTCCCTTGTCCATTTGCACGGCTGCCCCACAATAAAGCACGGGTTAGCTTTAGCTGTCAGTTCCCTTGTCCATTTGCACGGCAGCACAACGATAAAGCACGGGTTAGCTTTAGCTATCGGTTCCCTTGTCCATTTGCACGGCTGCGCATCGATAAAGCACGGGTTAGCTTTAGCTGTCAATTCCCGTGTCAATTTGAACGGCTGCGCAACGATAAAGCACGGGTTAGCTTTAACTGTCGGTTCCCTTGTCCATTTGCACGGCAGCGCAACGATAAAGCACGGGTAGCTTTAGCTGTCGGTTTCCTTGTCCATTTGCACGGCAGCGCAACGATAAAGCATGGGTTAACTTTAGCTGTGGGTTCCCTTGTCCATTTGCACGGCTGCGCAACGATAAAGCACGGGTTAGCTTTAGCTGTCGGTTCCCTTGTCCATTTGCACGGCTGCGCAACGATTAAGCACGGGTTAGCTTTAGCTGTCGGTTCCCTGTCCATTTGCACGGCAGTGCAACGATAAATCACGGGTAAGCTTTAGCTGTCGGTTCCCTTGTCCCTTTGCACGGCTGCGCAACGATAAAGCACGGGTTAGCTTTAGCTGTCGGTTCCCTTGTCCACTTGCACTGCAGCGCAACGATAAAGCATGTGTTAGCCTTAGCTGTCGGTTCCCTTGTCCTTTTGCACGCCTGAGCAACGATAAAGCACGGATTAGCTTTTGCTGTCGCTTCCCTTGTCCATTTTTACGGCTGCGCAACGATAAATCACGGGTTAGCTTTAGCTGTCGGTTCCCTTGTCCATTTGCACGGCTGGGCAGCAATAAAGCACTGGTTAGCTTTACTGTCGGTTCCCTTGTCCATTTGCACGGCAGCAAAACGATAAAGCACGGGTTAGCTTTAGCTGTCGGTTCCCCTGTCCATTTTTACGGCTGCGCCGTGATAAAGCACGGGTTAGCTTTAGCTGTCGTTTCCCTTGTCCATTTGCACGGCTGCTTAGCGATAAAGCACGGGTTAGCTTTAGCTGTTGGTTCCCTTGTCCATTTGCACGGCTGCGCAACGATAAAGCACGGGTAAGCTTTAGCTCTCGGTTCCCTTGTCCATTTGCACGGCTGCGCAGCGATAAAGCACATGTTATCTTTAGCTGTCGGTTTCCTTGTCCATTTGCACGGCAGCGCAACGATAAAGCACGGGTTAGCTTTAGCTGTCGGTTCCCTTGTCCATTTGTGCGGCTGCGCAGCGATAAAGCACGGGTTAATTTTAGCTGTCAGTTCCCTTGTCCATTTGCACGGCTGCGCAAAGGTAAAGCACGGGTTAGCTTTAGCTGTCGGTTCCCTTGTCCATTTGCACGGCTGCGCAACGATAAAGCACGGGTTAGCTTTAGCTGTCGGTTCCCTTGTCCATTTGCGCGGCTGCGCCGCGATAAAGCACGAGTTACTTTTAGCTGTCAGTTCCCTTGTCCATTTGCACGGCTGCGCAAAGGTAATGCACGGGTTAGCTTTAGCTGTCGGTTCCTTTGTCCATTTGCACGGCTGCGCAACGATAAAGCACAGGTCAGCTTTACCTGTCGGTTCCCTTGTCCATTTGCACGGCTGCGCAACGATTAAGCCCGGGTTAGCTTTAGCTGTCGGTTCCCTTGTCCATTTGCACGGCAGCGCAACGATTAAGCACAGGTTAGCTTTAGCTGTCGGTTCCCTGGCCATTTGCACGGCAGCGCAACGATAAATCACGGGTAAGCTTTAGCTGTCGGTTCCCTTGTCCCTTTGCACGGCTGCGCAGTGATAAAGCACGGGTTTGCTTTAGCTGTCGGTTCCCTGTCCATTTGCACGGCAGTGCAACGATAAAAAACGGGTTAGCTTTAGCTGTCGGTTCACTTGTCCATTTGCAAGGCTGCGCAACGATAAAGCACGGGTTTGCTTTAGCTGTCGGTTCCCTGTCCATTTGCACGGCAGTGCAACGATAATTCACGGGTAAGCTTTAGCTGTCGGTTCCCTTGTCCATTTGCACGGGTGCGCAACGATAAAGCACGGGTTAGCTTTAGCTGTCGGTTCCCTTGTCCATTTGCACGGCACCGCAACGATAAAGCACGGGTTAGCTTTAGCTGTCGGTTCCCTTGTCCATTTGCACGGCTGCGCAACGATAAAGCACGGGTTAGCTTTAGCTGTCGGTTTCCTTGTCCATTTGCACGGCTGCGCAACGATGAAGCACGGGTTAGCTTTAGCTGTCGGTTCCCTTGTCCATTTGCACGGCTGCGCAGCGATAAAGCACGGGTTAGCTTTAGCTGTCGGTTCCCTGGTCCATTTGCACGGCGTGGAAGCGATAGAGCACGGGTAAGCTTTAGCTGTCGGTTCCCTTGTCCATTTGCACGGCTGCGCTGCGATAAAACACGGGTTAGCTTTAGCTGTCGGTTCCCTTGTCCATTTGCACGGCTGCCAAACGATAAAGCACGGGTTAGCTTTAGCTGTCGGTTCCCTTATCCATTTGCACGGTAGCGCAACGATAAAGCACGGGTTAGCTTTAGCTGTCGGTTCACTTGTCCATTTGCACAGCAGCGCAACGATAAAGCACGGGTTAGCTTTAGCTGTCGGTTCCCTTGTCCATTTGCACGGCTGCGCAGCGATAAAGCACGGGTAAACATTAGCTGTCGGTTCCCTTGTCCATTTGCACGGCTGCGCAGCAATAAAGCACGGGTTAGCTTTAGCTGTCGGTTCCCTTGTCCATTTGCACGGCTGCGCAACGATAAAGCACGGGTTAGCTTTAGCTGTTGGTTCCCGTGTCCCTGTGAACAGCTGCGCAACGAAAAAGCATTGGTTAGCTTTAGCTGTCGGTTCCCTTGTCCATTTGCACGCTTGCGCAACGATAAAGCACAGGTAAGCATTAGCTGTCGGTTCCCTTGTCCATTTGCACGGCTGCGCAGCGATAAAGCACGGGTTAGCTTTAGCTGTCGGTTCCCTTGTCCATTTGCACGGCTGCGCAACGATTAAGCACGGGTTAGCTTTAGCTGTCGTTTCACTTGTCCATTTGCACGTCATTGCAACGATAAATCACCGGTTAGCTTTAGCTGTCGGTTCCCTTGTCCATTTGCACGGCTGCGCAACGATAAAACACGGGTTAGCTTTAGCTGTCGGTTCCCTTGTCCATTTGCACGGCTGCGCAACGATAAAGCCCGGTTTCGCTTTAGCTGTCTGTTCCCTGGTCCATTTGCTCGGCAGCGCAACGATAAAGCACAGGTCAGCTTTAGCAGTCGGTTCCCTTGTCCATTTGCACGGCAGCGCAACGATTAAGCACGGGTTAGCTTTAGCTGTCGGTTCCCTGTCCATTTGCACGGCAGTGCAACGATAAATCACGGGTAAGCTTTAGCTGTCGGTTCCCTTGTCCTTTTGCACGGCTGCGCAGCGATAAAACACGGGTTAGCTTTAGCTGTCAGTTCCCTTGTCCATTTGCACGGCTGCGCAACGATAAAGCACGGGTTAGCTTTAGCTGTCGGTTCCCTTGTCCATTTGCACGGCTGCGCAACGATAAAGCACGGGTTAGCTTTAGCTGTCGGTTCCCTTGTCCATTTGCACGGCAGCGCAACGATAAAGCACGGGTTAGCTTTACCTGTCGGTTCCCTTGTCCATTTGCACGGCTGCGCAAATGTAAAGCACGGGTTAGCTTTCGCTGTCGGTTCCCTTGTCCATTTCCACGGCTGCGCAACGATAAAGCACAGGTCAGCTTTAGCAGTCGGTTCCCTTGTCCATTTGCACGGCAGCGCAACGATTAAGCACGGGTTAGCTTTAGCTGTCGGTTCCCTGTCCATTTGCACGGCAGTGCAACGATAAATCACGGGTAAGCTTTAGCTGTCGGTTCCCTTGTCCTTTTGCACGGCTGCGCAGCGATAAAACACGGGTTAGCTTTAGCTGTCAGTTCTCTTGTCCATTTGCACGGCTGCGCAACGATAAAGCACGAGTTAGCCTTAGCTGTCGATTCCCTTGTCCAATTGCACGGCAGCGCAACGATAAAGCACGGGTTAGCTTTAGCTGTCGGTTCCCTTGTCCATTTGCACGGCAGCGCAACGATAAAGCACGGGTTAGCTTTAGCTGTCGGTTCCCTGGTCAATTTGCACGGCAGCGCAACGATAAAGAACGGGTTAGCTTTAGCTGTCGGTTCACTTGTCCATTTGCAAGGCTGCGCAACGATAAAGCATGAGTTAGCTTTAAATGTCGCTTCCCTTGTCCATTTGCACGGCTGCGCAACGGTAAAGCACAGGTAAGCTTTAGCTGTCGGTTCCCTTGTCCATTTGCACGGCTGCGGTAAGATAAAGCACGGGTTAGCTTTAGCTGTCGGTTCCCGTGTCCATTTGAACGGCTGCGCAACGATAAAGCACGGGTTAGCTGTAGCTGTCGGTTCCCTTGTCCATTTGCAGTGCTGCGCAACAATAAAGCACGGGTTAGCTTTAGCTGTCGGTTCCCTTGTCCATTTGCACGGCTGCGCAACGATAAAGCACGGGTTAGCTTTAGCTGTCGGTTCCCTTGTCCATTTACGGCTGCGCAACGATAAAGCACGGGTAAGCTTTAGCTGTCAGTTCCCTTGTCCATTGGCACGGCTGCGCAGCGATAAAGCACAGGTTACCTTTAGCTGTCGGTTTCCTTGTCCATTTGCACGGCTGCGCAACGATAAAGCACGGGTTAGCTTTAGCTGTCGGTTCCCTTGACCATTTGCACGGCTTCGCAACGATAAAGCACGGGTTAGCTTTAGCTGTCGGTTGCCTTGTCCATTTTTACGGCTGCGCAGCGATAAAGCACATGTTAGATTTAGCTGTCGGTTCCCTTGTCCATTTGCACGGCTGCGCAGCGATAAAGCACGGGTTAGCTTTAGCTGTCGGTTCCCTTGTCCATTTGCACGGCTGTGCAGCAATAAAGCACGGGTTAGCTTTAGCTGTCGGTTCACTTGTCCATTTGGTCGGCTTCGCAACGATAAAGTATGCGTTAGCTTTAGCTGTCGGTTCCCTTGTCCATTTGCATTGCTGGGCAGTGATAAAGCACGGGTTAGCTTTAGCTGTCTGTTCCCTTGTCCATTTGCACGGCTGCGCAACGGTAAAGCATGGGTTACCTTTAGCTGTCACTTCCTTTGTCCATTTTCACGGCTACGCAACGATAAAACACGGGTTAGCTTTAGCTGTCAGTTCCCTTGTCCATTTGCACGGCGGCGCAACGATAAAGCACGGGTTAGCTTTAGCTGTCGGTTCCCTTGTCCATTTGCACGGCAGCGCAACGATAAAGCACGGGTTAGCTTTAGCTGTCGGTTCCCTGTCCATTAGCACGGCAGTGCAACGATAAATCACGGGTAAGCTTTAGCTGTCGGTTCCCTCGTCCCTTTGCACGGCTGCGCAACGATAAAGCACGGGTTAGCTTTAGCTGTCAGTTCCCTTGTCCATTTGCACGGCTGCGCAATGATAAAGCATTGGTTAGCTTTAGCTGTCGGTTCCCTTGTCCATTTGCACGGTAGCGCAACGATAAAGCACGGATTAGCTTTAGCTGTCGGTTCACTTGTCCATTTGCACGGCAACGCAACGATAAAGCACGGGTTAGCTTTAGCTGTCGGTTCCCTTGTCCATTTGCACGGCTGCGCAGCGATAAAGCACGGGTTAGCTTTAGCTGTGGGTTCCCTTGTCCATTTCCACGGCTGCGCAGCGATAAAGCACGAGTTAGCTTTAGCTGTCGATTCCCTTGTCCAATTACACGGCTGCGACAAGATAAAGCACGTGTTAGCTTTAGCTGTCGGTTCCCGTGTCCATTTGAACGGGTGCGCAACGATAAAGCACGGGTTAGCTTTAGCTGTCGGTTCCCTTGTCCATTTGCACGGCTGCCCCACAATAAAGCACGGGTTAGCTTTAGCTGTCGGTTCCCTTGTCCATTTGCACGGCAGCGCAACGATAAAGCACGGGTTAGCTTTAGCTGTCAGTTCCCTTTTCCATTTGCACGGCAGCGCAACGATAAAGCACGTGTTAGCTTTAGCTATCGGTTCCCTTGTCCATTTGCACGGCTGCGCAACGATAAAGCACGGGTAAGCTTTAGCTGTCGGTTCCCTTGTCCCTTTGCACGGCTGCCAAACGATAAAGCACGGGTTAGCTTTAGCTGTCAGTTCCCTTGTCCATTTGCACGGCTGCGCAACGATAAAGCACGGGTTAGCTTTAGCTGTCGGTTCGCTTGTCCATTTTCGCGGCAACGCAACGATAAAGCACGGGTTAGCTTTAGCTGTCGGTTCACTTGTCCATTTGCACAGCAACGCAACGATAAAGCACGGGTTAGCTTTAGCTGTCGGTTCCCTTGTCCATTTGCACGGCTGCGCAACAATAAAGCACGGGTTAGCTTTAGCTGTGGGTTCCCTTGTCCATTTCCACGGCTGCACAACGATAAAGCACAACCTAGTTTTAGCTGTCGATTCCCTTGTCCATTTGCACGGCAGCGCAACGATAAAGCACGGGTTAGCTTTAGCTGTCGGTTCCCTTGTCCATTTGCACGGCAGCGCAACGATAAAGCACGGGTTAGTTTAGCTCTCAGTTCCCTTGTCCATTTGCACTGCAGCGCAACGATAAAGCACAGGTTAGCTTTAGCTGTCAGTTCCCTTGTCCATTTGCACGTCTGCGCAACGATAAAGCACGGGTTAGCTTTAGCTGTCGGTTCCCTTGTCCATTTGCACGGCTGCGCAGCGATAAAGCACGGGTTAGCTTTAGCTGTGGGTTCCCTTGTCCATTTCCACGGCTGCGCAACGATAAAGCACGAGTTAGCTTTAGCAGTCGATTCCCTTGTCCAATTACACGGCTGCGACAAGATAAAGCACGTGTTAGCTTTAGCTGTCGGTTCCCGTGTCCATTTGAACGGGTGCGCAACGATAAAGCACGGGTTAGCTTTAGCTGTCGGTTCCCTTGTCCATTTGCACGGCTGCCCCACAATAAAGCACGGGTTAGCTTTAGCTGTCGGTTCCCTTGTCCATTTGCACGGCAGCACAACGATAAAGCACGGGTTAGCTTTAGCTATCGGTTCCCTTGTCCATTTGCACGGCTGCGCATCGATAAAGCACGGGTTAGCTTTAGCTGTCAATTCCCGTGTCAATTTGAACGGCTGCGCAACGATAAAGCACGGGTTAGCTTTAACTGTCGGTTCCCTTGTCCATTTGCACGGCAGCGCAACGATAAAGCACGGGTAGCTTTAGCTGTCGGTTTCCTTGTCCATTTGCACGGCAGCGCAACGATAAAGCATGGGTTAACTTTAGCTGTGGGTTCCCTTGTCCATTTGCACGGCTGCGCAACGATAAAGCACGGGTTAGCTTTAGCTGTCGGTTCCCTTGTCCATTTGCACGGCTGCGCAACGATTAAGCACGGGTAAGCTTTAGCTGTCGGTTCCCTTGTCCTTTTGCACGGCTGCGCAGCGATAAAACACGGGTTAGCTTTAGCTGTCAGTTCTCTTGTCCATTTGCACGGCTGCGCAACGATAAAGCACTGGTTAGCTTTAGCAGTCGGTTCCCTTGTCCATTTGCACGGTAGCACAACGATAAAGCACGGGTTAGCTTTAGCTGTCTGATCACTTGTCCATTTGCACGGCAACGCAACGATAAAGCACGGGTTAGTTTTAGCTGTCGGTTCCCTTGTCCATTTGCACGGCTGCGCAGCGATATAACACAGGTTAGCTTTAGCTGTAGGTTCCCTTGTCCATTTCCACGGCTGCGCAACGATAAAGCACGAGTTAGCCTTAGCTGTCGATTCCCTTGTCCAATTGCACGGCAGCGCAACGATAAAGCACGGGTTAGCTTTAGCTGTCGGTTCCCTTGTCCATTTGCACGGCAGCGCAACGATAAAGCACGGGTTAGCTTTAGCTGTCGGTTCCCTGGTCAATTTGCACGGCAGCGCAACGATAAAGAACGGGTTAGCTTTAGCTGTCGGTTCACTTGTCCATTTGCAAGGCTGCGCAACGATAAAGCATGAGTTAGCTTTAAATGTCGCTTCCCTTGTCCATTTGCACGGCTGCGCAACGGTAAAGCACAGGTAAGCTTTAGCTGTCGGTTCCCTTGTCCATTTGCACGGCTGCGGTAAGATAAAGCACGGGTTAGCTTTAGCTGTCGGTTCCCGTGTCCATTTGAACGGCTGCGCAACGATAAAGCACGGGTTAGCTGTAGCTGTCGGTTCCCTTGTCCATTTGCAGTGCTGCGCAACAATAAAGCACGGGTTAGCTTTAGCTGTCGGTTCCCTTGTCCATTTGCACGGCTGCGCAACGATAAAGCACGGGTTAGCTTTAGCTGTCGGTTCCCTTGTCCATTTACGGCTGCGCAACGATAAAGCACGGGTAAGCTTTAGCTGTCAGTTCCCTTGTCCATTGGCACGGCTGCGCAGCGATAAAGCACAGGTTACCTTTAGCTGTCGGTTTCCTTGTCCATTTGCACGGCTGCGCAACGATAAAGCACGGGTTAGCTTTAGCTGTCGGTTCCCTTGACCATTTGCACGGCTTCGCAACGATAAAGCACGGGTTAGCTTTAGCTGTCGGTTGCCTTGTCCATTTTTACGGCTGCGCAGCGATAAAGCACATGTTAGATTTAGCTGTCGGTTCCCTTGTCCATTTGCACGGCTGCGCAGCGATAAAGCACGGGTTAGCTTTAGCTGTCGGTTCCCTTGTCCATTTGCACGGCTGTGCAGCAATAAAGCACGGGTTAGCTTTAGCTGTCGGTTCACTTGTCCATTTGGTCGGCTTCGCAACGATAAAGTATGCGTTAGCTTTAGCTGTCGGTTCCCTTGTCCATTTGCATTGCTGGGCAGTGATAAAGCACGGGTTAGCTTTAGCTGTCTGTTCCCTTGTCCATTTGCACGGCTGCGCAACGGTAAAGCATGGGTTACCTTTAGCTGTCACTTCCTTTGTCCATTTTCACGGCTACGCAACGATAAAACACGGGTTAGCTTTAGCTGTCAGTTCCCTTGTCCATTTGCACGGCGGCGCAACGATAAAGCACGGGTTAGCTTTAGCTGTCGGTTCCCTTGTCCATTTGCACGGCAGCGCAACGATAAAGCACGGGTTAGCTTTAGCTGTCGGTTCCCTGTCCATTAGCACGGCAGTGCAACGATAAATCACGGGTAAGCTTTAGCTGTCGGTTCCCTCGTCCCTTTGCACGGCTGCGCAACGATAAAGCACGGGTTAGCTTTAGCTGTCAGTTCCCTTGTCCATTTGCACGGCTGCGCAATGATAAAGCATTGGTTAGCTTTAGCTGTCGGTTCCCTTGTCCATTTGCACGGTAGCGCAACGATAAAGCACGGATTAGCTTTAGCTGTCGGTTCACTTGTCCATTTGCACGGCAACGCAACGATAAAGCACGGGTTAGCTTTAGCTGTCGGTTCCCTTGTCCATTTGCACGGCTGCGCAGCGATAAAGCACGGGTTAGCTTTAGCTGTGGGTTCCCTTGTCCATTTCCACGGCTGCGCAGCGATAAAGCACGAGTTAGCTTTAGCTGTCGATTCCCTTGTCCAATTACACGGCTGCGACAAGATAAAGCACGTGTTAGCTTTAGCTGTCGGTTCCCGTGTCCATTTGAACGGGTGCGCAACGATAAAGCACGGGTTAGCTTTAGCTGTCGGTTCCCTTGTCCATTTGCACGGCTGCCCCACAATAAAGCACGGGTTAGCTTTAGCTGTCGGTTCCCTTGTCCATTTGCACGGCAGCGCAACGATAAAGCACGGGTTAGCTTTAGCTGTCAGTTCCCTTTTCCATTTGCACGGCAGCGCAACGATAAAGCACGTGTTAGCTTTAGCTATCGGTTCCCTTGTCCATTTGCACGGCTGCGCAACGATAAAGCACGGGTAAGCTTTAGCTGTCGGTTCCCTTGTCCCTTTGCACGGCTGCCAAACGATAAAGCACGGGTTAGCTTTAGCTGTCAGTTCCCTTGTCCATTTGCACGGCTGCGCAACGATAAAGCACGGGTTAGCTTTAGCTGTCGGTTCGCTTGTCCATTTTCGCGGCAACGCAACGATAAAGCACGGGTTAGCTTTAGCTGTCGGTTCACTTGTCCATTTGCACAGCAACGCAACGATAAAGCACGGGTTAGCTTTAGCTGTCGGTTCCCTTGTCCATTTGCACGGCTGCGCAACAATAAAGCACGGGTTAGCTTTAGCTGTGGGTTCCCTTGTCCATTTCCACGGCTGCACAACGATAAAGCACAACCTAGTTTTAGCTGTCGATTCCCTTGTCCATTTGCACGGCAGCGCAACGATAAAGCACGGGTTAGCTTTAGCTGTCGGTTCCCTTGTCCATTTGCACGGCAGCGCAACGATAAAGCACGGGTTAGTTTAGCTCTCAGTTCCCTTGTCCATTTGCACTGCAGCGCAACGATAAAGCACAGGTTAGCTTTAGCTGTCAGTTCCCTTGTCCATTTGCACGTCTGCGCAACGATAAAGCACGGGTTAGCTTTAGCTGTCGGTTCCCTTGTCCATTTGCACGGCTGCGCAGCGATAAAGCACGGGTTAGCTTTAGCTGTGGGTTCCCTTGTCCATTTCCACGGCTGCGCAACGATAAAGCACGAGTTAGCTTTAGCAGTCGATTCCCTTGTCCAATTACACGGCTGCGACAAGATAAAGCACGTGTTAGCTTTAGCTGTCGGTTCCCGTGTCCATTTGAACGGGTGCGCAACGATAAAGCACGGGTTAGCTTTAGCTGTCGGTTCCCTTGTCCATTTGCACGGCTGCCCCACAATAAAGCACGGGTTAGCTTTAGCTGTCGGTTCCCTTGTCCATTTGCACGGCAGCACAACGATAAAGCACGGGTTAGCTTTAGCTATCGGTTCCCTTGTCCATTTGCACGGCTGCGCATCGATAAAGCACGGGTTAGCTTTAGCTGTCAATTCCCGTGTCAATTTGAACGGCTGCGCAACGATAAAGCACGGGTTAGCTTTAACTGTCGGTTCCCTTGTCCATTTGCACGGCAGCGCAACGATAAAGCACGGGTAGCTTTAGCTGTCGGTTTCCTTGTCCATTTGCACGGCAGCGCAACGATAAAGCATGGGTTAACTTTAGCTGTGGGTTCCCTTGTCCATTTGCACGGCTGCGCAACGATAAAGCACGGGTTAGCTTTAGCTGTCGGTTCCCTTGTCCATTTGCACGGCTGCGCAACGATTAAGCACGGGTTAGCTTTAGCTGTCGGTTCCCTGTCCATTTGCACGGCAGTGCAACGATAAATCACGGGTAAGCTTTAGCTGTCGGTTCCCTTGTCCCTTTGCACGGCTGCGCAACGATAAAGCACGGGTTAGCTTTAGCTGTCGGTTCCCTTGTCCACTTGCACTGCAGCGCAACGATAAAGCATGTGTTAGCCTTAGCTGTCGGTTCCCTTGTCCTTTTGCACGCCTGAGCAACGATAAAGCACGGATTAGCTTTTGCTGTCGCTTCCCTTGTCCATTTTTACGGCTGCGCAACGATAAATCACGGGTTAGCTTTAGCTGTCGGTTCCCTTGTCCATTTGCACGGCTGGGCAGCAATAAAGCACTGGTTAGCTTTACTGTCGGTTCCCTTGTCCATTTGCACGGCAGCAAAACGATAAAGCACGGGTTAGCTTTAGCTGTCGGTTCCCCTGTCCATTTTTACGGCTGCGCCGTGATAAAGCACGGGTTAGCTTTAGCTGTCGTTTCCCTTGTCCATTTGCACGGCTGCTTAGCGATAAAGCACGGGTTAGCTTTAGCTGTCGGTTCCCTTGTCCATTTGCACGGCTGCGCAACGATAAAGCACGGGTAAGCTTTAGCTCTCGGTTCCCTTGTCCATTTGCACGGCTGCGCAGCGATAAAGCACATGTTATCTTTAGCTGTCGGTTTCCTTGTCCATTTGCACGGCAGCGCAACGATAAAGCACGGGTTAGCTTTAGCTGTCGGTTCCCTTGTCCATTTGTGCGGCTGCGCAGCGATAAAGCACGGGTTAATTTTAGCTGTCAGTTCCCTTGTCCATTTGCACGGCTGCGCAAAGGTAAAGCACGGGTTAGCTTTAGCTGTCGGTTCCCTTGTCCATTTGCACGGCTGCGCAACGATAAAGCACGGGTTAGCTTTAGCTGTCGGTTCCCTTGTCCATTTGCGCGGCTGCGCCGCGATAAAGCACGAGTTACTTTTAGCTGTCAGTTCCCTTGTCCATTTGCACGGCTGCGCAAAGGTAATGCACGGGTTAGCTTTAGCTGTCGGTTCCTTTGTCCATTTGCACGGCTGCGCAACGATAAAGCACAGGTCAGCTTTACCTGTCGGTTCCCTTGTCCATTTGCACGGCTGCGCAACGATTAAGCCCGGGTTAGCTTTAGCTGTCGGTTCCCTTGTCCATTTGCACGGCAGCGCAACGATTAAGCACAGGTTAGCTTTAGCTGTCGGTTCCCTGGCCATTTGCACGGCAGCGCAACGATAAATCACGGGTAAGCTTTAGCTGTCGGTTCCCTTGTCCCTTTGCACGGCTGCGCAGTGATAAAGCACGGGTTTGCTTTAGCTGTCGGTTCCCTGTCCATTTGCACGGCAGTGCAACGATAAAGAACGGGTTAGCTTTAGCTGTCGGTTCACTTGTCCATGTGCAAGGCTGCGCAACGATAAAGCACGGGTTAGCTTTAACTGTCGGTTCCCTGGTCCATTTGCACGGCAGCGCAACGATAAAAAACGGGTTAGCTTTAGCTGTCGGTTCACTTGTCCATTTGCAAGGCTGCGCAACGATAAAGCACGGGTTTGCTTTAGCTGTCGGTTCCCTGTCCATTTGCACGGCAGTGCAACGATAATTCACGGGTAAGCTTTAGCTGTCGGTTCCCTTGTCCATTTGCACGGGTGCGCAACGATAAAGCACGGGTTAGCTTTAGCTGTCGGTTCCCTTGTCCATTTGCACGGCACCGCAACGATAAAGCACGGGTTAGCTTTAGCTGTCGGTTCCCTTGTCCATTTGCACGGCTGCGCAACGATAAAGCACGGGTTAGCTTTAGCTGTCGGTTTCCTTGTCCATTTGCACGGCTGCGCAACGATGAAGCACGGGTTAGCTTTAGCTGTCGGTTCCCTTGTCCATTTGCACGGCTGCGCAGCGATAAAGCACGGGTTAGCTTTAGCTGTCGGTTCCCTGGTCCATTTGCACGGCGTGGAAGCGATAGAGCACGGGTAAGCTTTAGCTGTCGGTTCCCTTGTCCATTTGCACGGCTGCGCTGCGATAAAACACGGGTTAGCTTTAGCTGTCGGTTCCCTTGTCCATTTGCACGGCTGCCAAACGATAAAGCACGGGTTAGCTTTAGCTGTCGGTTCCCTTATCCATTTGCACGGTAGCGCAACGATAAAGCACGGGTTAGCTTTAGCTGTCGGTTCACTTGTCCATTTGCACAGCAGCGCAACGATAAAGCACGGGTTAGCTTTAGCTGTCGGTTCCCTTGTCCATTTGCACGGCTGCGCAGCGATAAAGCACGGGTAAACATTAGCTGTCGGTTCCCTTGTCCATTTGCACGGCTGCGCAGCAATAAAGCACGGGTTAGCTTTAGCTGTCGGTTCCCTTGTCCATTTGCACGGCTGCGCAACGATAAAGCACGGGTTAGCTTTAGCTGTTGGTTCCCGTGTCCCTGTGAACAGCTGCGCAACGAAAAAGCATTGGTTAGCTTTAGCTGTCGGTTCCCTTGTCCATTTGCACGCTTGCGCAACGATAAAGCACAGGTAAGCATTAGCTGTCGGTTCCCTTGTCCATTTGCACGGCTGCGCAGCGATAAAGCACGGGTTAGCTTTAGCTGTCGGTTCCCTTGTCCATTTGCACGGCTGCGCAACGATTAAGCACGGGTTAGCTTTAGCTGTCGGTTCACTTGTCCATTTGCACGTCATTGCAACGATAAATCACCGGTTAGCTTTAGCTGTCGGTTCCCTTGTCCATTTGCACGGCTGCGCAACGATAAAACACGGGTTAGCTTTAGCTGTCGGTTCCCTTGTCCATTTGCACGGCTGCGCAACGATAAAGCCCGGTTTCGCTTTAGCTGTCTGTTCCCTGGTCCATTTGCTCGGCAGCGCAACGATAAAGAACGGGTTAGCTTTAGCTGTCGGTTCACTTGTCCATTTGCAAGGCTGCGCAAAGATAAAGCACGAGTTAGCTTTAACTGTCGTTTCCCTTGTCCATTTGAACGGCTGCGCAACGATAAAGCACGGGTTAGCTTTAGCTGTCGGTTCCCTTGTCCATTTGCACGGCAGCGCAACGATAAAGCACGGGTTAGCTTTAGCTGTCGGTTCCCTTGTCCATTTGCACGGCAGCGCAACGATAAAGCACGGGTTAGCTTTAGCTGTCGGTTCCCTTGTCCATTTTTACGGCAGCGCAACGATAAAGCACGGGTTAGCTTTAGCTGTCGGTTCCCTTGTCCATTTGCACGGGTGCGCAACGATAAAGCACGGGTTAGTTTAGCTCTCAGTTCCCTTGTCCATTTGCACTGCAGCGCAACGATAAAGCACAGGTTAGCTTTAGCTGTCAGTTCCCTTGTCCATTTGCACGTCTGCGCAACGATAAAGCACGGGTTAGCTTTAGCTGTCGGTTCCCTTGTCCATTTGCACGGCAGCGCAACGATAAAGAACGGGTTAGCTTTAGCTGTCGGTTCCCTTGTCCATTTGCACGGCAGCGCAACGATAAAGCACGGGTTAGCTTTAGCTGTCGGTTCCCTTGTCCATTTTTACGGCAGCGCAACGATAAAGCACGGGTTAGCTTTAGCTGTCGGTTCCCTTGTCCATTTGCACGGCAGCGCAACGATAAAGCACGGGTTAGTTTAGCTCTCAGTTCCCTTGTCCATTTGCACTGCAGCGCAACGATAAAGCACAGGTTTGCTTTAGCTGTCAGTTCCCTTGTCCATTTGCACGTCTGCGCAACGATAAAGCACGGGTTAGCTTTAGCTGTCGGTTCCTTTGTCCATTTGCACGGCTGCCCAGCGATAAAGCACTGGTTAGCTTTAGCTGTCGGTTCCCTTGTCCATTTACACGGCGTGGCAGCGATAAAGCACGGGTAAGCATTAGCTGTCGGTTCTCTTGTCCATTTGCACGGCTGCGCAGCGATAAAGCACTGGTTAGCTTTAGCTGTCGGTTCCCTTGTCCATTTGCACGGCTGCGCAACGATAAAGCACGGGTTAGCTTTAGCTGTCGGTTCCCTTGTCCATTTGCACGGTGCGCAACGATAAAGCACGGGTTAGCTTTAGCTGTCGGTTCACTTGTCCATGTGCAAGGCTGCGCAACGATAAAGCACGGGTTAGCTTTAACTGTCGGTTCCCTTGTCCATTTGCACGGCTGCGCAACGATAAAGCACAGGTCAGCTTTAGCTGTCGGTTCCCTTGTCCATTTGCACGGCTGCGCAACGATTAAGCCCGGGTTAGCTTTAGCTGTCGGTTCCCTTGTCCATTTGCACGGCAGCGCAACGATTAAGCACAGGTTAGCTTTAGCTGTCGGTTCCCTGGCCATTTGCACGGCAGCGCAACGATAAATCACGGGTAAGCTTTAGCTGTCGGTTCCCTTGTCCCTTTGCACGGCTACGCAGTGATAAAGCACGGGTTTGCTTTAGCTGTCGGTTCCCTGTCCATTTGCACGGCAGTGCAACGATAAAGAACGGGTTAGCTTTAGCTGTCGGTTCACTTGTCCATGTGCAAGGCTGCGCAACGATAAAGCACGGGTTAGCTTTAACTGTCGGTTCCCTGGTCCATTTGCACGGCAGCGCAACGATAAAAAACGGGTTAGCTTTAGCTGTCGGTTCACTTGTCCATTTGCAAGGCTGCGCAACGATAAAGCACGAGTTTGCTTTAGCTGTCGGTTCCCTGTCCATTTGCACGGCAGTGCAACGATAATTCACGGGTAAGCTTTAGCTGTCGGTTCCCTTGTCCATTTGCACGGGTGCGCAACGATAAAGCACGGGTTAGCTTTAGCTGTCGGTTCCCTTGTCCATTTGCACGGCACCGCAACGATAAAGCACGGGTTAGCTTTAGCTGTCGGTTCCCTTGTCCATTTGCACGGCTGCGCAACGATAAAGCACGGGTTAGCTTTAGCTGTCGGTTTCCTTGTCCATTTGCACGGCTGCGCAACGATGAAGCACGGGTTAGCTTTAGCTGTCGGTTCCCTTGTCCATTTGCACGGCTGCGCAGCGATAAAGCACGGGTTAGCTATAGCTGTCGGTTCCCTGGTCCATTTGCACGGCGTGGAAGCGATAGAGCACGGGTAAGCTTTAGCTGTCGGTTCCCTTGTCCATTTGCACGGCTGCGCAGCGATAAAACACGGGTTAGCTTTAGCTGTCGGTTCCCTTGTCCATTTGCACGGCTGCCAAACGATAAAGCACGGGTTAGCTTTAGCTGTCGGTTCCCTTATCCATTTGCACGGTAGCGCAACGATAAAGCACGGGTTAGCTTTAGCTGTCGGTTCACTTGTCCATTTGCACGGCAGCGCAATGATAAAGCACGGGTTAGCTTTAGCTGTCGGTTCCCTTGTCCATTTGCACGGCGTGGCAGCGATAAAGCACGGGTAAGCATTAGCTGTCGGTTCCCTTGTCCATTTGCACGGCTGCGCAGCAATAAAGCACGGGTTAGCTTTAGCTGTCGGTTCCCTTGTCCATTTGCACGGCTGCGCAACGATAAAGCACGGGTTAGCTTTTGCTGTTGGTTCCCGTGTCCCTGTGAACAGCTGCGCAACGAAAAAGCATTGGTTAGCTTTAGCTGTCGGTTCCCTTGTCCATTTGCACGCTTGCGCAACGATAAAGCACAGGTAAGCATTAGCTGTCGGTTCCCTTGTCCATTTGCACGGCTGCGCAGCGATAAAGCACGGGTTAGCTTTAGCTGTCGGTTCCCTAGTCCATTTGCACGGCTGCGCAACGATTAAGCACGGGTTAGCTTTAGCTGTCGGTTCCCTTGTCCATTTGCACGGCTGCGCAACGATAAAACACAGGTTAGCTTTAGCTGTCGGTTCCCTTGTCCATTTGCACGGCTGCGCAACGATAAAGCCCGGTTTCGCTTTAGCTGTCTGTTCCCTGGTCAATTTGCACGGCAGCGCAACGATAAAGAACGGGTTAGCTTTAGCTGTCGGTTCACTTGTCCATTTGCAAGGCTGCGCAACGATAAAGCACGAGTTAGCTTTAACTGTCGTTTCCCTTGTCCATTTGAACGGCTGCGCAACGATAAAGAACGGGTTAGCTTTAGCTGTCTGTTCCCTTGTCCATTTGCACGGCAGCGCAACGATAAAGAACGGGTTAGCTTTAGCTGTCGGTTCCCTTGTCCATTTGCACGGCAGCGCAACGATAAAGCACGGGTTAGCTTTAGCTGTCGGTTCCCTTCTCCTTTTTTACGGCAGCGCAACGATAAAGCACGGGTTAGCTTTAGCTGTCGGTTCCCTTGTCCATTTGCACGGCAGCGCAACGATAAAGCACGGGTTAGTTTAGCTCTCAGTTCCCTTGTCCATTTGCACTGCAGCGCAACGATAAAGCACAGGTTACCTTTAGCTGTCAGTTCCCTTGTCCATTTGCACGTCTGCGCAACGATAAAGCACGGGTTAGCTTTAGCTGTCGGTTCCCTTGTCCATTTGCACGGCTGCGCAGCGATAAAGCACTGGTTAGCTTTAGCTGTCGGTTCCCTTGTCCATTTGCACGGCGTGGCAGCGATAAAGCACGGGTAAGCATTAGCTGTCGGTTCTCTTGTCCATTTGCACGGCTGCGCAGCGATAAAGCACGGGTTAGCTTTAGCTGTCGGTTCCCATGTCCATTTGCACCGCGTGGCAGCGATAAAGCACGGGTAAGCATTAGCTGTCGGTTCCCTTGTCCATTTGCACGGCTGCGCAGCGATAAAGCACTGGTTAGCTTTAGCTGTCGGTTCCCTTGTCCATTTGCACGGCTGCGCAACGATAAAGCACGGGTTAGCTTTAGCTGTCGGTTACCTTGTCCATTTGCACGGCTGCGCAACGATAAAGCACGGGTTAGCTTTAGCTGTCGGTTCCCTTGTCCATTTGCACGGCAGCGCAACGATAAAGCACGGGTTAGCTTTACCTGTCGGTTCCCTTGTCCATTTGCACGGCTGCGCAGATGTAAAGCACGGGTTAGCTTTCGCTGTCGGTTCCCTTGTCCATTTCCACGGCTGCGCAACGATAAAGCACAGGTCAGCTTTAGCAGTCGGTTCCCTTGTCCATTTGCACGGCAGCGCAACGATTAAGCACGGGTTAGCTTTAGCTGTCGGTTCCCTGTCCATTTGCACGGCAGTGCAACGATAAATCACGGGTAAGCTTTAGCTGTCGGTTCCCTTGTCCTTTTGCACGGCTGCGCAGCGATAAAACACGGGTTAGCTTTAGCTGTCAGTTCCCTTGTCCATTTGCACGGCTGCGCAACGATAAAGCACTGGTTAGCTTTAGCAGTCGGTTCCCTTGTCCATTTGCACGGTAGCACAACGATAAAGCACGGGTTAGCTTTAGCTGTCTGATCACTTGTCCATTTGCACGGCAACGCAACGATAAAGCACGGGTTAGTTTTAGCTGTCGGTTCCCTTGTCCATTTGCACGGCTGCGCAGCGATAAAACACAGGTTAGCTTTAGCTGTAGGTTCCCTTGTCCATTTCCACGGCTGCGCAACGATAAAGCACGAGTTAGCCTTAGCTGTCGATTCCCTTGTCCAATTGCACGGCAGCGCAACGATAAAGCACGGGTTAGCTTTAGCTGTCGGTTCCCTTGTCCATTTGCACGGCAGCGCAACGATAAAGCACGGGTTAGCTTTAGCTGTCGGTTCCCTGGTCCATTTGCACGGCAGCGCAACGATAAAGAACGGGTTAGCTTTAGCTGTCGGTTCACTTGTCCATTTGCAAGGCTGCGCAACGATAAAGCATGAGTTAGCTTTAAATGTCGCTTCCCTTGTCCATTTGCACGGCTGCGCAACGGTAAAGCACAGGTAAGCTTTAGCTGTCGGTTCCCTTGTCCATTTGCACGGCTGCGATAAGATAAAGCACGGGTTAGCTTTAGCTGTCGGTTCCCGTGTCCATTTGAACGGCTGCGCAACGATAAAGCACGGGTTAGCTGTAGCTGTCGGTTCCCTTGTCCATTTGCACGGCTGCGCAACAATAAAGCACGGGTTAGCTTTAGCTGTCGGTTCCCTTGTCCATTTGCACGGCAGCAAAACGATAAAGCACGGGTTAGCTTTAGCTGTCGGTTCCCTTGTCCATTTACGGCTGCGCAGCGATAAAGCACGAGTTAGCTTTAGCTGTCGATTCCCTTGTCCAATTACACGGCTGCGACAAGATAAAGCACGTGTTAGCTTTAGCTGTCGGTTCCCGTGTCCATTTGAACGGGTGCGCAACGATAAAGCACGGGTTAGCTTTAGCTGTCGGTTCCCTTGTCCATTTGCACGGCTGCCCCACAATAAAGCACGGGTTAGCTTTAGCTGTCGGTTCCCTTGTCCATTTGCACGGCAGCGCAACGATAAAGCACGGGTTAGCTTTAGCTGTCAGTTCCCTTTTCCATTTGCACGGCAGCGCAACGATAAAGCACGTGTTAGCTTTAGCTATCGGTTCCCTTGTCCATTTGCACGGCTGCGCAACGATAAAGCACGGGTAAGCTTTAGCTGTCGGTTCCCTTGTCCCTTTGCACGGCTGCCAAACGATAAAGCACGGGTTAGCTTTAGCTGTCAGTTCCCTTGTCCATTTGCACGGCTGCGCAACGATAAAGCACGGGTTAGCTTTAGCTGTCGGTTCGCTTGTCCATTTTCGCGGCAACGCAACGATAAAGCACGGGTTAGCTTTAGCTGTCGGTTCACTTGTCCATTTGCACAGCAACGCAACGATAAAGCACGGGTTAGCTTTAGCTGTCGGTTCCCTTGTCCATTTGCACGGCTGCGCAACAATAAAGCACGGGTTAGCTTTAGCTGTGGGTTCCCTTGTCCATTTCCACGGCTGCACAACGATAAAGCACAACCTAGTTTTAGCTGTCGATTCCCTTGTCCATTTGCACGGCAGCGCAACGATAAAGCACGGGTTAGCTTTAGCTGTCGGTTCCCTTGTCCATTTGCACGGCAGCGCAACGATAAAGCACGGGTTAGTTTAGCTCTCAGTTCCCTTGTCCATTTGCACTGCAGCGCAACGATAAAGCACAGGTTAGCTTTAGCTGTCAGTTCCCTTGTCCATTTGCACGTCTGCGCAACGATAAAGCACGGGTTAGCTTTAGCTGTCGGTTCCCTTGTCCATTTGCACGGCTGCGCAGCGATAAAGCACGGGTTAGCTTTAGCTGTGGGTTCCCTTGTCCATTTCCACGGCTGCGCAACGATAAAGCACGAGTTAGCTTTAGCAGTCGATTCCCTTGTCCAATTACACGGCTGCGACAAGATAAAGCACGTGTTAGCTTTAGCTGTCGGTTCCCGTGTCCATTTGAACGGGTGCGCAACGATAAAGCACGGGTTAGCTTTAGCTGTCGGTTCCCTTGTCCATTTGCACGGCTGCCCCACAATAAAGCACGGGTTAGCTTTAGCTGTCGGTTCCCTTGTCCATTTGCACGGCAGCACAACGATAAAGCACGGGTTAGCTTTAGCTATCGGTTCCCTTGTCCATTTGCACGGCTGCGCATCGATAAAGCACGGGTTAGCTTTAGCTGTCAATTCCCGTGTCAATTTGAACGGCTGCGCAACGATAAAGCACGGGTTAGCTTTAACTGTCGGTTCCCTTGTCCATTTGCACGGCAGCGCAACGATAAAGCACGGGTAGCTTTAGCTGTCGGTTTCCTTGTCCATTTGCACGGCAGCGCAACGATAAAGCATGGGTTAACTTTAGCTGTGGGTTCCCTTGTCCATTTGCACGGCTGCGCAACGATAAAGCACGGGTTAGCTTTAGCTGTCGGTTCCCTTGTCCATTTGCACGGCTGCGCAACGATTAAGCACGGGTTAGCTTTAGCTGTCGGTTCCCTGTCCATTTGCACGGCAGTGCAACGATAAATCACGGGTAAGCTTTAGCTGTCGGTTCCCTTGTCCCTTTGCACGGCTGCGCAACGATAAAGCACGGGTTAGCTTTAGCTGTCGGTTCCCTTGTCCACTTGCACTGCAGCGCAACGATAAAGCATGTGTTAGCCTTAGCTGTCGGTTCCCTTGTCCTTTTGCACGCCTGAGCAACGATAAAGCACGGATTAGCTTTTGCTGTCGCTTCCCTTGTCCATTTTTACGGCTGCGCAACGATAAATCACGGGTTAGCTTTAGCTGTCGGTTCCCTTGTCCATTTGCACGGCTGGGCAGCAATAAAGCACTGGTTAGCTTTACTGTCGGTTCCCTTGTCCATTTGCACGGCAGCAAAACGATAAAGCACGGGTTAGCTTTAGCTGTCGGTTCCCCTGTCCATTTTTACGGCTGCGCCGTGATAAAGCACGGGTTAGCTTTAGCTGTCGTTTCCCTTGTCCATTTGCACGGCTGCTTAGCGATAAAGCACGGGTTAGCTTTAGCTGTCGGTTCCCTTGTCCATTTGCACGGCTGCGCAACGATAAAGCACGGGTAAGCTTTAGCTCTCGGTTCCCTTGTCCATTTGCACGGCTGCGCAGCGATAAAGCACATGTTATCTTTAGCTGTCGGTTTCCTTGTCCATTTGCACGGCAGCGCAACGATAAAGCACGGGTTAGCTTTAGCTGTCGGTTCCCTTGTCCATTTGTGCGGCTGCGCAGCGATAAAGCACGGGTTAATTTTAGCTGTCAGTTCCCTTGTCCATTTGCACGGCTGCGCAAAGGTAAAGCACGGGTTAGCTTTAGCTGTCGGTTCCCTTGTCCATTTGCACGGCTGCGCAACGATAAAGCACGGGTTAGCTTTAGCTGTCGGTTCCCTTGTCCATTTGCGCGGCTGCGCCGCGATAAAGCACGAGTTACTTTTAGCTGTCAGTTCCCTTGTCCATTTGCACGGCTGCGCAAAGGTAATGCACGGGTTAGCTTTAGCTGTCGGTTCCTTT
Organism: Sepioteuthis lessoniana; assembly: GCA_963585895.1. NCBI lineage: Eukaryota > Metazoa > Mollusca > Cephalopoda > Myopsida > Loliginidae > Sepioteuthis > Sepioteuthis lessoniana. The sequence continues at coordinate 85,294,368 of OY757904.1, read as the reverse complement.
GTCCATTTGCACGGCTGCGCAACGATAAAGCACAGGTCAGCTTTACCTGTCGGTTCCCTTGTCCATTTGCACGGCTGCGCAACGATTAAGCCCGGGTTAGCTTTAGCTGTCGGTTCCCTTGTCCATTTGCACGGCAGCGCAACGATTAAGCACAGGTTAGCTTTAGCTGTCGGTTCCCTGGCCATTTGCACGGCAGCGCAACGATAAATCACGGGTAAGCTTTAGCTGTCGGTTCCCTTGTCCCTTTGCACGGCTGCGCAGTGATAAAGCACGGGTTTGCTTTAGCTGTCGGTTCCCTGTCCATTTGCACGGCAGTGCAACGATAAAGAACGGGTTAGCTTTAGCTGTCGGTTCACTTGTCCATGTGCAAGGCTGCGCAACGATAAAGCACGGGTTAGCTTTAACTGTCGGTTCCCTGGTCCATTTGCACGGCAGCGCAACGATAAAAAACGGGTTAACTTTAGCTGTGGGTTCCCTTGTCCATTTGCAAGGCTGCGCAACGATAAAGCACGGGTTTGCTTTAGCTGTCGGTTCCCTGTCCATTTGCACGGCAGTGCAACGATAATTCACGGGTAAGCTTTAGCTGTCGGTTCCCTTGTCCATTTGCACGGGTGCGCAACGATAAAGCACGGGTTAGCTTTAGCTGTCGGTTCCCTTGTCCATTTGCACGGCACCGCAACGATAAAGCACGGGTTAGCTTTAGCTGTCGGTTCCCTTGTCCATTTGCACGGCTGCGCAACGATAAAGCACGGGTTAGCTTTAGCTGTCGGTTTCCTTGTCCATTTGCACGGCTGCGCAACGATGAAGCACGGGTTAGCTTTAGCTGTCGGTTCCCTTGTCCATTTGCACGGCTGCGCAGCGATAAAGCACGGGTTAGCTTTAGCTGTCGGTTCCCTGGTCCATTTGCACGGCGTGGAAGCGATAGAGCACGGGTAAGCTTTAGCTGTCGGTTCCCTTGTCCATTTGCACGGCTGCGCAGCGATAAAACACGGGTTAGCTTTAGCTGTCGGTTCCCTTGTCCATTTGCACGGCTGCCAAACGATAAAGCACGGGTTAGCTTTAGCTGTCGGTTCCCTTATCCATTTGCACGGTAGCGCAACGATAAAGCACGGGTTAGCTTTAGCTGTCGGTTCACTTGTCCATTTGCACGGCAGCGCAACGATAAAGCACGGGTTAGCTTTAGCTGTCGGTTCCCTTGTCCATTTGCTCGGCTGCGCAGCGATAAAGCACGGGTAAACATTAGCTGTCGGTTCCCTTGTCCATTTGCACGGCTGCGCAGCAATAAAGCACGGGTTAGCTTTAGCTGTCGGTTCCCTTGTCAATTTGCACGGCTGCGCAACGATAAAGCACGGGTTAGCTTTAGCTGTTGGTTCCCGTGTCCCTGTGAACAGCTGCGCAACGAAAAAGCATTGGTTAGCTTTAGCTGTCGGTTCCCTTGTCCATTTGCACGCTTGCGCAACGATAAAGCACAGGTAAGCATTAGCTGTCGGTTCCCTTGTCCATTTGCACGGCTGCGCAGCGATAAAGCACGGGTTAGCTTTAGCTGTCGGTTCCCTTGTCCATTTGCACGGCTGCGCAACGATTAAGCACGGGTTAGCTTTAGCTGTCGGTTCACTTGTCCATTTGCACGTCATTGCAACGATAAATCACCGGTTAGCTTTAGCTGTCGGTTCCCTTGTCCATTTGCACGGCTGCGCAACGATAAAACACGGGTTAGCTTTAGCTGTCGGTTCCCTTGTCCATTTGCACGGCTGCGCAACGATAAAGCCCGGTTTCGCTTTAGCTGTCTGTTCCCTGGTCCATTTGCACGGCAGCGCAACGATAAAGAACGGGTTAGCTTTAGCTGTCGGTTCACTTGTCCATTTGCAAGGCTGCGCAAAGATAAAGCACGAGTTAGCTTTAACTGTCGTTTCCCTTGTCCATTTGAACGGCTGCGCAACGATAAAGCACGGGTTAGCTTTAGCTGTCGGTTCCCTTGTCCATTTGCACGGCAGCGCAACGATAAAGCACGGGTTAGCTTTAGCTGTCGGTTCCCTTGTCCATTTGCACGGCAGCGCAACGATAAAGCACGGGTTAGCTTTAGCTGTCGGTTCCCTTGTCCATTTTTACGGCAGCGCAACGATAAAGCACGGGTTAGCTTTAGCTGTCGGTTCCCTTGTCCATTTGCACGGGTACGCAACGATAAAGCACGGGTTAGTTTAGCTCTCAGTTCCCTTGTCCATTTGCACTGCAGCGCAACGATAAAGCACAGGTTAGCTTTAGCTGTCAGTTCCCTTGTCCATTTGCACGTCTGCGCAACGATAAAGCACGGGTTAGCTTTAGCTGTCGGTTCCCTTGTCCATTTGCACGGCAGCGCAACGATAAAGAACGGGTTAGCTTTAGCTGTCGGTTCCCTTGTCCATTTGCACGGCAGCGCAACGATAAAGCACGGGTTAGCTTTAGCTGTCGGTTCCCTTGTCCATTTTTACGGCAGCGCAACGATAAAGCACGGGTTAGCTTTAGCTGTCGGTTCCCTTGTCCATTTGCACGGCAGCGCAACGATAAAGCACGGGTTAGTTTAGCTCTCAGTTCCCTTGTCCATTTGCACTGCAGCGCAACGATAAAGCACAGGTTTGCTTTAGCTGTCAGTTCCCTTGTCCATTTGCACGTCTGCGCAACGATAAAGCACGGGTTAGCTTTAGCTGTCGGTTCCTTTGTCCATTTGCACGGCTGCGCAGCGATAAAGCACTGGTTAGCTTTAGCTGTCGGTTCCCTTGTCCATTTGCACGGCGTGGCAGCGATAAAGCACGGGTAAGCATTAGCTGTCGGTTCTCTTGTCCATTTGCACGGCTGCGCAGCGATAAAGCACGGGTTAGCTTTAGCTGTCGGTTCGCTTGTCCATTTGCACGGCGTGGCAGCGATAAAGCACTGGTTAGCTTTAGCTGTCGGTTCCCTTGTCCATTTGCACGGCTGCGCAACGATAAAGCACGGGTTAGCTTTAGCTGTCGGTTCCCTTGTCCATTTGCACGGTGCGCAACGATAAAGCACGGGTTAGCTTTAGCTGTCGGTTCACTTGTCCATGTGCAAGGCTGCCCAACGATAAAGCACGGGTTAGCTTTAGCTGTCGGTTCCCTTGTCCATTTGCACGGCTGCGCAACGATAAAGCACAGGTCAGCTTTAGCTGTCGGTTCCCTTGTCCATTTGCACGGCTGCGCAACGATTAAGCCCGGGTTAGCTTTAGCTGTCGGTTCCCTTGTCCATTTGCACGGCAGCGCAACGATTAAGCACAGGTTAGCTTTAGCTGTCGGTTCCCTGGCCATTTGCACGGCAGCGCAACGATAAATCACGGGTAAGCTTTAGCTGTCGGTTCCCTTGTCCCTTTGCACGGCTACGCAGTGATAAAGCACGGGTTTGCTTTAGCTGTCGGTTCCCTGTCCATTTGCACGGCAGTGCAACGATAAAGAACGGGTTAGCTTTAGCTGTCGGTTCACTTGTCCATGTGCAAGGCTGCGCAACGATAAAGCACGGGTTAGCTTTAACTGTCGGTTCCCTGGTCCATTTGCACGGCAGCGCAACGATAAAAAACGGGTTAGCTTTAGCTGTCGGTTCACTTGTCCATTTGCAAGGCTGCGCAACGATAAAGCACGAGTTTGCTTTAGCTGTCGGTTCCCTGTCCATTTGCACGGCAGTGCAACGATAATTCACGGGTAAGCTTTAGCTGTCGGTTCCCTTGTCCATTTGCACGGGTGCGCAACGATAAAGCACGGGTTAGCTTTAGCTGTCGGTTCCCTTGTCCATTTGCACGGCACCGCAACGATAAAGCACGGGTTAGCTTTAGCTGTCGGTTCCCTTGTCCATTTGCACGGCTGCGCAACGATAAAGCACGGGTTAGCTTTAGCTGTCGGTTTCCTTGTCCATTTGCACGGCTGCGCAACGATGAAGCACGGGTTAGCTTTAGCTGTCGGTTCCCTTGTCCATTTGCACGGCTGCGCAGCGATAAAGCACGGGTTAGCTATAGCTGTCGGTTCCCTGGTCCATTTGCACGGCGTGGAAGCGATAAAGCACGGGTAAGCTTTAGCTGTCGGTTCCCTTGTCCATTTGCACGGCTGCCAAACGATAAAGCACGGGTTAGCTTTAGCTGTCGGTTCCCTTATCCATTTGCACGGTAGCGCAACGATAAAGCACGGGTTAGCTTTAGCTGTCGGTTCACTTGTCCATTTGCACGGCAGCGCAACGATAAAGCACGGGTTAGCTTTAGCTGTCGGTTCCCTTGTCCATTTGCACGGCTGCCAAACGATAAAGCACGGGTTAGCTCTAGCTGTCGGTTCACTTGTCCATTTGCACGGCAGCGCAACGATAAAGCACGGGTTAGCTTTAGCTGTCGGTTCCCTTGTCCATTTGCACGGCTGCGCAGCGATAAAACACGGGTTAGCTTTAGCTGTCGGTTCCCTTGTCCATTTGCACGGCTGCCAAACGATAAAGCACGGGTTAGCTTTAGCTGTCGGTTCCCTTATCCATTTGCACGGTAGCGCAACGATAAAGCACGGGTTAGCTTTAGCTGTCGGTTCACTTGTCCATTTGCACGGCAGCGCAACGATAAAGCACGGGTTAGCTTTAGCTGTCGGTTCCCTTGTCCATTTGCACGGCGTGGCAGCGATAAAGCACGGGTAAGCATTAGCTGTCGGTTCCCTTGTCCATTTGCACGGCTGCGCAGCAATAAAGCACGGGTTAGCTTTAGCTGTCGGTTCCCTTGTCCATTTGCACGGCTGCGCAACGATAAAGCACGGGTTAGCTTTTGCTGTTGGTTCCCGTGTCCCTGTGAACAGCTGCGCAACGAAAAAGCATTGGTTAGCTTTAGCTGTCGGTTCCCTTGTCCATTTGCACGCTTGCGCAACGATAAAGCACAGGTAAGCATTAGCTGTCGGTTCCCTTGTCCATTTGCACGGCTGCGCAGCGATAAAGCACGGGTTAGCTTTAGCTGTCGGTTCCCTTGTCCATTTGCACGGCTGCGCAACGATTAAGCACGGGTTAGCTTTAGCTGTCGGTTCCCTTGTCCATTTGCACGGCTGCGCAACGATAAAACACAGGTTAGCTTTAGCTGTCGGTTCCCTTGTCCATTTGCACGGCTGCGCAACGATAAAGCCCGGTTTCGCTTTAGCTGTCTGTTCCCTGGTCAATTTGCACGGCAGCGCAACGATAAAGAACGGGTTAGCTTTAGCTGTCGGTTCACTTGTCCATTTGCAAGGCTGCGCAACGATAAAGCACGAGTTAGCTTTAACTGTCGTTTCCCTTGTCCATTTGAACGGCTGCGCAACGATAAAGAACGGGTTAGCTTTAGCTGTCTGTTCCCTTGTCCATTTGCACGGCAGCGCAACGATAAAGAACGGGTTAGCTTTAGCTGTCGGTTCCCTTGTCCATTTGCACGGCAGCGCAACGATAAAGCACGGGTTAGCTTTAGCTGTCGGTTCCCTTCTCCTTTTTTACGGCAGCGCAACGATAAAGCACGGGTTAGCTTTAGCTGTCGGTTCCCTTGTCCATTTGCACGGCAGCGCAACGATAAAGCACGGGTTAGTTTAGCTCTCAGTTCCCTTGTCCATTTGCACTGCAGCGCAACGATAAAGCACAGGTTACCTTTAGCTGTCAGTTCCCTTGTCCATTTGCACGTCTGCGCAACGATAAAGCACGGGTTAGCTTTAGCTGTCGGTTCCCTTGTCCATTTGCACGGCTGCGCAGCGATAAAGCACTGGTTAGCTTTAGCTGTCGGTTCCCTTGTCCATTTGCACGGCGTGGCAGCGATAAAGCACGGGTAAGCATTAGCTGTCGGTTCTCTTGTCCATTTGCACGGCTGCGCAGCGATAAAGCACGGGTTAGCTTTAGCTGTCGGTTCCCATGTCCATTTGCACCGCGTGGCAGCGATAAAGCACGGGTAAGCATTAGCTGTCGGTTCCCTTGTCCATTTGCACGGCTGCGCAGCGATAAAGCACTGGTTAGCTTTAGCTGTCGGTTCCCTTGTCCATTTGCACGGCTGCGCAACGATAAAGCACGGGTTAGCTTTAGCTGTCGGTTACCTTGTCCATTTGCACGGCTGCGCAACGATTATGCACGGGTTAGCTTTAGCTGTCGGTTCCCTTGTCCATTTGCACGGCAGCGCAACGATAAAGCACGGGTTAGCTTTACCTGTCGGTTCCCTTGTCCATTTGCACGGCTGCGCAAATGTAAAGCACGGGTTAGCTTTCGCTGTCGGTTCCCTTGTCCATTTCCACGGCTGCGCAACGATAAAGCACAGGTCAGCTTTAGCAGTCGGTTCCCTTGTCCATTTGCACGGCAGCGCAACGATTAAGCACGGGTTAGCTTTAGCTGTCGGTTCCCTGTCCATTTGCACGGCAGTGCAACGATAAATCACGGGTAAGCTTTAGCTGTCGGTTCCCTTGTCCTTTTGCACGGCTGCGCAGCGATAAAACACGGGTTAGCTTTAGCTGTCAGTTCCCTTGTCCATTTGCACGGCTGCGCAACGATAAAGCACTGGTTAGCTTTAGCAGTCGGTTCCCTTGTCCATTTGCACGGTAGCACAACGATAAAGCACGGGTTAGCTTTAGCTGTCTGATCACTTGTCCATTTGCACGGCAACGCAACGATAAAGCACGGGTTAGTTTTAGCTGTCAGTTCCCTTGTCCATTTGCACGGCTGCGCAGCGATAAAACACAGGTTAGCTTTAGCTGTAGGTTCCCTTGTCCATTTCCACGGCTGCGCAACGATAAAGCACGAGTTAGCCTTAGCTGTCGATTCCCTTGTCCAATTGCACGGCAGCGCAACGATAAAGCACGGGTTAGCTTTAGCTGTCGGTTCCCTTGTCCATTTGCACGGCAGCGCAACGATAAAGCACGGGTTAGCTTTAGCTGTCGGTTCCCTGGTCCATTTGCACGGCAGCGCAACGATAAAGAACGGGTTAGCTTTAGCTGTCGGTTCACTTGTCCATTTGCAAGGCTGCGCAACGATAAAGCATGAGTTAGCTTTAAATGTCGCTTCCCTTGTCCATTTGCACGGCTGCGCAACGGTAAAGCACAGGTAAGCTTTAGCTGTCGGTTCCCTTGTCCATTTGCACGGCTGCGATAAGATAAAGCACGGGTTAGCTTTAGCTGTCGGTTCCCGTGTCCATTTGAACGGCTGCGCAACGATAAAGCACGGGTTAGCTGTAGCTGTCGGTTCCCTTGTCCATTTGCACGGCTGCGCAACAATAAAGCACGGGTTAGCTTTAGCTGTCGGTTCCCTTGTCCATTTGCACGGCTGCGCAACGATAAAGCACGGGTTAGCTTTAGCTGTCGGTTCCCTTGTCCATTTACGGCTGCGCAACGATAAAGCACGGGTAAGCTTTAGCTGTCAGTTTCCTTGTCCATTGGCACGGCTGCGCAGCGATAAAGCACAGGTTACCTTTAGCTTTCGGTTTCCTTGTCCATTTGCACGGCTGCGCAACGATAAAGCACGGGTTAGCTTTAGCTGTCGGTTCCCTTGACCATTTGCACGGCTTCGCAACGATAAAACACGGGTTAGCTTTAGCTGTCGGTTGCCTTGTCCATTTTTACGGCTGCGCAGCGATAAAGCACATGTTAGATTTAGCTGTCGGTTCCCTTGTCCATTTGCACGGCTGCGCAACGATAAAGCACGGGTTAGCTTTAGCTGTCGGTTCCCTTGTCCATTTGCACGGCTGTGCAGCAATAAAGCACGGGTTAGCTTTAGCTGTCGGTTCACTTGTCCATTTGGTCGGCTTCGCAACGATAAAGTATGCGTTAGCTTTAGCTGTTGGTTCCCTTGTCCATTTGCATTGCTGGGCAGCGATAAAGCACGGGTTAGCTTTAGCTGTCTGTTCCCTTGTCCATTTGCACGGCTGCGCAACGGTAAAGCATGGGTTACCTTTAGCTGTCACTTCCTTTGTCCATTTTCACGGCTACGCAAAGATAAAACACGGGTTAGCTTTAGCTGTCAGTTCCCTTGTCCATTTGCACGGCGGCGCAACGATAAAGCACGGGTTAGCTTTAGCTGTCGGTTCCCTTGTCCATTTGCACGGCAGCGCAACGATAAAGCACGGGTTAGCTTTAGCTGTCGGTTCCCTGTCCATTTGCACGGCAGTGCAACGATAAATCACGGGTAAGCTTTAGCTGTCGGTTCCCTCGTCCCTTTGCACGGCTGCGCAACGATAAAGCACGGGTTAGCTTTAGCTGTCAGTTACCTTGTCCATTTGCACGGCTGCGCAATGATAAAGCATTGGTTAGCTTTAGCTGTCGGTTCCCTTGTCCATTTGCACGGCTGCGCAACGATAAAGCAGGGATTAGCTTTAGCTGTCGGTTCACTTGTCCATTTGCACGGCAACGCAACGATAAAGCACGGGTTAGCTTTAGCTGTCGGTTCCCTTGTCCATTTGCACGGTAGCGCAACGATAAAGCACGGATTAGCTTTAGCTGTCAGTTCACTTGTCCATTTGCACGGCAACGCAACGATAAAGCACGGGTTAGCTTTAGCTGTCGGTTCCCTTGTCCATTTGCACGGCTGCGCAGCGATAAAGCACGGGTTAGCTTTAGCTGTCGGTTCACTTGTCCATTTGCACGGCAACGCAACGATAAAGCACGGGTTAGCTTTAGCTGTCGGTTCCCTTGTCCATTTGCACGGCTGCGCAACAATAAAGCACGGGTTAGCTTTAGCTGTGGGTTCCCTTGTCCATTTCCACGGCTGCACAACGATAAAGCACAACCTAGTTTTAGCTGTCGATTCCCTTGTCCATTTGCACGGCAGCGCAACGATAAAGCACGGGTTAGCTTTAGCTGTCGGTTCCCTTGTCCATTTGCACGGCAGCGCAACGATAAAGCACGGGTTAGTTTAGCTCTCAGTTCCCTTGTCCATTTGCACTGCAGCGCAACGATAAAGCACAGGTTAGCTTTAGCTGTCAGTTCCCTTGTCCATTTGCACGTCTGCGCAACGATAAAGCACGGGTTAGCTTTAGCTGTCGGTTCCCTTGTCCATTTGCACGGCTGCGCAGTGATAAAGCACGGGTTAGCTTTAGCTGTCGGTTCCCTTGTCCATTTGCACGGCGTGGCAGCGATAAAGCACGGGTAAGCATTAGCTGTCGGTTCTCTTGTCCATTTGCACGGCTGCGCAGCGATAAAGCACGGGTTAGCTTTAGCTGTCGGTTCCCTTGTCCATTTGCACTGCAGCGCAACGATAAAGCATGTGTTAGCCTTAGCTGTCGGTTCCCTTGTCCTTTTGCACGCCTGAGCAACGATAAAGCACGGATTAGCTTTTGCTGTCGCTTCCCTTGTCCATTTTTACGGCTGCGCAGCGATAAACCACGGGTTAGCTTTAGCTGTCGGTTCCCTTGTCCATTTGCACGGCTGGGCAGCAATAAAGCACTGGTTAGCTTTACTGTCGGTTCCCTTGTCCATTTGCACGGCAGCGAAACGATAAAGCACGGGTTAGCTTTAGCTGTCGGTTCCCTTGTCCATTTGTGCGGCTGCGCAGCGATAAAGCACGGGTTAATTTTAGCTGTCAGTTCCCTTGTCCATTTGCACGGCTGCGCAAAGGTAAAGCACGGGTTAGCTTTAGCTGTCGGTTCCCTTGTCCATTTGCACGGCTGCGCAACGATAAAGCACGGGTTAGCTTTAGCTGTCGGTTCCCTTGTCCATTTGCGCGGCTGCGCCGCGATAAAGCACTAGTTACTTTTAGCTGTCAGTTCCCTTGTCCATTTGCACGGCTGCGCAAAGGTAATGCACGGGTTAGCTTTAGCTGTCGGTTCCCTTGTCCATTTGCACGGCTGCGCAACGATAAAGCACAGGTCAGCTTTACCTGTCGGTTCCCTTGTCCATTTGCACGGCTGCGCAACGATTAAGCCCGGGTTAGCTTTAGCTGTCGGTTCCCTTGTCCATTTGCACGGCAGCGCAACGATTAAGCACAGGTTAGCTTTAGCTGTCGGTTCCCTGGCCATTTGCACGGCAGCGCAACGATAAATCACGGGTAAGCTTTAGCTGTCGGTTCCCTTGTCCCTTTGCACGGCTGCGCAGTGATAAAGCACGGGTTTGCTTTAGCTGTCGGTTCCCTGTCCATTTGCACGGCAGTGCAACGATAAAGAACGGGTTAGCTTTAGCTGTCGGTTCCCTTGTCCATGTGCAAGGCTGCGCAACGATAAAGCACGGGTTAGCTTTAACTGTCGGTTCCCTGGTCCATTTGCACGGCAGCGCAACGATAAAAAACGGGTTAGCTTTAGCTGTCGGTTCACTTGTCCATTTGCAAGGCTGCGCAACGATAAAGCACGGGTTTGCTTTAGCTGTCGGTTCCCTGTCCATTTGCACGGCAGTGCAACGATAATTCACGGGTAAGCTTTAGCTGTCGGTTCCCTTGTCCATTTGCACGGGTGCGCAACGATAAAGCACGGGTTAGCTTTAGCTGTCGGTTCCCTTGTCCATTTGCACGGCACCGCAACGATAAAGCACGGGTTAGCTTTAGCTGTCGGTTCCCTTGTCCATTTGCACGGCTGCGCAACGATAAAGCCCGGTTTCGCTTTAGCTGTCTGTTCCCTGGTCCATTTGCACGGCAGCGCAACGATAAAGAACGGGTTAGCTTTAGCTGTCGGTTCACTTGTCCATTTGCAAGGCTGCGCAAAGATAAAGCACGAGTTAGCTTTAACTGTCGTTTCCCTTGTCCATTTGAACGGCTGCGCAGCGATAAAGCACGGGTTAATTTTAGCTGTCGATTCCCTTGTCCAATTACACGGCTGCGACAAGATAAAGCACGTGTTAGCTTTAGCTGTCGGTTCCCGTGTCCATTTGAACGGGTGCGCAACGATAAAGCATGGGTTAGCTTTAGCTGTCGGTTCCCTTGTCCATTTGCACGGCTGCCCCACAATAAAGCACGGGTTAGCTTTAGCTGTCGGTTCCCTTGTCCATTTGCACGGCAGCGCAACGATAAAGCACGGGTTAGCTTTAGCTGTCAGTTCCCTTTTCCATTTGCACGGCAGCGCAACGATAAAGCACGTGTTAGCTTTAGCTATCGGTTCCCTTGTCCATTTGCACGGCTGCGCAACGATAAAGCACGGGTAAGCTTTAGCTGTCGGTTCCCTTGTCCCTTTGCACGGCTGCCAAACGATAAAGCACGGGTTAGCTTTAGCTGTCAGTTCCCTTGTCCATTTGCACGGCTGCGCAACGATAAAGCACGGGTTAGCTTTAGCTGTCGGTTCGCTTGTCCATTTTCGCGGCAACGCAACGATAAAGCACGGGTTAGCTTTAGCTGTCGGTTCACTTGTCCATTTGCACAGCAACGCAACGATAAAGCACGGGTTAGCTTTAGCTGTCGGTTCCCTTGTCCATTTGCACGGCTGCGCAACAATAAAGCACGGGTTAGCTTTAGCTGTGGGTTCCCTTGTCCATTTCCACGGCTGCACAACGATAAAGCACAACCTAGTTTTAGCTGTCGATTCCCTTGTCCATTTGCACGGCAGCGCAACGATAAAGCACGGGTTAGCTTTAGCTGTCGGTTCCCTTGTCCATTTGCACGGCAGCGCAACGATAAAGCACGGGTTAGTTTAGCTCTCAGTTCCCTTGTCCATTTGCACTGCAGCGCAACGATAAAGCACAGGTTAGCTTTAGCTGTCAGTTCCCTTGTCCATTTGCACGTCTGCGCAACGATAAAGCACGGGTTAGCTTTAGCTGTCGGTTCCCTTGTCCATTTGCACGGCAGCGCAACGATAAAGCACGGGTTAGTTTAGCTCTCAGTTCCCTTGTCCATTTGCACTGCAGCGCAACGATAAAGCACAGGTTACCTTTAGCTGTCAGTTCCCTTGTCCATTTGCACGTCTGCGCAACGATAAAGCACGGGTTAGCTTTAGCTGTCGGTTCCCTTGTCCATTTGCACGGCTGCGCAGCGATAAAGCACTGGTTAGCTTTAGCTGTCGGTTCCCTTGTCCATTTGCACGGCGTGGCAGCGATAAAGCACGGGTAAGCATTAGCTGTCGGTTCTCTTGTCCATTTGCACGGCTGCGCAGCGATAAAGCACGGGTTAGCTTTAGCTGTCGGTTCCCATGTCCATTTGCACCGCGTGGCAGCGATAAAGCACGGGTAAGCATTAGCTGTCGGTTCCCTTGTCCATTTGCACGGCTGCGCAGCGATAAAGCACTGGTTAGCTTTAGCTGTCGGTTCCCTTGTCCATTTGCACGGCTGCGCAACGATAAAGCACGGGTTAGCTTTAGCTGTCGTTTACCTTGTCCATTTGCACGGCTGCGCAACGATAAAGCACGGGTTAGCTTTAGCTGTCGGTTCCCTTGTCCATTTGCACGGCAGCGCAACGATAAAGCACGGGTTAGCTTTACCTGTCGGTTCCCTTGTCCATTTGCACGGCTGCGCAAATGTAAAGCACGGGTTAGCTTTCGCTGTCGGTTCCCTTGTCCATTTCCACGGCTGCGCAACGATAAAGCACAGGTCAGCTTTAGCAGTCGGTTCCCTTGTCCATTTGCACGGCAGCGCAACGATTAAGCACGGGTTAGCTTTAGCTGTCGGTTCCCTGTCCATTTGCACGGCAGTGCAACGATAAATCACGGGTAAGCTTTAGCTGTCGGTTCCCTTGTCCTTTTGCACGGCTGCGCAGCGATAAAACACGGGTTAGCTTTAGCTGTCAGTTCCCTTGTCCATTTGCACGGCTGCGCAACGATAAAGCACTGGTTAGCTTTAGCAGTCGGTTCCCTTGTCCATTTGCACGGTAGCACAACGATAAAGCACGGGTTAGCTTTAGCTGTCTGATCACTTGTCCATTTGCACGGCAACGCAACGATAAAGCACGGGTTAGTTTTAGCTGTCGGTTCCCTTGTCCATTTGCACGGCTGCGCAGCGATAAAACACAGGTTAGCTTTAGCTGTAGGTTCCCTTGACCATTTCCACGGCTGCGCAACGATAAAGCACGAGTTAGCCTTAGCTGTCGATTCCCTTGTCCAATTGCACGGCAGCGCAACGATAAAGCACGGGTTAGCTTTAGCTGTCGGTTCCCTTGTCCATTTGCACGGCAGCGCAACGATAAAGCACGGGTTAGCTTTAGCTGTCGGTTCCCTGGTCCATTTGCACGGCAGCGCAACGATAAAGAACGGGTTAGCTTTAGCTGTCGGTTCACTTGTCCATTTGCAAGGCTGCGCAACGATAAAGCATGAGTTAGCTTTAAATGTCGCTTCCCTTGTCCATTTGCACGGCTGCGCAACGGTAAAGCACAGGTAAGCTTTAGCTGTCGGTTCCCTTGTCCATTTGCACGGCTGCGATAAGATAAAGCACGGGTTAGCTTTAGCTGTCGGTTCCCGTGTCCATTTGAACGGCTGCGCAACGATAAAGCACGGGTTAGCTGTAGCTGTCGGTTCCCTTGTCCATTTGCACGGCTGCGCAACAATAAAGCACGGGTTAGCTTTAGCTGTCGGTTCCCTTGTCCATTTGCACGGCTGCGCAACGATAAAGCACGGGTTAGCTTTAGCAGTCGGTTCCCTTGTCCATTTACGGCTGCGCAACGATAAAGCACGGGTAAGCTTTAGCTGTCAGTTTCCTTGTCCATTGGCACGGCTGCGCAGCGATAAAGCACAGGTTACCTTTAGCTGTCGGTTTCCTTGTCCATTTGCACGGCTGCGCAACGATAAAGCACGGGTTAGCTTTAGCTGTCGGTTCCCTTGACCATTTGCACGGCTTCGCAACGATAAAGCACGGGTTAGCTTTAGCTGTCGGTTGCCTTGTCCATTTTTACGGCTGCGCAGCGATAAAGCACATGTTAGATTTAGCTGTCGGTTCCCTTGTCCATTTGCACGGCTGCGCAAGGATAAAGCACGGGTTAGCTTTAGCTGTCGGTTCCCTTGTCCATTTGCACGGCTGTGCAGCAATAAAGCACGGGTTAGCTTTAGCTGTCGGTTCACTTGTCCATTTGGTCCGCTTCGCAACGATAAAGTATGCGTTAGCTTTAGCTGTTGGTTCCCTTGTCCATTTGCATTGCTGGGCAGCGATAAAGCACGGGTTAGCTTTAGCTGTCTGTTCCCTTGTCCATTTGCACGGCTGCGCAACGGTAAAGCATGGGTTACCTTTAGCTGTCACTTCCTTTGTCCATTTTCACGGCTACGCAAAGATAAAACACGGGTTAGCTTTAGCTGTCAGTTCCCTTGTCCATTTGCACGGCGGCGCAACGATAAAGCACGGGTTAGCTTTAGCTGTCGGTTCCCTTGTCCATTTGCACGGCAGCGCAACGATAAAGCACGGGTTAGCTTTAGCTGTCGGTTCCCTGTCCATTTGCACGGCAGTGCAACGATAAATCACGGGTAAGCTTTAGCTGTCGGTTCCCTCGTCCCTTTGCACGGCTGCGCAACGATAAAGCACGGGTTAGCTTTAGCTGTCAGTTACCTTGTCCATTTGCACGGCTGCGCAATGATAAAGCATTGGTTAGCTTTAGCTGTCGGTTCCCTTGTCCATTTGCACGGCTGCGCAACGATAAAGCAGGGATTAGCTTTAGCTGTCGGTTCACTTGTCCATTTGCACGGCAACGCAACGATAAAGCACGGGTTAGCTTTAGCTGTCGGTTCCCTTGTCCATTTGCACGGCAGCGCAACGATAAAGCACGGGTTAGCTTTAGCTGTCGGTTCCCTTTTCCATTTGCACGGCAGCGCAACGATAAAGCACGTGTTAGCTTTAGCTATCGGTTCCCTTGTCCATTTGCACGGCTGCGCAACGATAAAGCACGGGTTAGCTTTAGCTGTCGGTTCCCTTGTCCATTTGCACGGTAGCGCAACGATAAAGCACGGATTAGCTTTAGCTGTCAGTTCACTTGTCCATTTGCACGGCAACGCAACGATAAAGCACGGGTTAGCTTTAGCTGTCGGTTCCCTTGTCCATTTGCACGGCTGCGCAGCGATAAAGCACGGGTTAGCTTTAGCTGTCGGTTCACTTGTCCATTTGCACGGCAACGCAACGATAAAGCACGGGTTAGCTTTAGCTGTCGGTTCCCTTGTCCATTTGCACGGCTGCGCAACAATAAAGCACGGGTTAGCTTTAGCTGTGGGTTCCCTTGTCCATTTCCACGGCTGCACAACGATAAAGCACAACCTAGTTTTAGCTGTCGATTCCCTTGTCCATTTGCACGGCAGCGCAACGATAAAGCACGGGTTAGCTTTAGCTGTCGGTTCCCTTGTCCATTTGCACGGCAGCGCAACGATAAAGCACGGGTTAGTTTAGCTCTCAGTTCCCTTGTCCATTTGCACTGCAGCGCAACGATAAAGCACAGGTTAGCTTTAGCTGTCAGTTCCCTTGTCCATTTGCACGTCTGCGCAACGATAAAGCACGGGTTAGCTTTAGCTGTCGGTTCCCTTGTCCATTTGCACGGCTGCGCAGTGATAAAGCACGGGTTAGCTTTAGCTGTCGGTTCCCTTGTCCATTTGCACGGCGTGGCAGCGATAAAGCACGGGTAAGCATTAGCTGTCGGTTCTCTTGTCCATTTGCACGGCTGCGCAGCGATAAAGCACGGGTTAGCTTTAGCTGTCGGTTCCCTTGTCCATTTGCACTGCAGCGCAACGATAAAGCATGTGTTAGCCTTAGCTGTCGGTTCCCTTGTCCTTTTGCACGCCTGAGCAACGATAAAGCACGGATTAGCTTTTGCTGTCGCTTCCCTTGTCCATTTTTACGGCTGCGCAGCGATAAACCACGGGTTAGCTTTAGCTGTCGGTTCCCTTGTCCATTTGCACGGCTGGGCAGCAATAAAGCACTGGTTAGCTTTACTGTCGGTTCCCTTGTCCATTTGCACGGCAGCGAAACGATAAAGCACGGGTTAGCTTTAGCTGTCGGTTCCCTTGTCCATTTGTGCGGCTGCGCAGCGATAAAGCACGGGTTAATTTTAGCTGTCAGTTCCCTTGTCCATTTGCACGGCTGCGCAAAGGTAAAGCACGGGTTAGCTTTAGCTGTCGGTTCCCTTGTCCATTTGCACGGCTGCGCAACGATAAAGCACGGGTTAGCTTTAGCTGTCGGTTCCCTTGTCCATTTGCGCGGCTGCGCCGCGATAAAGCACGAGTTACTTTTAGCTGTCAGTTCCCTTGTCCATTTGCACGGCTGCGCAAAGGTAATGCACGGGTTAGCTTTAGCTGTCGGTTCCCTTGTCCATTTGCACGGCTGCGCAACGATAAAGCACAGGTCAGCTTTACCTGTCGGTTCCCTTGTCCATTTGCACGGCTGCGCAACGATTAAGCCCGGGTTAGCTTTAGCTGTCGGTTCCCTTGTCCATTTGCACGGCAGCGCAACGATTAAGCACAGGTTAGCTTTAGCTGTCGGTTCCCTGGCCATTTGCACGGCAGCGCAACGATAAATCACGGGTAAGCTTTAGCTGTCGGTTCCCTTGTCCCTTTGCACGGCTGCGCAGTGATAAAGCACGGGTTTGCTTTAGCTGTCGGTTCCCTGTCCATTTGCACGGCAGTGCAACGATAAAGAACGGGTTAGCTTTAGCTGTCGGTTCCCTTGTCCATGTGCAAGGCTGCGCAACGATAAAGCACTGGTTAGCTTTAACTGTCGGTTCCCTGGTCCATTTGCACGGCAGCGCAACGATAAAAAACGGGTTAGCTTTAGCTGTCGGTTCACTTGTCCATTTGCAAGGCTGCGCAACGATAAAGCACGGGTTTGCTTTAGCTGTCGGTTCCCTGTCCATTTGCACGGCAGTGCAACGATAATTCACGGGTAAGCTTTAGCTGTCGGTTCCCTTGTCCATTTGCACGGGTGCGCAACGATAAAGCACGGGTTAGCTTTAGCTGTCGGTTCCCTTGTCCATTTGCACGGCACCGCAACGATAAAGCACGGGTTAGCTTTAGCTGTCGGATCCCTTGTCCATTTGCACGGCTGCGCAACGATAAAGCCCGGTTTCGCTTTAGCTGTCTGTTCCCTGGTCCATTTGCACGGCAGCGCAACGATAAAGAACGGGTTAGCTTTAGCTGTCGGTTCACTTGTCCATTTGCAAGGCTGCGCAAAGATAAAGCACGAGTTAGCTTTAACTGTCGTTTCCCTTGTCCATTTGAACGGCTGCGCAGCGATAAAGCACGGGTTAATTTTAGCTGTCGATTCCCTTGTCCAATTACACGGCTGCGACAAGATAAAGCACGTGTTAGCTTTAGCTGTCGGTTCCCGTGTCCATTTGAACGGGTGCGCAACGATAAAGCATGGGTTAGCTTTAGCTGTCGGTTCCCTTGTCCATTTGCACGGCTGCCCCACAATAAAGCACGGGTTAGCTTTAGCTGTCGGTTCCCTTGTCCATTTGCACGGCAGCGCAACGATAAAGCACGGGTTAGCTTTAGCTGTCAGTTCCCTTTTCCATTTGCACGGCAGCGCAACGATAAAGCACGTGTTAGCTTTAGCTATCGGTTCCCTTGTCCATTTGCACGGCTGCGCAACGATAAAGCACGGGTAAGCTTTAGCTGTCGGTTCCCTTGTCCCTTTGCACGGCTGCCAAACGATAAAGCACGGGTTAGCTTTAGCTGTCAGTTCCCTTGTCCATTTGCACGGCTGCGCAACGATAAAGCACGGGTTAGCTTTAGCTGTCGGTTCGCTTGTCCATTTTCGCGGCAACG
Source organism: Sepioteuthis lessoniana (assembly GCA_963585895.1). NCBI lineage: Eukaryota > Metazoa > Mollusca > Cephalopoda > Myopsida > Loliginidae > Sepioteuthis > Sepioteuthis lessoniana. The sequence continues at coordinate 85,276,799 of OY757904.1, read as the reverse complement.
CAACGATAAAGCACGGGTTAGCTTTAGCTGTCGGTTCACTTGTCCATTTGCACAGCAACGCAACGATAAAGCACGGGTTAGCTTTAGCTGTCGGTTCCCTTGTCCATTTGCACGGCTGCGCAACAATAAAGCACGGGTTAGCTTTAGCTGTGGGTTCCCTTGTCCATTTCCACGGCTGCACAACGATAAAGCACAACCTAGTTTTAGCTGTCGATTCCCTTGTCCATTTGCACGGCAGCGCAACGATAAAGCACGGGTTAGCTTTAGCTGTCGGTTCCCTTGTCCATTTGCACGGCAGCGCAACGATAAAGCACGGGTTAGTTTAGCTCTCAGTTCCCTTGTCCATTTGCACTGCAGCGCAACGATAAAGCACAGGTTAGCTTTAGCTGTCAGTTCCCTTGTCCATTTGCACGTCTGCGCAACGATAAAGCACGGGTTAGCTTTAGCTGTCGGTTCCCTTGTCCATTTGCACGGCTGCGCAGCGATAAAGCACGGGTTAGCTTTAGCTGTGGGTTCCCTTGTCCATTTCCACGGCTGCGCAACGATAAAGCACGAGTTAGCTTTAGCTGTCGATTCCCTTGTCCAATTACACGGCTGCGACAAGATAAAGCACGTGTTAGCTTTAGCTGTCGGTTCCCGTGTCCATTTGAACGGGTGCGCAACGATAAAGCACGGGTTAGCTTTAGCTGTTGGTTCCCTTGTCCATTTGCACGGCTGCCCCACAATAAAGCACGGGTTAGCTTTAGCTGTCGGTTCCCTTGTCCATTTGCACGGCAGCACAACGATAAAGCACGGGTTAGCTTTAGCTATCGGTTCCCTTGTCCATTTGCACGGCTGCGCATCGATAAAGCACGGGTTAGCTTTAGCTGTCAATTCCCGTGTCAATTTGAACGGCTGCGCAACGATAAAGCACGGGTTAGCTTTAACTGTCGGTTCCCTTGTCCATTTGCACGGCAGCGCAACGATAAAGCACGGGTAGCTTTAGCTGTCGGTTCACTTGTCCATTTGCACGGCAGCGCAACGATAAAGCATGGGTTAACTTTAGCTGTGGGTTCCCTTGTCCATTTGCACGGCTGCGCAACGATAAAGCACGGGTTAGCTTTAGCTGTCGGTTCCCTTGTCCATTTGCACGGCTGCGCAACGATTAAGCACGGGTTAGCTTTAGCTGTCGGTTCCCTGTCCATTTGCACGGCAGTGCAACGATAAATCACGGGTAAGCTTTAGCTGTCGGTTCCCTTGTCCCTTTGCACGGCTGCGCAACGATAAAGCACGGGTTAGCTTTAGCTGTCGGTTCCCTTGTCCATTTGCACTGCAGCGCAACGATAAAGCATGTGTTAGCCTTAGCTGTCGGTTCCCTTGTCCTTTTGCACGCCTGAGCAACGATAAAGCACGGATTAGCTTTTGCTGTCGCTTCCCTTGTCCATTTTTACGGCTGCGCAACGATAAATCACGGGTTAGCTTTAGCTGTCGGTTCCCTTGTCCATTTGCACGGCTGGGCAGCAATAAAGCACTGGTTAGCTTTACTGTCGGTTCCCTTGTCCATTTGCACGGCAGCGAAACGATAAAGCACGGGTTAGCTTTAGCTGTCGGTTCCCTTGTCCATTTGCACGGCTGCACAACGATAAAGCACGGGTAAGCTTTAGCTCTCGGTTCCCTTGTCCATTTGCACGGCTGCGCAGCGATAAAGCACATGTTATCTTTAGCTGTCGGTTTCCTTGTCCATTTGCACGGCAGCGCAACGATAAAGCACGGGTTAGCTTTAGCTGTCGGTTCCCTTGTCCATTTGTGCGGCTGCGCAGCGATAAAGCACGGGTTAATTTTAGCTGTCAGTTCCCTTGTCCATTTGCACGGCTGCGCAAAGGTAAAGCACGGGTTAGCTTTAGCTGTCGGTTCCCTTGTCCATTTGCACGGCTGCGCAACGATAAAGCACGGGTTAGCTTTAGCTGTCGGCTCCCTTGTCCATTTGCGCGGCTGCGCCGCGATAAAGCACGAGTTACTTTTAGCTGTCAGTTCCCTTGTCCATTTGCACGGCTGCGCAAAGGTAATGCACGGGTTAGCTTTAGCTGTCGGTTCCCTTGTCCATTTGCACGGCTGCGCAACGATAAAGCACAGGTCAGCTTTACCTGTCGGTTCCCTTGTCCATTTGCACGGCTGCGCAACGATTAAGCCCGGGTTAGCTTTAGCTGTCGGTTCCCTTGTCCATTTGCACGGCAGCGCAACGATTAAGCACAGGTTAGCTTTAGCTGTCGGTTCCCTGGCCATTTGCACGGCAGCGCAACGATAAATCACGGGTAAGCTTTAGCTGTCGGTTCCCTTGTCCCTTTGCACGGCTGCGCAGTGATAAAGCACGGGTTTGCTTTAGCTGTCGGTTCCCTGTCCATTTGCACGGCAGTGCAACGATAAAGAACGGGTTAGCTTTAGCTGTCGGTTCACTTGTCCATGTGCAAGGCTGCGCAACGATAAAGCACGGGTTAGCTTTAACTGTCGGTTCCCTGGTCCATTTGCACGGCAGCGCAACGATAAAAAACGGGTTAGCTTTAGCTGTCGGTTCACTTGTCCATTTGCAAGGCTGCGCAACGATAAAGCACGGGTTTTCTTTAGCTGTCGGTTCCCTGTCCATTTGCACGGCAGTGCAACGATAATTCACGGGTAAGCTTTAGCTGTCGGTTCCCTTGTCCATTTGCACGGGTGCGCAACGATAAAGCACGGGTTAGCTTTAGCTGTCGGTTCCCTTGTCCATTTGCACGGCACCGCAACGATAAAGCACGGGTTAGCTTTAGCTGTCGGTTCCCTTGTCCATTTGCACGGCTGCGCAACGATAAAGCACGGGTTAGCTTTAGCTGTCGGTTTCCTTGTCCATTTGCAAAGCTGCGCAACGATGAAGCACGGGTTAGCTTTAGCTGTCGGTTCCCTTGTCCATTTGCACGGCTGCGCAGCGATAAAGCACGGGTTAGCTTTAGCTGTCGGTTCCCTGGTCCATTTGCACGGCGTGGAAGCGATAGAGCACGGGTAAGCTTTAGCTGTCGGTTCCCTTGTCCATTTGCACGGCTGCGCAGCGATAAAACACGGGTTAGCTTTAGCTGTCGGTTCCCTTGTCCATTTGCACGGCTGCCAAACGATAAAGCACGGGTTAGCTTTAGCTGTCGGTTCCCTTATCCATTTGCACGGTAGCGCAACGATAAAGCACGGGTTAGCTTTAGCTGTCGGTTCACTTGTCCATTTGCACGGCAGCGCAACGATAAAGCACGGGTTAGCTTTAGCTGTCGGTTCCCTTGTCCATTTGCTCGGCTGCGCAGCGATAAAGCACGGGTAAACATTAGCTGTCGGTTCCCTTGTCCATTTGCACGGCTGCGCAGCAATAAAGCACGGGTTAGCTTTAGCTGTCGGTTCCCTTGTCCATTTGCACGGCTGCGCAACGATAAAGCACGGGTTAGCTTTAGCTGTTGGTTCCCGTGTCCCTGTGAACAGCTGCGCAACGAAAAAGCATTGGTTAGCTTTAGCTGTCGGTTCCCTTGTCCATTTGCACGCTTGCGCAACGATAAAGCACAGGTAAGCATTAGCTGTCGGTTCCCTTGTCCATTTGCACGGCTGCGCAGCGATAAAGCACGGGTTAGCTTTAGCTGTCGGTTCCCTTGTCCATTTGCACGGCTGCGCAACGATTAAGCACGGGTTAGCTTTAGCTGTCGGTTCACTTGTCCATTTGCACGTCATTGCAACGATAAATCACCGGTTAGCTTTAGCTGTCGGTTCCCTTGTCCATTTGCACGGCTGCGCAACGATAAAACACGGGTTAGCTTTAGCTGTCGGTTCCCTTGTCCATTTGCACGGCTGCGCAACGATAAAGCCCGGTTTCGCTTTAGCTGTCTGTTCCCTGGTCCATTTGCACGGCAGCGCAACGATAAAGAACGGGTTAGCTTTAGCTGTCGGTTCACTTGTCCATTTGCAAGGCTGCGCAAAGATAAAGCACGAGTTAGCTTTAACTGTCGTTTCCCTTGTCCATTTGAACGGCTGCGCAACGATAAAGCACGGGTTAGCTTTAGCTGTCGGTTCCCTTGTCCATTTGCACGGCAGCGCAACGATAAAGCACGGGTTAGCTTTAGCTGTCGGTTCCCTTGTCCATTTGCACGGCAGCGCAACGATAAAGCACGGGTTAGCTTTAGCTGTCGGTTCCCTTGTCCATTTTTACGGCAGCGCAACGATAAAGCACGGGTTAGCTTTAGCTGTCGGTTCCCTTGTCCATTTGCACGGGTACGCAACGATAAAGCACGGGTTAGTTTAGCTCTCAGTTCCCTTGTCCATTTGCACTGCAGCGCAACGATAAAGCACAGGTTAGCTTTAGCTGTCAGTTCCCTTGTCCATTTGCACGTCTGCGCAACGATAAAGCACGGGTTAGCTTTAGCTGTCGGTTCCCTTGTCCATTTGCACGGCAGCGCAACGATAAAGAACGGGTTAGCTTTAGCTGTCGGTTCCCTTGTCCATTTGCACGGCAGCGCAACGATAAAGCACGGTTTAGCTTTAGCTGTCGGTTCCCTTGTCCATTTTTACGGCAGCGCAACGATAAAGCACGGGTTAGCTTTAGCTGTCGGTTCCCTTGTCCATTTGCACGGCAGCGCAACGATAAAGCACGGGTTAGTTTAGCTCTCAGTTCCCTTGTCCATTTGCACTGCAGCGCAACGATAAAGCACAGGTTTGCTTTAGCTGTCAGTTCCCTTGTCCATTTGCACGTCTGCGCAACGATAAAGCACGGGTTAGCTTTAGCTGTCGGTTCCTTTGTCCATTTGCACGGCTGCGCAGCGATAAAGCACTGGTTAGCTTTAGCTGTCGGTTCCCTTGTCCATTTGCACGGCGTGGCAGCGATAAAGCACGGGTAAGCATTAGCTGTCGGTTCTCTTGTCCATTTGCACGGCTGCGCAGCGATAAAGCACGGGTTAGCTTTAGCTGTCGGTTCGCTTGTCCATTTGCACGGCGTGGCAGCGATAAAGCACTGGTTAGCTTTAGCTGTCGGTTCCCTTGTCCATTTGCACGGCTGCGCAACGATAAAGCACGGGTTAGCTTTAGCTGTCGGTTCCCTTGTCCATTTGCACGGTGCGCAACGATAAAGCACGGGTTAGCTTTAGCTGTCGGTTCACTTGTCCATGTGCAAGGCTGCCCAACGATAAAGCACGGGTTAGCTTTAGCTGTCGGTTCCCTTGTCCATTTGCACGGCTGCGCAACGATAAAGCACAGGTCAGCTTTAGCTGTCGGTTCCCTTGTCCATTTGCACGGCTGCGCAACGATTAAGCCCGGGTTAGCTTTAGCTGTCGGTTCCCTTGTCCATTTGCACGGCAGCGCAACGATTAAGCACAGGTTAGCTTTAGCTGTCGGTTCCCTGGCCATTTGCACGGCAGCGCAACGATAAATCACGGGTAAGCTTTAGCTGTCGGTTCCCTTGTCCCTTTGCACGGCTACGCAGTGATAAAGCACGGGTTTGCTTTAGCTGTCGGTTCCCTGTCCATTTGCACGGCAGTGCAACGATAAAGAACGGGTTAGCTTTAGCTGTCGGTTCACTTGTCCATGTGCAAGGCTGCGCAACGATAAAGCACGGGTTAGCTTTAACTGTCGGTTCCCTGGTCCATTTGCACGGCAGCGCAACGATAAAAAACGGGTTAGCTTTAGCTGTCGGTTCACTTGTCCATTTGCAAGGCTGCGCAACGATAAAGCACGAGTTTGCTTTAGCTGTCGGTTCCCTGTCCATTTGCACGGCAGTGCAACGATAATTCACGGGTAAGCTTTAGCTGTCGGTTCCCTTGTCCATTTGCACGGGTGCGCAACGATAAAGCACGGGTTAGCTTTAGCTGTCGGTTCCCTTGTCCATTTGCACGGCACCGCAACGATAAAGCACGGGTTAGCTTTAGCTGTCGGTTCCCTTGTCCATTTGCACGGCTGCGCAACGATAAAGCACGGGTTAGCTTTAGCTGTCGGTTTCCTTGTCCATTTGCACGGCTGCGCAACGATGAAGCACGGGTTAGCTTTAGCTGTCGGTTCCCTTGTCCATTTGCACGGCTGCGCAGCGATAAAGCACGGGTTAGCTATAGCTGTCGGTTCCCTGGTCCATTTGCACGGCGTGGAAGCGATAAAGCACGGGTAAGCTTTAGCTGTCGGTTCCCTTGTCCATTTGCACGGCTGCCAAACGATAAAGCACGGGTTAGCTTTAGCTGTCGGTTCCCTTATCCATTTGCACGGTAGCGCAACGATAAAGCACGGGTTAGCTTTAGCTGTCGGTTCACTTGTCCATTTGCACGGCAGCGCAACGATAAAGCACGGGTTAGCTTTAGCTGTCGGTTCCCTTGTCCATTTGCACGGCTGCCAAACGATAAAGCACGGGTTAGCTCTAGCTGTCGGTTCACTTGTCCATTTGCACGGCAGCGCAACGATAAAGCACGGGTTAGCTTTAGCTGTCGGTTCCCTTGTCCATTTGCACGGCTGCGCAGCGATAAAACACGGGTTAGCTTTAGCTGTGGGTTCCCTTGTCCATTTGCACGGCTGCCAAACGATAAAGCACGGGTTAGCTTTAGCTGTCGGTTCCCTTATCCATTTGCACGGTAGCGCAACGATAAAGCACGGGTTAGCTTTAGCTGTCGGTTCACTTGTCCATTTGCACGGCAGCGCAACGATAAAGCACGGGTTAGCTTTAGCTGTCGGTTCCCTTGTCCATTTGCACGGCGTGGCAGCGATAAAGCACGGGTAAGCATTAGCTGTCGGTTCCCTTGTCCATTTGCACGGCTGCGCAGCAATAAAGCACGGGTTAGCTTTAGCTGTCGGTTCCCTTGTCCATTTGCACGGCTGCGCAACGATAAAGCACGGGTTAGCTTTTGCTGTTGGTTCCCGTGTCCCTGTGAACAGCTGCGCAACGAAAAAGCATTGGTTAGCTTTAGCTGTCGGTTCCCTTGTCCATTTGCACGCTTGCGCAACGATAAAGCACAGGTAAGCATTAGCTGTCGGTTCCCTTGTCCATTTGCACGGCTGCGCAGCGATAAAGCACGGGTTAGCTTTAGCTGTCGGTTCCCTTGTCCATTTGCACGGCTGCGCAACGATTAAGCACGGGTTAGCTTTAGCTGTCGGTTCCCTTGTCCATTTGCACGGCTGCGCAACGATAAAACACAGGTTAGCTTTAGCTGTCGGTTCCCTTGTCCATTTGCACGGCTGCGCAACGATAAAGCCCGGTTTCGCTTTAGCTGTCTGTTCCCTGGTCAATTTGCACGGCAGCGCAACGATAAAGAACGGGTTAGCTTTAGCTGTCGGTTCACTTGTCCATTTGCAAGGCTGCGCAACGATAAAGCACGAGTTAGCTTTAACTGTCGTTTCCCTTGTCCATTTGAACGGCTGCGCAACGATAAAGAACGGGTTAGCTTTAGCTGTCTGTTCCCTTGTCCATTTGCACGGCAGCGCAACGATAAAGAACGGGTTAGCTTTAGCTGTCGGTTCCCTTGTCCATTTGCACGGCAGCGCAACGATAAAGCACGGGTTAGCTTTAGCTGTCGGTTCCCTTCTCCTTTTTTACGGCAGCGCAACGATAAAGCACGGGTTAGCTTTAGCTGTCGGTTCCCTTGTCCATTTGCACGGCAGCGCAACGATAAAGCACGGGTTAGTTTAGCTCTCAGTTCCCTTGTCCATTTGCACTGCAGCGCAACGATAAAGCACAGGTTACCTTTAGCTGTCAGTTCCCTTGTCCATTTGCACGTCTGCGCAACGATAAAGCACGGGTTAGCTTTAGCTGTCGGTTCCCTTGTCCATTTGCACGGCTGCGCAGCGATAAAGCACTGGTTAGCTTTAGCTGTCGGTTCCCTTGTCCATTTGCACGGCGTGGCAGCTATAAAGCACGGGTAAGCATTAGCTGTCGGTTCTCTTGTCCATTTGCACGGCTGCGCAGCGATAAAGCACGGGTTAGCTTTAGCTGTCGGTTCCCATGTCCATTTGCACCGCGTGGCAGCGATAAAGCACGGGTAAGCATTAGCTGTCGGTTCCCTTGTCCATTTGCACGGCTGCGCAGCGATAAAGCACTGGTTAGCTTTAGCTGTCGGTTCCCTTGTCCATTTGCACGGCTGCGCAACGATAAAGCACGGGTTAGCTTTAGCTGTCGGTTACCTTGTCCATTTGCACGGCTGCGCAACGATAAAGCACGGGTTAGCTTTAGCTGTCGGTTCCCTTGTCCATTTGCACGGCAGCGCAACGATAAAGCACGGGTTAGCTTTACCTGTCGGTTCCCTTGTCCATTTGCACGGCTGCGCAGATGTAAAGCACGGGTTAGCTTTCGCTGTCGGTTCCCTTGTCCATTTCCACGGCTGCGCAACGATAAAGCACAGGTCAGCTTTAGCAGTCGGTTCCCTTGTCCATTTGCACGGCAGCGCAACGATTAAGCACGGGTTAGCTTTAGCTGTCGGTTCCCTGTCCATTTGCACGGCAGTGCAACGATAAATCACGGGTAAGCTTTAGCTGTCGGTTCCCTTGTCCTTTTGCACGGCTGCGCAGCGATAAAACACGGGTTAGCTTTAGCTGTCAGTTCCCTTGTCCATTTGCACGGCTGCGCAACGATAAAGCACTGGTTAGCTTTAGCAGTCGGTTCCCTTGTCCATTTGCACGGTAGCACAACGATAAAGCACGGGTTAGCTTTAGCTGTCTGATCACTTGTCCATTTGCACGGCAACGCAACGATAAAGCACGGGTTAGTTTTAGCTGTCGGTTCCCTTGTCCATTTGCACGGCTGCGCAGCGATAAAACACAGGTTAGCTTTAGCTGTAGGTTCCCTTGTCCATTTCCACGGCTGCGCAACGATAAAGCACGAGTTAGCCTTAGCTGTCGATTCCCTTGTCCAATTGCACGGCAGCGCAACGATAAAGCACGGGTTAGCTTTAGCTGTCGGTTCCCTTGTCCATTTGCACGGCAGCGCAACGATAAAGCACGGGTTAGCTTTAGCTGTCGGTTCCCTGGTCCATTTGCACGGCAGCGCAACGATAAAGAACGGGTTAGCTTTAGCTGTCGGTTCACTTGTCCATTTGCAAGGCTGCGCAACGATAAAGCATGAGTTAGCTTTAAATGTCGCTTCCCTTGTCCATTTGCACGGCTGCGCAACGGTAAAGCACAGGTAAGCTTTAGCTGTCGGTTCCCTTGTCCATTTGCACGGCTGCGATAAGATAAAGCACGGGTTAGCTTTAGCTGTCGGTTCCCGTGTCCATTTGAACGGCTGCGCAACGATAAAGCACGGGTTAGCTGTAGCTGTCGGTTCCCTTGTCCATTTGCACGGCTGCGCAACAATAAAGCACGGGTTAGCTTTAGCTGTCGGTTCCCTTGTCCATTTGCACGGCAGCAAAACGATAAAGCACGGGTTAGCTTTAGCTGTCGGTTCCCTTGTCCATTTACGGCTGCGCAACGATAAAGCACGGGTAAGCTTTAGCTGTCAGTTCCCTTGTCCATTGGCACGGCTGCGCAGCGATAAAGCACAGGTTACCTTTAGCTGTCGGTTTCCTTGTCCATTTGCACGGCTGCGCAACGATAAAGCACGGGTTAGCTTTAGCTGTCGGTTCCCTTGACCATTTGCACGGCTTCGCAACGATAAAGCACGGGTTAGCTTTAGCTGTCGGTTGCCTTGTCCATTTTTACGGCTGCGCAGCGATAAAGCACATGTTAGATTTAGCTGTCGGTTCCCTTGTCCATTTGCACGGCTGCGCAGCGATAAAGCACGGGTTAGCTTTAGCTGTCGGTTCCCTTGTCCATTTGCACGGCTGTGCAGCAATAAAGCACGGGTTAGCTTTAGCTGTCGGTTCACTTGTCTATTTGGTCGGCTTCGCAACGATAAAGTATGCGTTAGCTTTAGCTGTCGGTTCCCTTGTCCATTTGCATTGCTGGGCAGCGATAAAGCACGGGTTAGCTTTAGCTGTCTGTTCCCTTGTCCATTTGCACGGCTGCGCAACGGTAAAGCATGGGTTACCTTTAGCTGTCACTTCCTTTGTCCATTTTCACGGCTACGCAACGATAAAACACGGGTTAGCTTTAGCTGTCAGTTCCCTTGTCCATTTGCACGGCGGCGCAACGATAAAGCACGGGTTAGCTTTAGCTGTCGGTTCCCTTGTCCATTTGCACGGCAGCGCAACGATAAAGCACGGGTTAGCTTTAGCTGTCGGTTCCCTGTCCATTAGCACGGCAGTGCAACGATAAATCACGGGTAAGCTTTAGCTGTCGGTTCCCTTGTCCATTTGCACGGCTGCGCAACGATAAAGCACGGGTTAGCTTTAGCTGTGGGTTCCCTTGTCCATTTCCACGGCTGCGCAACGATAAAGCACGAGTTAGCTTTAGCTGTCGATTCCCTTGTCCATTTGCACGGCTGCGCAACGGTAAAGCATGGGTTACCTTTAGCTGTCACTTCCTTTGTCCATTTTCACGGCTACGCAACGATAAAACACGGGTTAGCTTTAGCTGTCAGTTCCCTTGTCCATTTGCACGGCTGCGCAATGATAAAGCATTGGTTAGCTTTAGCTGTCGGTTCCCTTGTCCATTTGCACGGTAGCGCAACGATAAAGCACGGATTAGCTTTAGCTGTCGGTTCACTTGTCCATTTGCACGGCAACGCAACGATAAAGCACGGGTTAGCTTTAGCTGTCGGTTCCCTTGTCCATTTGCACGGCTGCGCAGCGATAAAGCACGGGTTAGCTTTAGCTGTGGGTTCCCTTGTCCATTTCCACGGCTGCGCAACGATAAAGCACGAGTTAGCTTTAGCTGTCGATTCCCTTGTCCAATTACACGGCTGCGACAAGATAAAGCACGTGTTAGCTTTAGCTGTCGGTTCACTTGTCCATTTGCAAGGCTGCGCAACGATAAAGCATGAGTTAGCTTTAAATGTCGCTTCCCTTGTCCATTTGCACGGCTGCGCAACGGTAAAGCACAGGTAAGCTTTAGCTGTCGGTTCCCTTGTCCATTTGCACGGCTGCGATAAGATAAAGCACGGGTTAGCTTTAGCTGTCGGTTCCCGTGTCCATTTGAACGGCTGCGCAACGATAAAGCACGGGTTAGCTGTAGCTGTCGGTTCCCTTGTCCATTTGCACGGCTGCGCAACAATAAAGCACGGGTTAGCTTTAGCTGTCGGTTCCCTTGTCCATTTGCACGGCAGCAAAACGATAAAGCACGGGTTAGCTTTAGCTGTCGGTTCCCTTGTCCATTTACGGCTGCGCAACGATAAAGCACGGGTAAGCTTTAGCTGTCAGTTCCCTTGTCCATTGGCACGGCTGCGCAGCGATAAAGCACAGGTTACCTTTAGCTGTCGGTTTCCTTGTCCATTTGCACGGCTGCGCAACGATAAAGCACGGGTTAGCTTTAGCTGTCGGTTCCCTTGACCATTTGCACGGCTTCGCAACGATAAAGCACGGGTTAGCTTTAGCTGTCGGTTGCCTTGTCCATTTTTACGGCTGCGCAGCGATAAAGCACATGTTAGATTTAGCTGTCGGTTCCCTTGTCCATTTGCACGGCTGCGCAGCGATAAAGCACGGGTTAGCTTTAGCTGTCGGTTCCCTTGTCCATTTGCACGGCTGTGCAGCAATAAAGCACGGGTTAGCTTTAGCTGTCGGTTCACTTGTCTATTTGGTCGGCTTCGCAACGATAAAGTATGCGTTAGCTTTAGCTGTCGGTTCCCTTGTCCATTTGCATTGCTGGGCAGCGATAAAGCACGGGTTAGCTTTAGCTGTCTGTTCCCTTGTCCATTTGCACGGCTGCGCAACGGTAAAGCATGGGTTACCTTTAGCTGTCACTTCCTTTGTCCATTTTCACGGCTACGCAACGATAAAACACGGGTTAGCTTTAGCTGTCAGTTCCCTTGTCCATTTGCACGGCGGCGCAACGATAAAGCACGGGTTAGCTTTAGCTGTCGGTTCCCTTGTCCATTTGCACGGCAGCGCAACGATAAAGCACGGGTTAGCTTTAGCTGTCGGTTCCCTGTCCATTAGCACGGCAGTGCAACGATAAATCACGGGTAAGCTTTAGCTGTCGGTTCCCTTGTCCATTTGCACGGCTGCGCAACGATAAAGCACGGGTTAGCTTTAGCTGTGGGTTCCCTTGTCCATTTCCACGGCTGCGCAACGATAAAGCACGAGTTAGCTTTAGCTGTCGATTCCCTTGTCCATTTGCACGGCTGCGCAACGGTAAAGCATGGGTTACCTTTAGCTGTCACTTCCTTTGTCCATTTTCACGGCTACGCAACGATAAAACACGGGTTAGCTTTAGCTGTCAGTTCCCTTGTCCATTTGCACGGCTGCGCAATGATAAAGCATTGGTTAGCTTTAGCTGTCGGTTCCCTTGTCCATTTGCACGGTAGCGCAACGATAAAGCACGGATTAGCTTTAGCTGTCGGTTCACTTGTCCATTTGCACGGCAACGCAACGATAAAGCACGGGTTAGCTTTAGTTGTCGGTTCCCTTGTCCATTTGCACGGCTGCGCAGCGATAAAGCACGGGTTAGCTTTAGCTGTGGGTTCCCTTGTCCATTTCCACGGCTGCGCAACGATAAAGCACGAGTTAGCTTTAGCTGTCGATTCCCTTGTCCAATTACACGGCTGCGACAAGATAAAGCACGTGTTAGCTTTAGCTGTCGGTTCCCGTGTCCATTTGAACGGGTGCGCAACGATAAAGCACGGGTTAGCTTTAGCTGTCGGTTCCCTTGTCCATTTGCACGGCTGCCCCACAATAAAGCACGGGTTAGCTTTAGCTGTCGGTTCCCTTGTCCATTTGCACGGCAGCGCAACGATAAAGCACGGGTTAGCTTTAGCTGTCAGTTCCCTTTTCCATTTGCACGGCAGCGCAACGATAAAGCACGTGTTAGCTTTAGCTATCGGTTCCCTTGTCCATTTGCACGGCTGCGCAACGATAAAGCACGGGTAAGCTTTAGCTGTCGGTTCCCTTGTCCCTTTGCACGGCTGCCAAACGATAAAGCACGGGTTAGCTTTAGCTGTCAGTTCCCTTGTCCATTTGCACGGCTGCGCAACGATAAAGCACGGGTTAGCTTTAGCTGTCGGTTCGCTTGTCCATTTTCGCGGCAACGCAACGATAAAGCACGGGTTAGCTTTAGCTGTCGGTTCACTTGTCCATTTGCACGGCAACGCAACGATAAAGCACGGGTTAGCTTTAGCTGTCGGTTCCCTTGTCCATTTGCACGGCTGCGCAACAATAAAGCACGGGTTAGCTTTAGCTGTGGGTTCCCTTGTCCATTTCCACGGCTGCACAACGATAAAGCACAACCTAGTTTTAGCTGTCGATTCCCTTGTCCATTTGCACGGCAGCGCAACGATAAAGCACGGGTTAGCTTTAGCTGTCGGTTCCCTTGTCCATTTGCACGGCAGCGCAACGATAAAGCACGGGTTAGTTTAGCTCTCAGTTCCCTTGTCCATTTGCACTGCAGCGCAACGATAAAGCACAGGTTAGCTTTAGCTGTCAGTTCCCTTGTCCATTTGCACGTCTGCGCAACGATAAAGCACGGGTTAGCTTTAGCTGTCGGTTCCCTTGTCCATTTGCACGGCTGCGCAGCGATAAAGCACGGGTTAGCTTTAGCTGTGGGTTCCCTTGTCCATTTCCACGGCTGCGCAACGATAAAGCACGAGTTAGCTTTAGCTGTCGATTCCCTTGTCCAATTACACGGCTGCGACAAGATAAAGCACGTGTTAGCTTTAGCTGTCGGTTCCCGTGTCCATTTGAACGGGTGCGCAACGATAAAGCACGGGTTAGCTTTAGCTGTCGGTTCCCTTGTCCATTTGCACGGCTGCCCCACAATAAAGCACGGGTTAGCTTTAGCTGTCGGTTCCCTTGTCCATTTGCACGGCAGCGCAACGATAAAGCACGGGTTAGCTTTAGCTGTCAGTTCCCTTTTCCATTTGCACGGCAGCGCAACGATAAAGCACGTGTTAGCTTTAGCTATCGGTTCCCTTGTCCATTTGCACGGCTGCGCAACGATAAAGCACGGGTAAGCTTTAGCTGTCGGTTTCCTTGTCCCTTTTCACGGCTGCCAAACGATAAAGCACGGGTTAGCTTTAGCTGTCAGTTCCCTTGTCCATTTGCACGGCTGCGCAACGATAAAGCACGGGTTAGCTTTAGCTGTCGGTTCGCTTGTCCATTTTCGCGGCAACGCAACGATAAAGCACGGGTTAGCTTTAGCTGTCGGTTCACTTGTCCATTTGCACGGCAACGCAACGATAAAGCACGGGTTAGCTTTAGCTGTCGGTTCCCTTGTCCATTTGCACGGCTGCGCAACAATAAAGCACGGGTTAGCTTTAGCTGTGGGTTCCCTTGTCCATTTCCACGGCTGCACAACGATAAAGCACAACCTAGTTTTAGCTGTCGATTCCCTTGTCCATTTGCACGGCAGCGCAACGATAAAGCACGGGTTAGCTTTAGCTGTCGGTTCCCTTGTCCATTTGCACGGCAGCGCAACGATAAAGCACGGGTTAGTTTAGCTCTCAGTTCCCTTGTCCATTTGCACTGCAGCGCAACGATAAAGCACAGGTTAGCTTTAGCTGTCAGTTCCCTTGTCCATTTGCACGTCTGCGCAACGATAAAGCACGGGTTAGCTTTAGCTGTCGGTTCCCTTGTCCATTTGCACGGCTGCGCAGCGATAAAGCACGGGTTAGCTTTAGCTGTCGGTTCCCTTGTCCATTTGCACGGCTGCGCAACGATAAAGCACGGGTTAGCTTTAGCTGTCGGTTCCCTTGTCCATTTGCACGGCAGCGCAACGATAAAGCACGGGTTAGCTTTACCTGTCGGTTCCCTTGTCCATTTGCACGGCTGCGCAAATGTAAAGCACGGGTTAGCTTTCGCTGTCGGTTCCCTTGTCCATTTCCACGGCTGCGCAACGATAAAGCACAGGTCAGCTTTAGCAGTCGGTTCCCTTGTCCATTTGCACGGCAGCGCAACGATTAAGCACGGGTTAGCTTTAGCTGTCGGTTCCCTGTCCATTTGCACGGCAGTGCAACGATAAATCACGGGTAAGCTTTAGCTGTCGGTTCCCTTGTCCTTTTGCACGGCTGCGCAGCGATAAAACACGGGTTAGCTTTAGCTGTCAGTTCTCTTGTCCATTTGCACGGCTGCGCAACGATAAAGCACGAGTTAGCCTTAGCTGTCGATTCCCTTGTCCAATTGCACGGCAGCGCAACGATAAAGCACGGGTTAGCTTTAGCTGTCGGTTCCCTTGTCCATTTGCACGGCAGCGCAACGATAAAGCACGGGTTAGCTTTAGCTGTCGGTTCCCTGGTCAATTTGCACGGCAGCGCAACGATAAAGAACGGGTTAGCTTTAGCTGTCGGTTCACTTGTCCATTTGCAAGGCTGCGCAACGATAAAGCATGAGTTAGCTTTAAATGTCGCTTCCCTTGTCCATTTGCACGGCTGCGCAACGGTAAAGCACAGGTAAGCTTTAGCTGTCGGTTCCCTTGTCCATTTGCACGGCTGCGGTAAGATAAAGCACGGGTTAGCTTTAGCTGTCGGTTCCCGTGTCCATTTGAACGGCTGCGCAACGATAAAGCACGGGTTAGCTGTAGCTGTCGGTTCCCTTGTCCATTTGCAGTGCTGCGCAACAATAAAGCACGGGTTAGCTTTAGCTGTCGGTTCCCTTGTCCATTTGCACGGCTGCGCAACGATAAAGCACGGGTTAGCTTTAGCTGTCGGTTCCCTTGTCCATTTACGGCTGCGCAACGATAAAGCACGGGTAAGCTTTAGCTGTCAGTTCCCTTGTCCATTGGCACGGCTGCGCAGCGATAAAGCACAGGTTACCTTTAGCTGTCGGTTTCCTTGTCCATTTGCACGGCTGCGCAACGATAAAGCACGGGTTAGCTTTAGCTGTCGGTTCCCTTGACCATTTGCACGGCTTCGCAACGATAAAGCACGGGTTAGCTTTAGCTGTCGGTTGCCTTGTCCATTTTTACGGCTGCGCAGCGATAAAGCACATGTTAGATTTAGCTGTCGGTTCCCTTGTCCATTTGCACGGCTGCGCAGCGATAAAGCACGGGTTAGCTTTAGCTGTCGGTTCCCTTGTCCATTTGCACGGCTGTGCAGCAATAAAGCACGGGTTAGCTTTAGCTGTCGGTTCACTTGTCCATTTGGTCGGCTTCGCAACGATAAAGTATGCGTTAGCTTTAGCTGTCGGTTCCCTTGTCCATTTGCATTGCTGGGCAGTGATAAAGCACGGGTTAGCTTTAGCTGTCTGTTCCCTTGTCCATTTGCACGGCTGCGCAACGGTAAAGCATGGGTTACCTTTAGCTGTCACTTCCTTTGTCCATTTTCACGGCTACGCAACGATAAAACACGGGTTAGCTTTAGCTGTCAGTTCCCTTGTCCATTTGCACGGCGGCGCAACGATAAAGCACGGGTTAGCTTTAGCTGTCGGTTCCCTTGTCCATTTGCACGGCAGCGCAACGATAAAGCACGGGTTAGCTTTAGCTGTCGGTTCCCTGTCCATTAGCACGGCAGTGCAACGATAAATCACGGGTAAGCTTTAGCTGTCGGTTCCCTCGTCCCTTTGCACGGCTGCGCAACGATAAAGCACGGGTTAGCTTTAGCTGTCAGTTCCCTTGTCCATTTGCACGGCTGCGCAATGATAAAGCATTGGTTAGCTTTAGCTGTCGGTTCCCTTGTCCATTTGCACGGTAGCGCAACGATAAAGCACGGATTAGCTTTAGCTGTCGGTTCACTTGTCCATTTGCACGGCAACGCAACGATAAAGCACGGGTTAGCTTTAGCTGTCGGTTCCCTTGTCCATTTGCACGGCTGCGCAGCGATAAAGCACGGGTTAGCTTTAGCTGTGGGTTCCCTTGTCCATTTCCACGGCTGCGCAGCGATAAAGCACGAGTTAGCTTTAGCTGTCGATTCCCTTGTCCAATTACACGGCTGCGACAAGATAAAGCACGTGTTAGCTTTAGCTGTCGGTTCCCGTGTCCATTTGAACGGGTGCGCAACGATAAAGCACGGGTTAGCTTTAGCTGTCGGTTCCCTTGTCCATTTGCACGGCTGCCCCACAATAAAGCACGGGTTAGCTTTAGCTGTCGGTTCCCTTGTCCATTTGCACGGCAGCGCAACGATAAAGCACGGGTTAGCTTTAGCTGTCAGTTCCCTTTTCCATTTGCACGGCAGCGCAACGATAAAGCACGTGTTAGCTTTAGCTATCGGTTCCCTTGTCCATTTGCACGGCTGCGCAACGATAAAGCACGGGTAAGCTTTAGCTGTCGGTTCCCTTGTCCCTTTGCACGGCTGCCAAACGATAAAGCACGGGTTAGCTTTAGCTGTCAGTTCCCTTGTCCATTTGCACGGCTGCGCAACGATAAAGCACGGGTTAGCTTTAGCTGTCGGTTCGCTTGTCCATTTTCGCGGCAACGCAACGATAAAGCACGGGTTAGCTTTAGCTGTCGGTTCACTTGTCCATTTGCACAGCAACGCAACGATAAAGCACGGGTTAGCTTTAGCTGTCGGTTCCCTTGTCCATTTGCACGGCTGCGCAACAATAAAGCACGGGTTAGCTTTAGCTGTGGGTTCCCTTGTCCATTTCCACGGCTGCACAACGATAAAGCACAACCTAGTTTTAGCTGTCGATTCCCTTGTCCATTTGCACGGCAGCGCAACGATAAAGCACGGGTTAGCTTTAGCTGTCGGTTCCCTTGTCCATTTGCACGGCAGCGCAACGATAAAGCACGGGTTAGTTTAGCTCTCAGTTCCCTTGTCCATTTGCACTGCAGCGCAACGATAAAGCACAGGTTAGCTTTAGCTGTCAGTTCCCTTGTCCATTTGCACGTCTGCGCAACGATAAAGCACGGGTTAGCTTTAGCTGTCGGTTCCCTTGTCCATTTGCACGGCTGCGCAGCGATAAAGCACGGGTTAGCTTTAGCTGTGGGTTCCCTTGTCCATTTCCACGGCTGCGCAACGATAAAGCACGAGTTAGCTTTAGCAGTCGATTCCCTTGTCCAATTACACGGCTGCGACAAGATAAAGCACGTGTTAGCTTTAGCTGTCGGTTCCCGTGTCCATTTGAACGGGTGCGCAACGATAAAGCACGGGTTAGCTTTAGCTGTCGGTTCCCTTGTCCATTTGCACGGCTGCCCCACAATAAAGCACGGGTTAGCTTTAGCTGTCGGTTCCCTTGTCCATTTGCACGGCAGCACAACGATAAAGCACGGGTTAGCTTTAGCTATCGGTTCCCTTGTCCATTTGCACGGCTGCGCATCGATAAAGCACGGGTTAGCTTTAGCTGTCAATTCCCGTGTCAATTTGAACGGCTGCGCAACGATAAAGCACGGGTTAGCTTTAACTGTCGGTTCCCTTGTCCATTTGCACGGCAGCGCAACGATAAAGCACGGGTAGCTTTAGCTGTCGGTTTCCTTGTCCATTTGCACGGCAGCGCAACGATAAAGCATGGGTTAACTTTAGCTGTGGGTTCCCTTGTCCATTTGCACGGCTGCGCAACGATAAAGCACGGGTTAGCTTTAGCTGTCGGTTCCCTTGTCCATTTGCACGGCTGCGCAACGATTAAGCACGGGTAAGCTTTAGCTGTCGGTTCCCTTGTCCTTTTGCACGGCTGCGCAGCGATAAAACACGGGTTAGCTTTAGCTGTCAGTTCTCTTGTCCATTTGCACGGCTGCGCAACGATAAAGCACTGGTTAGCTTTAGCAGTCGGTTCCCTTGTCCATTTGCACGGTAGCACAACGATAAAGCACGGGTTAGCTTTAGCTGTCTGATCACTTGTCCATTTGCACGGCAACGCAACGATAAAGCACGGGTTAGTTTTAGCTGTCGGTTCCCTTGTCCATTTGCACGGCTGCGCAGCGATATAACACAGGTTAGCTTTAGCTGTAGGTTCCCTTGTCCATTTCCACGGCTGCGCAACGATAAAGCACGAGTTAGCCTTAGCTGTCGATTCCCTTGTCCAATTGCACGGCAGCGCAACGATAAAGCACGGGTTAGCTTTAGCTGTCGGTTCCCTTGTCCATTTGCACGGCAGCGCAACGATAAAGCACGGGTTAGCTTTAGCTGTCGGTTCCCTGGTCAATTTGCACGGCAGCGCAACGATAAAGAACGGGTTAGCTTTAGCTGTCGGTTCACTTGTCCATTTGCAAGGCTGCGCAACGATAAAGCATGAGTTAGCTTTAAATGTCGCTTCCCTTGTCCATTTGCACGGCTGCGCAACGGTAAAGCACAGGTAAGCTTTAGCTGTCGGTTCCCTTGTCCATTTGCACGGCTGCGGTAAGATAAAGCACGGGTTAGCTTTAGCTGTCGGTTCCCGTGTCCATTTGAACGGCTGCGCAACGATAAAGCACGGGTTAGCTGTAGCTGTCGGTTCCCTTGTCCATTTGCAGTGCTGCGCAACAATAAAGCACGGGTTAGCTTTAGCTGTCGGTTCCCTTGTCCATTTGCACGGCTGCGCAACGATAAAGCACGGGTTAGCTTTAGCTGTCGGTTCCCTTGTCCATTTACGGCTGCGCAACGATAAAGCACGGGTAAGCTTTAGCTGTCAGTTCCCTTGTCCATTGGCACGGCTGCGCAGCGATAAAGCACAGGTTACCTTTAGCTGTCGGTTTCCTTGTCCATTTGCACGGCTGCGCAACGATAAAGCACGGGTTAGCTTTAGCTGTCGGTTCCCTTGACCATTTGCACGGCTTCGCAACGATAAAGCACGGGTTAGCTTTAGCTGTCGGTTGCCTTGTCCATTTTTACGGCTGCGCAGCGATAAAGCACATGTTAGATTTAGCTGTCGGTTCCCTTGTCCATTTGCACGGCTGCGCAGCGATAAAGCACGGGTTAGCTTTAGCTGTCGGTTCCCTTGTCCATTTGCACGGCTGTGCAGCAATAAAGCACGGGTTAGCTTTAGCTGTCGGTTCACTTGTCCATTTGGTCGGCTTCGCAACGATAAAGTATGCGTTAGCTTTAGCTGTCGGTTCCCTTGTCCATTTGCATTGCTGGGCAGTGATAAAGCACGGGTTAGCTTTAGCTGTCTGTTCCCTTGTCCATTTGCACGGCTGCGCAACGGTAAAGCATGGGTTACCTTTAGCTGTCACTTCCTTTGTCCATTTTCACGGCTACGCAACGATAAAACACGGGTTAGCTTTAGCTGTCAGTTCCCTTGTCCATTTGCACGGCGGCGCAACGATAAAGCACGGGTTAGCTTTAGCTGTCGGTTCCCTTGTCCATTTGCACGGCAGCGCAACGATAAAGCACGGGTTAGCTTTAGCTGTCGGTTCCCTGTCCATTAGCACGGCAGTGCAACGATAAATCACGGGTAAGCTTTAGCTGTCGGTTCCCTCGTCCCTTTGCACGGCTGCGCAACGATAAAGCACGGGTTAGCTTTAGCTGTCAGTTCCCTTGTCCATTTGCACGGCTGCGCAATGATAAAGCATTGGTTAGCTTTAGCTGTCGGTTCCCTTGTCCATTTGCACGGTAGCGCAACGATAAAGCACGGATTAGCTTTAGCTGTCGGTTCACTTGTCCATTTGCACGGCAACGCAACGATAAAGCACGGGTTAGCTTTAGCTGTCGGTTCCCTTGTCCATTTGCACGGCTGCGCAGCGATAAAGCACGGGTTAGCTTTAGCTGTGGGTTCCCTTGTCCATTTCCACGGCTGCGCAGCGATAAAGCACGAGTTAGCTTTAGCTGTCGATTCCCTTGTCCAATTACACGGCTGCGACAAGATAAAGCACGTGTTAGCTTTAGCTGTCGGTTCCCGTGTCCATTTGAACGGGTGCGCAACGATAAAGCACGGGTTAGCTTTAGCTGTCGGTTCCCTTGTCCATTTGCACGGCTGCCCCACAATAAAGCACGGGTTAGCTTTAGCTGTCGGTTCCCTTGTCCATTTGCACGGCAGCGCAACGATAAAGCACGGGTTAGCTTTAGCTGTCAGTTCCCTTTTCCATTTGCACGGCAGCGCAACGATAAAGCACGTGTTAGCTTTAGCTATCGGTTCCCTTGTCCATTTGCACGGCTGCGCAACGATAAAGCACGGGTAAGCTTTAGCTGTCGGTTCCCTTGTCCCTTTGCACGGCTGCCAAACGATAAAGCACGGGTTAGCTTTAGCTGTCAGTTCCCTTGTCCATTTGCACGGCTGCGCAACGATAAAGCACGGGTTAGCTTTAGCTGTCGGTTCGCTTGTCCATTTTCGCGGCAACGCAACGATAAAGCACGGGTTAGCTTTAGCTGTCGGTTCACTTGTCCATTTGCACAGCAACGCAACGATAAAGCACGGGTTAGCTTTAGCTGTCGGTTCCCTTGTCCATTTGCACGGCTGCGCAACAATAAAGCACGGGTTAGCTTTAGCTGTGGGTTCCCTTGTCCATTTCCACGGCTGCACAACGATAAAGCACAACCTAGTTTTAGCTGTCGATTCCCTTGTCCATTTGCACGGCAGCACAACGATAAAGCACGGGTTAGCTTTAGCTGTCGGTTCCCTTGTCCATTTGCACGGCAGCGCAACGATAAAGCACGGGTTAGTTTAGCTCTCAGTTCCCTTGTCCATTTGCACTGCAGCGCAACGATAAAGCACAGGTTAGCTTTAGCTGTCAGTTCCCTTGTCCATTTGCACGTCTGCGCAACGATAAAGCACGGGTTAGCTTTAGCTGTCGGTTCCCTTGTCCATTTGCACGGCTGCGCAGCGATAAAGCACGGGTTAGCTTTAGCTGTGGGTTCCCTTGTCCATTTCCACGGCTGCGCAACGATAAAGCACGAGTTAGCTTTAGCAGTCGATTCCCTTGTCCAATTACACGGCTGCGACAAGATAAAGCACGTGTTAGCTTTAGCTGTCGGTTCCCGTGTCCATTTGAACGGGTGCGCAACGATAAAGCACGGGTTAGCTTTAGCTGTCGGTTCCCTTGTCCATTTGCACGGCTGCCCCACAATAAAGCACGGGTTAGCTTTAGCTGTCGGTTCCCTTGTCCATTTGCACGGCAGCACAACGATAAAGCACGGGTTAGCTTTAGCTATCGGTTCCCTTGTCCATTTGCACGGCTGCGCATCGATAAAGCACGGGTTAGCTTTAGCTGTCAATTCCCGTGTCAATTTGAACGGCTGCGCAACGATAAAGCACGGGTTAGCTTTAACTGTCGGTTCCCTTGTCCATTTGCACGGCAGCGCAACGATAAAGCACGGGTAGCTTTAGCTGTCGGTTTCCTTGTCCATTTGCACGGCAGCGCAACGATAAAGCATGGGTTAACTTTAGCTGTGGGTTCCCTTGTCCATTTGCACGGCTGCGCAACGATAAAGCACGGGTTAGCTTTAGCTGTCGGTTCCCTTGTCCATTTGCACGGCTGCGCAACGATTAAGCACGGGTTAGCTTTAGCTGTCGGTTCCCTGTCCATTTGCACGGCAGTGCAACGATAAATCACGGGTAAGCTTTAGCTGTCGGTTCCCTTGTCCCTTTGCACGGCTGCGCAACGATAAAGCACGGGTTAGCTTTAGCTGTCGGTTCCCTTGTCCACTTGCACTGCAGCGCAACGATAAAGCATGTGTTAGCCTTAGCTGTCGGTTCCCTTGTCCTTTTGCACGCCTGAGCAACGATAAAGCACGGATTAGCTTTTGCTGTCGCTTCCCTTGTCCATTTTTACGGCTGCGCAACGATAAATCACGGGTTAGCTTTAGCTGTCGGTTCCCTTGTCCATTTGCACGGCTGGGCAGCAATAAAGCACTGGTTAGCTTTACTGTCGGTTCCCTTGTCCATTTGCACGGCAGCAAAACGATAAAGCACGGGTTAGCTTTAGCTGTCGGTTCCCCTGTCCATTTTTACGGCTGCGCCGTGATAAAGCACGGGTTAGCTTTAGCTGTCGTTTCCCTTGTCCATTTGCACGGCTGCTTAGCGATAAAGCACGGGTTAGCTTTAGCTGTCGGTTCCCTTGTCCATTTGCACGGCTGCGCAACGATAAAGCACGGGTAAGCTTTAGCTCTCGGTTCCCTTGTCCATTTGCACGGCTGCGCAGCGATAAAGCACATGTTATCTTTAGCTGTCGGTTTCCTTGTCCATTTGCACGGCAGCGCAACGATAAAGCACGGGTTAGCTTTAGCTGTCGGTTCCCTTGTCCATTTGTGCGGCTGCGCAGCGATAAAGCACGGGTTAATTTTAGCTGTCAGTTCCCTTGTCCATTTGCACGGCTGCGCAAAGGTAAAGCACGGGTTAGCTTTAGCTGTCGGTTCCCTTGTCCATTTGCACGGCTGCGCAACGATAAAGCACGGGTTAGCTTTAGCTGTCGGTTCCCTTGTCCATTTGCGCGGCTGCGCCGCGATAAAGCACGAGTTACTTTTAGCTGTCAGTTCCCTTGTCCATTTGCACGGCTGCGCAAAGGTAATGCACGGGTTAGCTTTAGCTGTCGGTTCCTTTGTCCATTTGCACGGCTGCGCAACGATAAAGCACAGGTCAGCTTTACCTGTCGGTTCCCTTGTCCATTTGCACGGCTGCGCAACGATTAAGCCCGGGTTAGCTTTAGCTGTCGGTTCCCTTGTCCATTTGCACGGCAGCGCAACGATTAAGCACAGGTTAGCTTTAGCTGTCGGTTCCCTGGCCATTTGCACGGCAGCGCAACGATAAATCACGGGTAAGCTTTAGCTGTCGGTTCCCTTGTCCCTTTGCACGGCTGCGCAGTGATAAAGCACGGGTTTGCTTTAGCTGTCGGTTCCCTGTCCATTTGCACGGCAGTGCAACGATAAAGAACGGGTTAGCTTTAGCTGTCGGTTCACTTGTCCATGTGCAAGGCTGCGCAACGATAAAGCACGGGTTAGCTTTAACTGTCGGTTCCCTGGTCCATTTGCACGGCAGCGCAACGATAAAAAACGGGTTAGCTTTAGCTGTCGGTTCACTTGTCCATTTGCAAGGCTGCGCAACGATAAAGCACGGGTTTGCTTTAGCTGTCGGTTCCCTGTCCATTTGCACGGCAGTGCAACGATAATTCACGGGTAAGCTTTAGCTGTCGGTTCCCTTGTCCATTTGCACGGGTGCGCAACGATAAAGCACGGGTTAGCTTTAGCTGTCGGTTCCCTTGTCCATTTGCACGGCACCGCAACGATAAAGCACGGGTTAGCTTTAGCTGTCGGTTCCCTTGTCCATTTGCACGGCTGCGCAACGATAAAGCACGGGTTAGCTTTAGCTGTCGGTTTCCTTGTCCATTTGCACGGCTGCGCAACGATGAAGCACGGGTTAGCTTTAGCTGTCGGTTCCCTTGTCCATTTGCACGGCTGCGCAGCGATAAAGCACGGGTTAGCTTTAGCTGTCGGTTCCCTGGTCCATTTGCACGGCGTGGAAGCGATAGAGCACGGGTAAGCTTTAGCTGTCGGTTCCCTTGTCCATTTGCACGGCTGCGCTGCGATAAAACACGGGTTAGCTTTAGCTGTCGGTTCCCTTGTCCATTTGCACGGCTGCCAAACGATAAAGCACGGGTTAGCTTTAGCTGTCGGTTCCCTTATCCATTTGCACGGTAGCGCAACGATAAAGCACGGGTTAGCTTTAGCTGTCGGTTCACTTGTCCATTTGCACAGCAGCGCAACGATAAAGCACGGGTTAGCTTTAGCTGTCGGTTCCCTTGTCCATTTGCACGGCTGCGCAGCGATAAAGCACGGGTAAACATTAGCTGTCGGTTCCCTTGTCCATTTGCACGGCTGCGCAGCAATAAAGCACGGGTTAGCTTTAGCTGTCGGTTCCCTTGTCCATTTGCACGGCTGCGCAACGATAAAGCACGGGTTAGCTTTAGCTGTTGGTTCCCGTGTCCCTGTGAACAGCTGCGCAACGAAAAAGCATTGGTTAGCTTTAGCTGTCGGTTCCCTTGTCCATTTGCACGCTTGCGCAACGATAAAGCACAGGTAAGCATTAGCTGTCGGTTCCCTTGTCCATTTGCACGGCTGCGCAGCGATAAAGCACGGGTTAGCTTTAGCTGTCGGTTCCCTTGTCCATTTGCACGGCTGCGCAACGATTAAGCACGGGTTAGCTTTAGCTGTCGGTTCACTTGTCCATTTGCACGTCATTGCAACGATAAATCACCGGTTAGCTTTAGCTGTCGGTTCCCTTGTCCATTTGCACGGCTGCGCAACGATAAAACACGGGTTAGCTTTAGCTGTCGGTTCCCTTGTCCATTTGCACGGCTGCGCAACGATAAAGCCCGGTTTCGCTTTAGCTGTCTGTTCCCTGGTCCATTTGCTCGGCAGCGCAACGATAAAGAACGGGTTAGCTTTAGCTGTCGGTTCACTTGTCCATTTGCAAGGCTGCGCAAAGATAAAGCACGAGTTAGCTTTAACTGTCGTTTCCCTTGTCCATTTGAACGGCTGCGCAACGATAAAGCACGGGTTAGCTTTAGCTGTCGGTTCCCTTGTCCATTTGCACGGCAGCGCAACGATAAAGCACGGGTTAGCTTTAGCTGTCGGTTCCCTTGTCCATTTGCACGGCAGCGCAACGATAAAGCACGAGTTAGCTTTAGCTGTCGGTTCCCTTGTCCATTTTTACGGCAGCGCAACGATAAAGCACGGGTTAGCTTTAGCTGTCGGTTCCCTTGTCCATTTGCACGGGTGCGCAACGATAAAGCACGGGTTAGTTTAGCTCTCAGTTCCCTTGTCCATTTGCACTGCAGCGCAACGATAAAGCACAGGTTAGCTTTAGCTGTCAGTTCCCTTGTCCATTTGCACGTCTGCGCAACGATAAAGCACGGGTTAGCTTTAGCTGTCGGTTCCCTTGTCCATTTGCACGGCAGCGCAACGATAAAGAACGGGTTAGCTTTAGCTGTCGGTTCCCTTGTCCATTTGCACGGCAGCGCAACGATAAAGCACGGGTTAGCTTTAGCTGTCGGTTCCCTTGTCCATTTTTACGGCAGCGCAACGATAAAGCACGGGTTAGCTTTAGCTGTCGGTTCCCTTGTCCATTTGCACGGCAGCGCAACGATAAAGCACGGGTTAGTTTAGCTCTCAGTTCCCTTGTCCATTTGCACTGCAGCGCAACGATAAAGCACAGGTTTGCTTTAGCTGTCAGTTCCCTTGTCCATTTGCACGTCTGCGCAACGATAAAGCACGGGTTAGCTTTAGCTGTCGGTTCCTTTGTCCATTTGCACGGCTGCCCAGCGATAAAGCACTGGTTAGCTTTAGCTGTCGGTTCCCTTGTCCATTTACACGGCGTGGCAGCGATAAAGCACGGGTAAGCATTAGCTGTCGGTTCTCTTGTCCATTTGCACGGCTGCGCAGCGATAAAGCACTGGTTAGCTTTAGCTGTCGGTTCCCTTGTCCATTTGCACGGCTGCGCAACGATAAAGCACGGGTTAGCTTTAGCTGTCGGTTCCCTTGTCCATTTGCACGGTGCGCAACGATAAAGCACGGGTTAGCTTTAGCTGTCGGTTCACTTGTCCATGTGCAAGGCTGCGCAACGATAAAGCACGGGTTAGCTTTAACTGTCGGTTCCCTTGTCCATTTGCACGGCTGCGCAACGATAAAGCACAGGTCAGCTTTAGCTGTCGGTTCCCTTGTCCATTTGCACGGCTGCGCAACGATTAAGCCCGGGTTAGCTTTAGCTGTCGGTTCCCTTGTCCATTTGCACGGCAGCGCAACGATTAAGCACAGGTTAGCTTTAGCTGTCGGTTCCCTGGCCATTTGCACGGCAGCGCAACGATAAATCACGGGTAAGCTTTAGCTGTCGGTTCCCTTGTCCCTTTGCACGGCTACGCAGTGATAAAGCACGGGTTTGCTTTAGCTGTCGGTTCCCTGTCCATTTGCACGGCAGTGCAACGATAAAGAACGGGTTAGCTTTAGCTGTCGGTTCACTTGTCCATGTGCAAGGCTGCGCAACGATAAAGCACGGGTTAGCTTTAACTGTCGGTTCCCTGGTCCATTTGCACGGCAGCGCAACGATAAAAAACGGGTTAGCTTTAGCTGTCGGTTCACTTGTCCATTTGCAAGGCTGCGCAACGATAAAGCACGAGTTTGCTTTAGCTGTCGGTTCCCTGTCCATTTGCACGGCAGTGCAACGATAATTCACGGGTAAGCTTTAGCTGTCGGTTCCCTTGTCCATTTGCACGGGTGCGCAACGATAAAGCACGGGTTAGCTTTAGCTGTCGGTTCCCTTGTCCATTTGCACGGCACCGCAACGATAAAGCACGGGTTAGCTTTAGCTGTCGGTTCCCTTGTCCATTTGCACGGCTGCGCAACGATAAAGCACGGGTTAGCTTTAGCTGTCGGTTTCCTTGTCCATTTGCACGGCTGCGCAACGATGAAGCACGGGTTAGCTTTAGCTGTCGGTTCCCTTGTCCATTTGCACGGCTGCGCAGCGATAAAGCACGGGTTAGCTATAGCTGTCGGTTCCCTGGTCCATTTGCACGGCGTGGAAGCGATAGAGCACGGGTAAGCTTTAGCTGTCGGTTCCCTTGTCCATTTGCACGGCTGCGCAGCGATAAAACACGGGTTAGCTTTAGCTGTCGGTTCCCTTGTCCATTTGCACGGCTGCCAAACGATAAAGCACGGGTTAGCTTTAGCTGTCGGTTCCCTTATCCATTTGCACGGTAGCGCAACGATAAAGCACGGGTTAGCTTTAGCTGTCGGTTCACTTGTCCATTTGCACGGCAGCGCAACGATAAAGCACGGGTTAGCTTTAGCTGTCGGTTCCCTTGTCCATTTGCACGGCGTGGCAGCGATAAAGCACGGGTAAGCATTAGCTGTCGGTTCCCTTGTCCATTTGCACGGCTGCGCAGCAATAAAGCACGGGTTAGCTTTAGCTGTCGGTTCCCTTGTCCATTTGCACGGCTGCGCAACGATAAAGCACGGGTTAGCTTTTGCTGTTGGTTCCCGTGTCCCTGTGAACAGCTGCGCAACGAAAAAGCATTGGTTAGCTTTAGCTGTCGGTTCCCTTGTCCATTTGCACGCTTGCGCAACGATAAAGCACAGGTAAGCATTAGCTGTCGGTTCCCTTGTCCATTTGCACGGCTGCGCAGCGATAAAGCACGGGTTAGCTTTAGCTGTCGGTTCCCTTGTCCATTTGCACGGCTGCGCAACGATTAAGCACGGGTTAGCTTTAGCTGTCGGTTCCCTTGTCCATTTGCACGGCTGCGCAACGATAAAACACAGGTTAGCTTTAGCTGTCGGTTCCCTTGTCCATTTGCACGGCTGCGCAACGATAAAGCCCGGTTTCGCTTTAGCTGTCTGTTCCCTGGTCAATTTGCACGGCAGCGCAACGATAAAGAACGGGTTAGCTTTAGCTGTCGGTTCACTTGTCCATTTGCAAGGCTGCGCAACGATAAAGCACGAGTTAGCTTTAACTGTCGTTTCCCTTGTCCATTTGAACGGCTGCGCAACGATAAAGAACGGGTTAGCTTTAGCTGTCTGTTCCCTTGTCCATTTGCACGGCAGCGCAACGATAAAGAACGGGTTAGCTTTAGCTGTCGGTTCCCTTGTCCATTTGCACGGCAGCGCAACGATAAAGCACGGGTTAGCTTTAGCTGTCGGTTCCCTTCTCCTTTTTTACGGCAGCGCAACGATAAAGCACGGGTTAGCTTTAGCTGTCGGTTCCCTTGTCCATTTGCACGGCAGCGCAACGATAAAGCACGGGTTAGTTTAGCTCTCAGTTCCCTTGTCCATTTGCACTGCAGCGCAACGATAAAGCACAGGTTACCTTTAGCTGTCAGTTCCCTTGTCCATTTGCACGTCTGCGCAACGATAAAGCACGGGTTAGCTTTAGCTGTCGGTTCCCTTGTCCATTTGCACGGCTGCGCAGCGATAAAGCACTGGTTAGCTTTAGCTGTCGGTTCCCTTGTCCATTTGCACGGCGTGGCAGCGATAAAGCACGGGTAAGCATTAGCTGTCGGTTCTCTTGTCCATTTGCACGGCTGCGCAGCGATAAAGCACGGGTTAGCTTTAGCTGTCGGTTCCCATGTCCATTTGCACCGCGTGGCAGCGATAAAGCACGGGTAAGCATTAGCTGTCGGTTCCCTTGTCCATTTGCACGGCTGCGCAGCGATAAAGCACTGGTTAGCTTTAGCTGTCGGTTCCCTTGTCCATTTGCACGGCTGCGCAACGATAAAGCACGGGTTAGCTTTAGCTGTCGGTTACCTTGTCCATTTGCACGGCTGCGCAACGATAAAGCACGGGTTAGCTTTAGCTGTCGGTTCCCTTGTCCATTTGCACGGCAGCGCAACGATAAAGCACGGGTTAGCTTTACCTGTCGGTTCCCTTGTCCATTTGCACGGCTGCGCAGATGTAAAGCACGGGTTAGCTTTCGCTGTCGGTTCCCTTGTCCATTTCCACGGCTGCGCAACGATAAAGCACAGGTCAGCTTTAGCAGTCGGTTCCCTTGTCCATTTGCACGGCAGCGCAACGATTAAGCACGGGTTAGCTTTAGCTGTCGGTTCCCTGTCCATTTGCACGGCAGTGCAACGATAAATCACGGGTAAGCTTTAGCTGTCGGTTCCCTTGTCCTTTTGCACGGCTGCGCAGCGATAAAACACGGGTTAGCTTTAGCTGTCAGTTCTCTTGTCCATTTGCACGGCTGCGCAACGATAAAGCACGAGTTAGCCTTAGCTGTCGATTCCCTTGTCCAATTGCACGGCAGCGCAACGATAAAGCACGGGTTAGCTTTAGCTGTCGGTTCCCTTGTCCATTTGCACGGCAGCGCAACGATAAAGCACGGGTTAGCTTTAGCTGTCGGTTCCCTGGTCAATTTGCACGGCAGCGCAACGATAAAGAACGGGTTAGCTTTAGCTGTCGGTTCACTTGTCCATTTGCAAGGCTGCGCAACGATAAAGCATGAGTTAGCTTTAAATGTCGCTTCCCTTGTCCATTTGCACGGCTGCGCAACGGTAAAGCACAGGTAAGCTTTAGCTGTCGGTTCCCTTGTCCATTTGCACGGCTGCGGTAAGATAAAGCACGGGTTAGCTTTAGCTGTCGGTTCCCGTGTCCATTTGAACGGCTGCGCAACGATAAAGCACGGGTTAGCTGTAGCTGTCGGTTCCCTTGTCCATTTGCAGTGCTGCGCAACAATAAAGCACGGGTTAGCTTTAGCTGTCGGTTCCCTTGTCCATTTGCACGGCTGCGCAACGATAAAGCACGGGTTAGCTTTAGCTGTCGGTTCCCTTGTCCATTTACGGCTGCGCAACGATAAAGCACGGGTAAGCTTTAGCTGTCAGTTCCCTTGTCCATTGGCACGGCTGCGCAGCGATAAAGCACAGGTTACCTTTAGCTGTCGGTTTCCTTGTCCATTTGCACGGCTGCGCAACGATAAAGCACGGGTTAGCTTTAGCTGTCGGTTCCCTTGACCATTTGCACGGCTTCGCAACGATAAAGCACGGGTTAGCTTTAGCTGTCGGTTGCCTTGTCCATTTTTACGGCTGCGCAGCGATAAAGCACATGTTAGATTTAGCTGTCGGTTCCCTTGTCCATTTGCACGGCTGCGCAGCGATAAAGCACGGGTTAGCTTTAGCTGTCGGTTCCCTTGTCCATTTGCACGGCTGTGCAGCAATAAAGCACGGGTTAGCTTTAGCTGTCGGTTCACTTGTCCATTTGGTCGGCTTCGCAACGATAAAGTATGCGTTAGCTTTAGCTGTCGGTTCCCTTGTCCATTTGCATTGCTGGGCAGTGATAAAGCACGGGTTAGCTTTAGCTGTCTGTTCCCTTGTCCATTTGCACGGCTGCGCAACGGTAAAGCATGGGTTACCTTTAGCTGTCACTTCCTTTGTCCATTTTCACGGCTACGCAACGATAAAACACGGGTTAGCTTTAGCTGTCAGTTCCCTTGTCCATTTGCACGGCGGCGCAACGATAAAGCACGGGTTAGCTTTAGCTGTCGGTTCCCTTGTCCATTTGCACGGCAGCGCAACGATAAAGCACGGGTTAGCTTTAGCTGTCGGTTCCCTGTCCATTAGCACGGCAGTGCAACGATAAATCACGGGTAAGCTTTAGCTGTCGGTTCCCTCGTCCCTTTGCACGGCTGCGCAACGATAAAGCACGGGTTAGCTTTAGCTGTCAGTTCCCTTGTCCATTTGCACGGCTGCGCAATGATAAAGCATTGGTTAGCTTTAGCTGTCGGTTCCCTTGTCCATTTGCACGGTAGCGCAACGATAAAGCACGGATTAGCTTTAGCTGTCGGTTCACTTGTCCATTTGCACGGCAACGCAACGATAAAGCACGGGTTAGCTTTAGCTGTCGGTTCCCTTGTCCATTTGCACGGCTGCGCAGCGATAAAGCACGGGTTAGCTTTAGCTGTGGGTTCCCTTGTCCATTTCCACGGCTGCGCAGCGATAAAGCACGAGTTAGCTTTAGCTGTCGATTCCCTTGTCCAATTACACGGCTGCGACAAGATAAAGCACGTGTTAGCTTTAGCTGTCGGTTCCCGTGTCCATTTGAACGGGTGCGCAACGATAAAGCACGGGTTAGCTTTAGCTGTCGGTTCCCTTGTCCATTTGCACGGCTGCCCCACAATAAAGCACGGGTTAGCTTTAGCTGTCGGTTCCCTTGTCCATTTGCACGGCAGCGCAACGATAAAGCACGGGTTAGCTTTAGCTGTCAGTTCCCTTTTCCATTTGCACGGCAGCGCAACGATAAAGCACGTGTTAGCTTTAGCTATCGGTTCCCTTGTCCATTTGCACGGCTGCGCAACGATAAAGCACGGGTAAGCTTTAGCTGTCGGTTCCCTTGTCCCTTTGCACGGCTGCCAAACGATAAAGCACGGGTTAGCTTTAGCTGTCAGTTCCCTTGTCCATTTGCACGGCTGCGCAACGATAAAGCACGGGTTAGCTTTAGCTGTCGGTTCGCTTGTCCATTTTCGCGGCAACGCAACGATAAAGCACGGGTTAGCTTTAGCTGTCGGTTCACTTGTCCATTTGCACAGCAACGCAACGATAAAGCACGGGTTAGCTTTAGCTGTCGGTTCCCTTGTCCATTTGCACGGCTGCGCAACAATAAAGCACGGGTTAGCTTTAGCTGTGGGTTCCCTTGTCCATTTCCACGGCTGCACAACGATAAAGCACAACCTAGTTTTAGCTGTCGATTCCCTTGTCCATTTGCACGGCAGCGCAACGATAAAGCACGGGTTAGCTTTAGCTGTCGGTTCCCTTGTCCATTTGCACGGCAGCGCAACGATAAAGCACGGGTTAGTTTAGCTCTCAGTTCCCTTGTCCATTTGCACTGCAGCGCAACGATAAAGCACAGGTTAGCTTTAGCTGTCAGTTCCCTTGTCCATTTGCACGTCTGCGCAACGATAAAGCACGGGTTAGCTTTAGCTGTCGGTTCCCTTGTCCATTTGCACGGCTGCGCAGCGATAAAGCACGGGTTAGCTTTAGCTGTGGGTTCCCTTGTCCATTTCCACGGCTGCGCAACGATAAAGCACGAGTTAGCTTTAGCAGTCGATTCCCTTGTCCAATTACACGGCTGCGACAAGATAAAGCACGTGTTAGCTTTAGCTGTCGGTTCCCGTGTCCATTTGAACGGGTGCGCAACGATAAAGCACGGGTTAGCTTTAGCTGTCGGTTCCCTTGTCCATTTGCACGGCTGCCCCACAATAAAGCACGGGTTAGCTTTAGCTGTCGGTTCCCTTGTCCATTTGCACGGCAGCACAACGATAAAGCACGGGTTAGCTTTAGCTATCGGTTCCCTTGTCCATTTGCACGGCTGCGCATCGATAAAGCACGGGTTAGCTTTAGCTGTCAATTCCCGTGTCAATTTGAACGGCTGCGCAACGATAAAGCACGGGTTAGCTTTAACTGTCGGTTCCCTTGTCCATTTGCACGGCAGCGCAACGATAAAGCACGGGTAGCTTTAGCTGTCGGTTTCCTTGTCCATTTGCACGGCAGCGCAACGATAAAGCATGGGTTAACTTTAGCTGTGGGTTCCCTTGTCCATTTGCACGGCTGCGCAACGATAAAGCACGGGTTAGCTTTAGCTGTCGGTTCCCTTGTCCATTTGCACGGCTGCGCAACGATTAAGCACGGGTAAGCTTTAGCTGTCGGTTCCCTTGTCCTTTTGCACGGCTGCGCAGCGATAAAACACGGGTTAGCTTTAGCTGTCAGTTCTCTTGTCCATTTGCACGGCTGCGCAACGATAAAGCACTGGTTAGCTTTAGCAGTCGGTTCCCTTGTCCATTTGCACGGTAGCACAACGATAAAGCACGGGTTAGCTTTAGCTGTCTGATCACTTGTCCATTTGCACGGCAACGCAACGATAAAGCACGGGTTAGTTTTAGCTGTCGGTTCCCTTGTCCATTTGCACGGCTGCGCAGCGATATAACACAGGTTAGCTTTAGCTGTAGGTTCCCTTGTCCATTTCCACGGCTGCGCAACGATAAAGCACGAGTTAGCCTTAGCTGTCGATTCCCTTGTCCAATTGCACGGCAGCGCAACGATAAAGCACGGGTTAGCTTTAGCTGTCGGTTCCCTTGTCCATTTGCACGGCAGCGCAACGATAAAGCACGGGTTAGCTTTAGCTGTCGGTTCCCTGGTCAATTTGCACGGCAGCGCAACGATAAAGAACGGGTTAGCTTTAGCTGTCGGTTCACTTGTCCATTTGCAAGGCTGCGCAACGATAAAGCATGAGTTAGCTTTAAATGTCGCTTCCCTTGTCCATTTGCACGGCTGCGCAACGGTAAAGCACAGGTAAGCTTTAGCTGTCGGTTCCCTTGTCCATTTGCACGGCTGCGGTAAGATAAAGCACGGGTTAGCTTTAGCTGTCGGTTCCCGTGTCCATTTGAACGGCTGCGCAACGATAAAGCACGGGTTAGCTGTAGCTGTCGGTTCCCTTGTCCATTTGCAGTGCTGCGCAACAATAAAGCACGGGTTAGCTTTAGCTGTCGGTTCCCTTGTCCATTTGCACGGCTGCGCAACGATAAAGCACGGGTTAGCTTTAGCTGTCGGTTCCCTTGTCCATTTACGGCTGCGCAACGATAAAGCACGGGTAAGCTTTAGCTGTCAGTTCCCTTGTCCATTGGCACGGCTGCGCAGCGATAAAGCACAGGTTACCTTTAGCTGTCGGTTTCCTTGTCCATTTGCACGGCTGCGCAACGATAAAGCACGGGTTAGCTTTAGCTGTCGGTTCCCTTGACCATTTGCACGGCTTCGCAACGATAAAGCACGGGTTAGCTTTAGCTGTCGGTTGCCTTGTCCATTTTTACGGCTGCGCAGCGATAAAGCACATGTTAGATTTAGCTGTCGGTTCCCTTGTCCATTTGCACGGCTGCGCAGCGATAAAGCACGGGTTAGCTTTAGCTGTCGGTTCCCTTGTCCATTTGCACGGCTGTGCAGCAATAAAGCACGGGTTAGCTTTAGCTGTCGGTTCACTTGTCCATTTGGTCGGCTTCGCAACGATAAAGTATGCGTTAGCTTTAGCTGTCGGTTCCCTTGTCCATTTGCATTGCTGGGCAGTGATAAAGCACGGGTTAGCTTTAGCTGTCTGTTCCCTTGTCCATTTGCACGGCTGCGCAACGGTAAAGCATGGGTTACCTTTAGCTGTCACTTCCTTTGTCCATTTTCACGGCTACGCAACGATAAAACACGGGTTAGCTTTAGCTGTCAGTTCCCTTGTCCATTTGCACGGCGGCGCAACGATAAAGCACGGGTTAGCTTTAGCTGTCGGTTCCCTTGTCCATTTGCACGGCAGCGCAACGATAAAGCACGGGTTAGCTTTAGCTGTCGGTTCCCTGTCCATTAGCACGGCAGTGCAACGATAAATCACGGGTAAGCTTTAGCTGTCGGTTCCCTCGTCCCTTTGCACGGCTGCGCAACGATAAAGCACGGGTTAGCTTTAGCTGTCAGTTCCCTTGTCCATTTGCACGGCTGCGCAATGATAAAGCATTGGTTAGCTTTAGCTGTCGGTTCCCTTGTCCATTTGCACGGTAGCGCAACGATAAAGCACGGATTAGCTTTAGCTGTCGGTTCCCTTGTCCATTTGCACGGCAACGCAACGATAAAGCACGGGTTAGCTTTAGCTGTCGGTTCCCTTGTCCATTTGCACGGCTGCGCAGCGATAAAGCACGGGTTAGCTTTAGCTGTGGGTTCCCTTGTCCATTTCCACGGCTGCGCAGCGATAAAGCACGAGTTAGCTTTAGCTGTCGATTCCCTTGTCCAATTACACGGCTGCGACAAGATAAAGCACGTGTTAGCTTTAGCTGTCGGTTCCCGTGTCCATTTGAACGGGTGCGCAACGATAAAGCACGGGTTAGCTTTAGCTGTCGGTTCCCTTGTCCATTTGCACGGCTGCCCCACAATAAAGCACGGGTTAGCTTTAGCTGTCGGTTCCCTTGTCCATTTGCACGGCAGCGCAACGATAAAGCACGGGTTAGCTTTAGCTGTCAGTTCCCTTTTCCATTTGCACGGCAGCGCAACGATAAAGCACGTGTTAGCTTTAGCTATCGGTTCCCTTGTCCATTTGCACGGCTGCGCAACGATAAAGCACGGGTAAGCTTTAGCTGTCGGTTCCCTTGTCCCTTTGCACGGCTGCCAAACGATAAAGCACGGGTTAGCTTTAGCTGTCAGTTCCCTTGTCCATTTGCACGGCTGCGCAACGATAAAGCACGGGTTAGCTTTAGCTGTCGGTTCGCTTGTCCATTTTCGCGGCAACGCAACGATAAAGCACGGGTTAGCTTTAGCTGTCGGTTCACTTGTCCATTTGCACAGCAACGCAACGATAAAGCACGGGTTAGCTTTAGCTGTCGGTTCCCTTGTCCATTTGCACGGCTGCGCAACAATAAAGCACGGGTTAGCTTTAGCTGTGGGTTCCCTTGTCCATTTCCACGGCTGCACAACGATAAAGCACAACCTAGTTTTAGCTGTCGATTCCCTTGTCCATTTGCACGGCAGCGCAACGATAAAGCACGGGTTAGCTTTAGCTGTCGGTTCCCTTGTCCATTTGCACGGCAGCGCAACGATAAAGCACGGGTTAGTTTAGCTCTCAGTTCCCTTGTCCATTTGCACTGCAGCGCAACGATAAAGCACAGGTTAGCTTTAGCTGTCAGTTCCCTTGTCCATTTGCACGTCTGCGCAACGATAAAGCACGGGTTAGCTTTAGCTGTCGGTTCCCTTGTCCATTTGCACGGCTGCGCAGCGATAAAGCACGGGTTAGCTTTAGCTGTGGGTTCCCTTGTCCATTTCCACGGCTGCGCAACGATAAAGCACGAGTTAGCTTTAGCAGTCGATTCCCTTGTCCAATTACACGGCTGCGACAAGATAAAGCACGTGTTAGCTTTAGCTGTCGGTTCCCGTGTCCATTTGAACGGGTGCGCAACGATAAAGCACGGGTTAGCTTTAGCTGTCGGTTCCCTTGTCCATTTGCACGGCTGCCCCACAATAAAGCACGGGTTAGCTTTAGCTGTCGGTTCCCTTGTCCATTTGCACGGCAGCACAACGATAAAGCACGGGTTAGCTTTAGCTATCGGTTCCCTTGTCCATTTGCACGGCTGCGCATCGATAAAGCACGGGTTAGCTTTAGCTGTCAATTCCCGTGTCAATTTGAACGGCTGCGCAACGATAAAGCACGGGTTAGCTTTAACTGTCGGTTCCCTTGTCCATTTGCAC